>JALMQS010000099.1:75595679-76094079 GCA_024734495.1 Forficula auricularia | reverse complement strand
TTGCATGCCCAATTTTTTCATTTTTTTATTAATTAATTAATCATCAAAATTAGTATTTTAATTCATTAATTATAAGAGCAATAGCAGTGTTCTTGATTCGAATGATAGTTAAATATTCAAATTTGAATATAATTCAAATCATGGGAGATAGGTGACACTGATTGATCAGTCTTTGATTAGTGCTGCCATCAGAGTGTGTGAAAAAGGAACCAGTAACCCGGAAACGTGGGAGAAGGAATGGGGGACTTGGAATCTAGGCCACGAGGATGAACGACATCTTATCAAGGACACCTGTTGTTTTTTTAATAATCCACTTTCATCTGGATTGATTATGAAGTTTAACAGTGAAACAATATCAAAAGTGTTTATTAGAAGATCAAGGCAAAGTGTTGGGTGACCGATTTGCGAAAAACGCCCGTAAATACTTCGATGAACGAGCCAAGCCACGCGCTGATAGAGCCGCAACACGTGTTCTTGAATGAAACGCGGTGACCAGCGTTTAACACACAGTATTCTGATAAGTACTATATAAAACATGATACAAATAACAAAAATTACACTAACTATCTAGTACTTAAACAAGTGCCAGTGATTAGTTATATTAACAAATGCTAAAAAGGGTTCAACTAACTATCTCGTGATCCAAGTCCAATAAACAATCAAATGATGCCTAAGCTCTATCATGTATTCAAAATTAATTTTAACTGTAATTATAAAAATAAATAACCTAATTAAATAATACAAATAATGGTAACAATAGAAATTAAAGTAAAGATAATCGAAACGTTAATTTAAGATAATGATTATAAAATTAATTGAGATATTTAGTTAACTATGTTTTTAAAACAAAATAATAAAATAATCAAACGGATCATATGTTCGGATAATAATTAACAATTATTTAAATTATAAGTTTAACAAAGGTAACAATAAAATAGTAGATGATTTAAAAATTAAATAAGTTTATTAGTAAGAGGGCATTTCCTAGAAGTATTCAATGAAGGCTATTTTATAATTAATTAATTGATTAATAATAACAATACTAAAGAATATTAATGTGTAATCGAGTGTGGCAAGTTTTGATATCGCGGATTTGAACTTCGTCTACATGATCTATCTGTAAGTTTGTTTATCTGCGAAGAAGCAGGGATCTCTGTTGCCACGCAGATAATAGAGAATAGATAAGGAAAAAATTGGAAAAAGGAGTAAAAGAGGAGATTAATTAGTCGTGGTCCAGGAAATAGGATAAAAAAAGACAGAGTATCTCAAGGGGCTGAAGCAGATAACGATCAGAAGAGATGATCTAGCGACGCTGTGTTTTTTTCAAGAAAATCAAACGCCTCGCTTCAACGCGCGACGATTTGTTTTGGTGTTGTACTGAGAAATTTGAAGAGATAATAGAATTGAATATAAGTAGTAATAAATAAAGTAATAAATAAAGAGTTTTTAAAAGGTAAACAAAGCAAGTTAGATAAGGGGAAAATTATTAAAATTAAAAGGAAATTTAATAAATCAAGCCTATTTGAAGATTAAGGAAATGTTTGTTTTTGTTTTGATATTATTAATTTGAATTGGAAATATAAATGTAATCTCGAGTTATTTTAATAGTTGATATAAATAAATAGAATAATAAATAATTGAAATTTTATTTAAACATATGATCAAACGTCAAAGGAAATATGAAAAGGATTGCTAAAGCAAATAAATAAAATAATACTTATAAGTTGAATTGTAATTTGAAAATAGAAAATTTAATTTGTTTGATTTTAAAAAGAAACGTTTCACAAAATATTTCAAAAAAGGAAATATTGAATTAAGAGCTTAGATTAAAGTATTGAAATTAATTAAATATAAACAAAATAATTTACTAATAATAAATGATTAACAAGGCCTATATAAAATAAGTCAGGTACCTGCATGATAATAAAATAATAAATAATTAACTGATTAAGTAATCAACAATATAATTGTAACAATACCGATTTTGCCATAATAGAATTTAATATGAAATTATTTTAAAACCAAAGATTAATAATATCTAAACTATAAACAATAGAATATTCTATTAATAAATCGAATTAAATTTAAAATAAAATTTAAATAAAACATTATTAAAAGATTATTTAAAAATCAAAGTTAAAATCTAAAAGTCTATCAAGGCTATTTATAGAAAACCAATTGTTAAAAGGAAAATTAATTTCAAAAATTATTAAAATAAATCAAGGATATTTATAGCAAATTTATAATTTGAATTTTAAAAATAAATTTTTAAAAATATAAAAATAGAATAATAGTTTATTTATAGAAAGCTATAAATAATATTAAGTTAAAAATAACTAAAATCTATTTATAAAAGCTATAAATAGAAGTTTTAAAAATTCAAAATAAAATTTTAATCTCAAAGGAGACTATTATCCCTCCATGTTTATAAATCTATTAATAGATAAAATTCCAATAATAGAATTTACAACAATTAAAAAATTCTAAAAATAGAATTTACAACAATTGAATTTTAATTTCAACAATGAAAATAAAATTACAACAATTAAAATCAAAATCTATAAATAGAATTTAATTGATAAAAATAGATTGTCACTATTATTAGATTTCCATGTTATGGGGATAAATAACAATCAATAAAATTTGAAGGATAACAAAATATTTTAAACTTTCTATATTTAAACATTTATTAATAGCTTAATTCTATAAATAGAATTTAAAAATAGATTACTTATAAATAGAATCTAAAAATAAATTATCTATAAATAAATTAAATTTATCTAATTATAAACCAAATAAATATCTTTGAAATCTTTAATAAATAAATAACAATAAACTGATATTTGATAAATAAACCTTTATAAAGGGATTTTTCTATAAATAGTATTTAAATTGACATTGTTATAAAATACGTCGTTTATTTGAAATTTCTATAAATAGAAATTGTAAATGATATTGTTGAATGTTGTTACTCAATTGATATAACTTATAAACGATCTGTTTATAAGTAAGATTGTAGTTTTATAAGAGTATTGTTACTACTTAATACTATAACTTATAAACAATCTGTTTATACAAGAATAGTTGAATTTTATTGTTTTTATAAAATTGTTGTATTGTTGCTTATATTGAATTATTCGGTGCTGAATCAAGCATTTATCATTAAAATCTTGAATACTGCTAAAATCAGTTATCTAAAATCTTAATAAATCGTGTTCTTATTACTGAATAAAACCCATCCAACTCTCCTATCTCATAATCACCACAAATATTCACAGGGGGCTCCAAGGTCGTCTATTAATCTTGATCAACAAGCGAAATTCTACTATATCTATCGAATTTATTCGATAGCCTTATCAGTAACCCTATCCGCATATAGTGTAAGCGCACACCCCCACGGTTACTGATATATTAAACATCTTAAATAGGGCGGATAGACAACCACCAAACTTGGCCGGACTGATCGAGACTTTCAATAGCACACTTCGTGAGCTATTGGAGTGTCAGTAAGTCGAAGGTTAAGTTTGGGCAGGTTACATCTGGTGGAGGTGCCAGGGATTTCGCTGTTGATCGGGAGAGAGGACCTGGAGTGATTCTGTGGAAAGAGTGACATAAATAACAACAAAATGTCACAACATGGTGATGATGAGAGTGGAGAGAGGGAGATGGGGGAGAGTCAGTACAGGGAGTATAGGGAACAGCGGGAGACATCGACTGAGGAAAACGCAGACAGCGTTATACAGTCTGAACTCTCGGTTGATGCTCTGCTAGATAATACAATGGGCGAATTGGGGGATGATGAGCAACTACAACAGCAATTAGCTCAAGTGCACATCACTCCGCCAGTAGAACAGGGTACCAACCAGCTATTACCCAACCCTAACCTAACATCAGCACTAGGACCAAACCCACAGCATCCCGTCCCAAGCTTAACCCCTATCCCACCACAAGACCCAAATGCACTGATGTTGCAACAATTTCAAGCAATGATGCAACAAACAATGATGCAACAATTTCAAACAATACAAAAACAAAATCAAGAACAAATTCAATCAGTAAACCAACAAATTCAATCAGTAAACCAACAAATTCAATCAACAAGCCAACAAACTCAAGAACAAATTCAATCAGTAAACCAACAAATTCAATCAACAAGCCAACAATCTCAGGAACAATGTCAAAAACAAGACAAAAAATTTGACGAAATGATACCAAGACCTCAAAGATCTCGGAAATGAGGCCAAAAAAATGGCACAGGATTTAACGAACGATACAAAAAGAATAATGTCAGGGACAGGGCTGCGCCCAAAGTACCTCCGTCTCTGGTTCGCATTACAATCTAAAAAGCATTGTTGAAAGTGTCAATACTTTCATCACATCTGAAAAAGAATTTTCTACCAGGGATGAAATACTTCCACTACCTACTATACAAACAGAAAAGGAAACAGACTAGTAAACCTAGAATCATCTGATGAGTCTATCGACCAACCAAAACAATCAGTAGATGCTGCCAAAACTGAACAACAATCTGAACAGAAACCAGAGAGAATAATGAGAGAGCTATCTGGTTTGTTTCCTCCTTCAGTTATGGTCAACACAATTCCTGTGATAAAAGTAGCCCAATTTGGTGGCACTTATGCCTGTTTAATATCGAATTTGCGTGCGGGAAGAGGAATGACCCCGTATATGCTACACGGCGGTCAACCCAAACCGAAATTGACTCCTCCCATGTTTCACAAGTTAAATACAAATCCTGGATCGACGCTCGATACCCTAGTGGTGGAGAGGGCCAGAAGGATGAAACGCTATGAAAATACCAAGGTCTGAATAAATTCAAAATGAAGGACAAATACGGAGAATGAGTACCGGAGTCGCCATGCAAGGAACTAGGGGTTTCGAGGCCGGGGAGAGAGTGGCCTAGGATTCTTTGTCTGGTAGAGGACCTCGCAGCAGGTCGCGGGAGTAGTAGGAAACAAGACTTGTAGAATTAGAGGTATACGACAAAAACTATTGGGGACATACTACTTGAGACAGTTAAAAACTTACAATCCGCCTAGTCGTTAACAGTTGAGGGTCTAGGTTTCTTTTAGAAACCGAGTAAGAAACAGGCTGAGATTTCACTTGACCCTCCAAAACGAGCCAATTAATATTTCCACCCCTTTTAGAGGACTAGGTTAATTTTTTTTGACAATGACCTTAATTAAAGTTATGTCCCTAATAGAACAATTTTTTTGACCAACGATAGACGACGGACCAGACAGACGTTGACGTAGGTATTTAGGTTAAGTTTAGGTTTTTAGGTATTTAGTTTAGTTATTTAGGTTTAGATTAGTGATTAGGATTAGTTAGGTATTTAGGTTAGTTAATTAGGTTTAGTTTAGTTTTCGTTTAGTTTAGATAGTTAGTAAGAAATTAGTGTAAGTTAGAAACCCAGGGACTACTCAAATAAGTAGCCCTGAGGTAATAAGTTAGATAGTAAGTGTTTTAGTTAGTTAGAAAATATAGTTAGGTAGGATTAAGTTTAGTTTTAGGCATTAGTTTAGTTTAGAAATAGGATAGTTAGGTTAAGGAAATTTAGTATTTAGGAACCAAGACGGTTCGAACATTTCAGAAGAAAGAATCTGAATCAACAACTTGTATTGGGCAAGAAGCCAATCAAGTTGAATGAGATGTTGGTGTTATTTTGTTTTGAAATTGAAAATCATTGAGTTGCATACATTATCCTACATCCATCTGACAACACCCAACTACCCAAACAAAAAAGAAAAAAAAATTGGTTGAAGGTAGATAGGGAAGTTCGACTGAAATAACGGTGTTGTTTCATCCAAACTTCCGGGGGGGATATGTTGCATGCCCAATTTTTTCATTTTTTTATTAATTAATTAATCATCAAAATTAGTATTTTAATTCATTAATTATAAGAGCAATAGCAGTGTTCTTGATTCGAATGATAGTTAAATATTCAAATTTGAATATAATTCAAATCATGGGAGATAGGTGACACTGATTGATCAGTCTTTGATTAGTGCTGCCATCAGAGTGTGTGAAAAAGGAACCAGTAACCCGGAAACGTGGGAGAAGGAATGGGGCACTTGGAATCTAGGCCACGAGGATGAACGGCATCTTATCAAGGACACCTGTTGTTTTTTTAATAATCCACTTTCATCTGGATTGATTATGAAGTTTAACAGTGAAACAATATCAAAAGTGTTTATTAGAAGATCAAGGCAAAGTGTTGGGTGACCGATTTGCGAAAAACGCCCGTAAATACTTCGATGAACGAGCCAAGCCACGCGCTGATAGAGCCGCAACACGTGTTCTTGAATGAAACGCGGTGACCAGCGTTTAACACACAGTATTCTGATAAGTACTATATAAAACATGATACAAATAACAAAATTACACTAACTATCTAGTAATTAAACAAGTGCCAGTGATTAGTTATATTAACAAATGCTAAAAAGGGTTCAACTAACTATCTCGTGATCCAAGTCCAATAAACAATCAAATGATGCCTAAGCTCTATCATGTATTCAAAATTAATTTTAACTGTAATTATAAAAATAAATAACCTAATTAAATAATACAAATAATGGTAACAATAGAAATTAAAGTAAAGATAATCGAAACGTTAATTTAAGATAATGATTATAAAATTAATTGAGATATTTAGTTAACTATGTTTTAAAACAAAATAATAAAATAATCAAACGGATCATATGTTCGGATAATAATTAACAATTATTTAAATTATGAGTTTAACAAAGGTAACAATAAAATAGTAGATGATTTAAAAAATTAAATAAGTTTATTAGTAAGAGGGCATTTCCTAGAAGTATTCAATGAAGGCTATTTTATAATTAATTAATTGATTAATAATAACAATACTAAAGAATATTAATGTGTAATCGAGTGTGGCAAGTTTTGATATCGCGGATTTGAACTTCGTCTACATGATCTATCTGTAAGTTTGTTTATCTGCGAAGAAGCAGGGATCTCTGTTGCCACGCAGATAATAGAGAATAGATAAGGAAAAATTGGAAAAAGGAGTAAAAGAGGAGGTTAATTAGTCGTGGTCCAGGAAATAGGATAAAAAAAGACAGAGTATCTCAAGGGGGCTGAAGCAGATAACGATCAGAAGAGATGATCTAGCGACGCTGTGTTTTTTTCTAAGAAAATCAAACGCCTCGCTTCAACGCGCGACGATTTGTTTTGGTGTTGTACTGAGAAATTTGAAGAGATAATAGAATTGAATATAAGTAGTAATAAATAAAGGAATAAATAAAGAGTTTTTAAAAGGTAAACAAAGCAAGTTAGATAAGGGGAAATTATTAAAATTTAAAAAGAAATCAAATAAATAAAGCCTATTTGGAAGATTAAGGAAATGTTTTGTTTTTGTTTTTATATTATTAATTTGAAGTATAGAAAATAAATGAAATCTAAAGTTATTTTAATAATTGATATAAATAAATAGAATAATAAATAATTGAAATTTTATTTAAACATATGATCAAACGTCAAAGGAAATATGAAAAGGATTGCTAAAGCAAATAAATAAAATAATACTTATAAGTTGAATTGTAATTTGAAAATAGAAAATTTAATTTGTTTGATTTTAAAAAGAAACGTTTCACAAAATATTTCAAAAAAGGAAATATTGAATTAAGAGCTTAGATTAAAGTATTGAAATTAATTAAATATAAACAAAATAATTTACTAATAATAAATGATTAACAAGGCCTATATAAAATAAGTCAGGTACCTGCATGATTATAGAATAATAAATAATTAACTGATTAAGTAATCAACAATATAATTGTAACAATACCGATTTTGCCATAATAGAATTTAATATGAAATTATTTTAAAAACCAAAGATTAATAATATCTAAACTATAAACAATAGAATATTCTATTAATAAATCGAATTAAATTTAAAATAAAATTTAAATAAAACATTATTAAAAGATTATTTAAAAATCAAAGTTAAAATCTAAAAGTCTATCAAGGCTATTTATAGAAAACCAATTGTTAAAAGGAAAATTAATTTCAAAAATTATTAAAATAAATCAAGGATATTTATAGCAAATTTATAATTTGAATTTTAAAAATAAATTTTAAAAATATAAAAATAGAATAATAGTTTATTTATAGAAAGCTATAAATAATATTAAGTTAAAAATAACTAAAATCTATTTATAAAAGCTATAAATAGAAGTTTTAAAATTCAAAATAAAATTTTAATCTCAAAGGAGACTATTATCCCTCCATGTTTATAAATCTATTAATAGATAAAATTCCAATAATAGAATTTACAACAATTAAAAAATTCTAAAAATAGAATTTACAACAATTGAATTTTAATTTCAACAATGAAAATAAAATTACAACAATTAAAATCAAAATCTATAAATAGAATTTAATTGATAAAAATAGATTGTCACTATTATTAGATTTCCATGTTATGGGGATAAATAACAATCAATAAAATTTGAAGGATAACAAAATATTTTAAACTTTCTATATTTAAACATTTATTAATAGCTTAATTCTATAAATAGAATTTAAAAATAGATTACTTATAAATAGAATCTAAAAATAAATTATCTATAAATAAATTAAATTTATCTAATTATAAACCAAATAAATATCTTTGAAATCTTTAATAAATAAATAACAATAAACTGATATTTGATAAATAAACCTTTATAAAGGGATTTTTCTATAAATAGTATTTAAATTGACATTGTTATAAAATACGTCGTTTATTTGAAATTTCTATAAATAGAAATTGTAAATGATATTGTTGAATGTTGTTACTCAATTGATATAACTTATAAACGATCTGTTTATAAGTAAGATTGTAGTTTTATAAGAGTATTGTTACTACTTAATACTATAACTTATAAACAATCTGTTTATACAAGAATAGTTGAATTTTATTGTTTTTATAAAATTGTTGTATTGTTGCTTATATTGAATTATTCGGTGCTGAATCAAGCATTTATCATTAAAATCTTGAATACTGCTAAAATCAGTTATCTAAAATCTTAATAAATCGTGTTCTTATTACTGAATAAAACCCATCCAACTCTCCTATCTCATAATCACCACAAATATTCACAGGGGGCTCCAAGGTCGTCTATTAATCTTGATCAACAAGCGAAATTCTACTATATCTATCGAATTTATTCGATAGCCTTATCAGTAACCCTATCCGCATATAGTGTAAGCGCACACCCCCACGGTTACTGATATATTAAACATCTTAAATAGGGCGGATAGACAACCACCAAACTTGGCCGGACTGATCGAGACTTTCAATAGCACACTTCGTGAGCTATTGGAGTGTCATGTAAGTCGAAGGTTAGGTTTGGGCAGGTTACAGTATATACGAGCTTGCGTGCGTGCCTTCGGCACGCCCTCTAAGCTCGGCCCTCCAGGCTGGTGCCCTGGCGGGCAGCGTCTCGGTCCAAAAATTTTATTCCTCTTAAAAAACCACACTCCAAATGTGTAAACTCCCGAATATACATACTCTCTTAAAAGTTTTGCCTAATTTTCATCCTGACACAGCTACAGAAATGAGGCTCTAGATATGAATCTGGGGGTATTTTTTTTCTATAATCTACAGCATTGTGACATTTTTTGTGTGGAAATATGTAGATTTATTTAAATAAGTGGGATCGTGTGAGGAGGAAAATTATATTATATCATTTTTTTAAATTTGTGATCGATAATCGATATAAGGCTCCAAATATTTAAAAGAGATCAGGTGTTGTTTGTATGACAGGCTGCTCCCTCTAGTATTGCCATGAGAAACTCATATGGGCATGCGTGTCTTAAGTCGTTCAATTTTGTAAAAATCAAAAAATAAGAATAACAAAATTTAGATTTTTTAAAAATTATAAAAAAGTGGCAAATTATTAAAAAATAATCAAATAATAATATATAAATAATAAATGAAATAAGATGTGATTAATTTCTTCTTCTGTACGCAAAGAAAAGCGAATTGAATATTTAATTTTTGAATGGTGAGGGGAGGGAGGAGGAATAATTATCAATATATTTAATGTTTCTTAATTTAAAATCAATTCGATTCTTTCATTTCAAAATTCGAGTTCAAATTACAATTATATTTCAAATTTGTCTCGTTAATATATTTAATGTTTCTTAATTTAAAATCAATTGGTGTTTTTCATTTTCATTCGAGTTCAAATGAATACAATATTATCTCGACACAAAAGTCGAAATCAAAAATATATAGTTTTTAGTAATGGAGCTGTTGAAGCTTTTATTTTTGTGATTAATTTGATAAAAGTTAGAATTTTTTATTTAAATCACACTTGATTAATTATTATTATTTATTCAAACAAATAAATACAATATATATACAACGTTTCGATCGACTTATTCTGCGATCGTTCTCAAGTAGCCTAACCATAGAGACAAATTTCCTCTGACATACATATATAAACAGGACAAGAAAATTTCAACTCCAATCATAAAAGAATTGTTAAGTAAAATTCTGCCTTAGCTGAAAAATGTTTTCAGTATAGTGCCTTTTTATTAAATATTTAATATGAAAATTTGAGTGTCTTATTTTTAAAAAATGGAAGTAAAAATCTTTCGATCCATTTTTTCAAAGAGATGAGACACTCAAATGTTCATATTAAATTTAAAATATTTAAGTGATAAAAGCATACACTTATAGAAGTACAAGTGAAGTATATGGTATAGCAGACGATCTGTGGTAATAGTCTTCAAACACTGCACCACAATGCAGCCGAGTGCTCCTCAGAAGCAGTGCTGCCGCGAGCTTTTACTCGAATGTACTATTCATTTTAGTAAAATATGTACTGTGATATGTATTAAAAAATTATTTAATGCCTGAAAACTCATCTTGTTATTAAATCCATCATTTTTAGTATTTAATATTAACTTCCACTCAGAGTTAATAATAGGTGAAAAGTTCTGAGCCTTTTTTCTCTTTATTTCGACGATAAAATTAACCAAGTTAGGATTTTCCGATTTAGATCAACTATGCGCCGTTTTGTTCGATAACTTTTGTACTTTTTGAATGCAATCTCATAATTCCGAGATTGAAGAAGTCCTCGTCCCTATTCATGAAAAACTTGACAAGCTCATTTTCACAAGCCTCTCTTGAGGCCAGTTTTGTACCATCAAGAAAATTTTGCAAAGGTGATAATCGCTTTGTGCCAAGTCTGGGCTTTACGGCGGGTGCGAGATAACTTCCCATTCAAGCTCTCGGAGCTTCTGGCGCGTCGTTAAAGATGTGTGCGGCCTGGCGTCCACTTGGTGGAACACAACACCCTTCCTATTGGCCAATTTTGGCCGGTTCTCGTCGATCGCCTGCTTCAGTCTGATCAGTTGTTGACAGTATTGGTCCGAATCGAGTGATTGGCCCGATGGGAGCACCTCATAGTGGGTGATTCCTTCCAATCCCACCAAACACACAGTAAAACCATCTTGCGCGTTAATCCTGGCTTGGCGATCGTTTGGACCGGCTCACCGCCCTTGGACCACGATCTTTTTGCCTGTTGTTCTCGTATGTGACCCATTTTTCATCGCCAGTCACCATCCCCATCGCCATCGATTCAGCAAAAAATCGCAGGCATCAATTCGGTCCAAAAGTTTCTTTTGCGTCAATTCGTGTGGCATCCATACATCGAGCTTCTTCTTGAGACCAGACTTATGCAAATGGTTCCAAACGGTTTTCTGGCTAATCTTCAGTTCCTGGGCAATGGAATAAGTGCTCGCATGCCGGTCCGACTCGACAATTTCCATGATTTTATCGACATTTTCGACGATTGGCCTACCAGAGCGTGTCTCATCTTCGACGTCCATATTACCAGAACGAAATCGTTGGAACCACCGCTTTGCTGTTGCATTCGATACTGTATTGGGTCCATAAACAGCACAAATTTTTTTGGCCGCCTACTCTGCTTTTTCCTTTGGTCGTAGTGGTATTGAAGAATGTATCGAATTTTCTCTTTTTACCTCATTTTGGAACACTCTAACATACAACTGAGTTCACCAAACACAAAACTGTCAAATAACTTTTTTTAAACCGTTATGTAACCTTTAAATCGCAAAAAGTCTGACCAGATGCGACGTATACATCGTGAGATATAGCTCATTAAAGCCATCTAACGGAAAAGGCTCAGAACTTTTTACTTCACCTATTATATTCGAAATCAGAATCCTTTACCCCATGTTATAAAATTTTTTGACTAATTGAATGATCGAAACAGTTCTTTTTTCAGAATACTAGTATATATTTAACGGATCTAGCCAAGTGAATTGATTAAATAGCTCACTATCGAAAGGAAATCGGATTCTTATTTGTGTGCATAATTCAAAATAAAAACTTAAACGTTTTCAATCGAAAGTCATGTAATTCAGTAGGGTTGATATCACTCTCACTAGCAATAAGAATTTAAACATTCACACTGTAATATATTTTTTTAATGTATCATAAATGTACTACTACCTTTGAGATATTTTATGGAATGTTCTAGAAACTCAATTATTTTAATGTTAATCTACTATTGTACTTTTCAAGCAAAAATGTACCCTAAATAATACATTTGTACAGCACCGCGATGGCTCCTTCCAAGAACTAAATCAGCTCGAGGGAACCGCCGTGCAGTATCTGTCCGATTTGGACATATCTCCATTGATCTGTTTGTTTTACATCTTCTGATATATTATATGTTTTAAATTATTTGTTTATATTTTAAATTGTGTACTTTGTTTTGCACTTTCATCTTTTGTATTTAATATGCGTATTGTTGGACTTATTGTATCTTTGCCATGAGATACAAAAATACACTTTTTTAATAATGATAATAAAATTTATAGGGAAAATAAATTCTTATATTGAGAAAAAGGTAAACTTGTTAATTTCTTATTAATTACATTTGTATTATTTGACGACTGGAATAATAAAAATATAACCGGAGCTTTTTTTATTTAATTAACTTTAATATTGATATTTTTACCCTCATCCCCAGGCCCGATGGGAGGAGGGGGAGGGGGCAGGCGGGGTAGTTACCCCCAGGTCCAAATAGGGCACTATCACTGTTATATAAATTTTTGTGCTACTAAAATCTGTTACTTTTATTATAAATAAAAATATTAAATAGCCAAAATTAGGTAAGAAAAGGATAATAGGTTAAATAATTAAATATTTTACAAATTGAAAAATGTAGTACTTTAATTTGTCCCGCCATTGAGGAGCCCTCTGGTTTGATTTTGCTCCTGGGCCCGTAACGAGCTCTCTACAGGCCTGCTCATTCCATCTCTTAGCCATTTTTCGAACTTTTTCCAAGTAAACTGTTATGTTGCTTGAATAATTATTGTGTATTTTATTTATCCTTAGAGAGAGTCAATGATTTGCCTGTTAGCACACACCTGTTCTAGAAGATGATTTCTAGGCACTATGAGGTCTTCTAGACATCTTCTAGGGCGAGTGTGCTATCTGGGTTGTCCTTATTGAGTGATTTTATTTAAAAGAGAATAAAAGTTTTCCAATATAACAATATATATATATATACGATATATATAGTGAAATATTGAAAGATATGGCTTATTTATCGGTCGGTAATAGTGTACAAAGAATATTAAACTATTTAGTTAGTTTTTTTGTTTTTTTTAAGCCTTCCTCAGCACATTTATCTATTGGGTCAGGATTAGATTTTTTTTTTTTTACTTTAATAAAATGAAAATATTTTTAAATAAGATTTAAGTAGTTTTTGGAGACGCTGATAAGTAAATTGAGTGGATTTTGATGAGGCAGTCGAAAATTCAAAAAGATAGAGATTATTTATAACTATCTTTTTTTAATTCAAAAGCTGACATTTTGGAGGTTTATTCCCTCTTTCTTCAGGGTTCACTGACCTTTCACAATCCCAAAGTAGGAGGCAATAAACCTCCGAAACGTCTGCTTTGAATTTAAACATTATAGTTATAAATGATCGCTCTCTTTTTGAATTTTTCGACTTACTCTTCAAAATCCACTTAATATTTTCAAATATTATGGTATATTAGATAGCACTATATAATAATTCGAATCATACATTGAAATATTAAATATATATATATATATATATACATATATTTAACAGTTAAAATAGTGAACAAAAATTAATATACACCCTCTTGGTCCAGAATAGCGTAATCCGCAGTAGTCTCGCGATAAATATATTTTTCAAATAAGCGCGGTCAAAAACAATTCTCATTGATATAGCAATTATTCTTTGTTATATTGGTTAGAAAAATTATAAAAAATTATTTAATATACCTCCACTTCAGAGATCCCCCTCCCCGGCTCCTGCGCCTATGCATATGTATCGATTCTGTAAAACAGTCATTCAATAAAATTGTTTTTGAAATTATTAAAAATTTTTGCTTACGAAATAAATCATATAAATTGAGGATCAAAACATTTTTGTCATTTAATTGTGTTAAGACTAATAATTTAAAAACATTATCGTTAATATAAAAAGTTGAGCAACATTGCATGATATAGAGAATATATGAAAGAAAAAAAGAATTCAAATATTAACTGTTTAAATAATAATATTTCTTCAGCGAATGTAGTTGAGTGGTTTTAGGAAAAAGCGCCTGACATTTTATGCAACCAATACGAGCATAACTTTCTATCAAATGCATACCCTGGCATTTACTAGGCGGCGCTGTCTCTGTTCAATAAATAATAGTCTGGCCTAAGTTCAATAGATTTTCTTTTATAATAGCTTTCTAGACTTAATTAACCGAGTTCTTTATTATTTTAGAAGATATTGACGAAGCAATAAAGATTCAGTTAATAAAACAGAATATTTAACAAATATTTATTTCTTTTATTTACTTATATATAATAATAATAATATACGTTTAGAGGAAAATCTCCAAAACCGGGCGCCTATTTTGTTTTTGAAAATAAAACTTGACCGTTTTTATTTTTAACATTTATAATGCTAGTTTTGCAAAAAATGTCAATCCCCCCACAGTAATTTCAAAGGCACAGATTCAGTTCAATCTCTGATTGGAGCATATATTTTATATTCAATCAGAAAGTTTGCAGGTAAAATATTTATATCTTATAAAAATGGAGTCAAACATATGCCATAATTGCGATTATTTTTTCAACGTTTCGTCGACTTTGCCGACTTCTTCAGGGGTTCTACAATTATAAGAACATTATTAATATCAAGTTACAAAAATACAATTTCAATTCCAGAACAAACTGTATTAATAGTTTAATTGAAAAGTTTTTGTTTTGCCAAGAGTAGCAGAGTTGTTGATTCACAAAGAGAAACAAAGAGGTTGTCCTCTGCTTGATGTAAATAAACATACACACATATATATCGAGATGATATATCTGTATACGTTGTTTATTTGTTTGAGACTATAGTTTCAGAAGACTTGGTCTTCATCATCAGTCTTCTTCAATTATAAATGCTTTTCATGGAGTCAGTATAATATGGATATTGAAAACTTGGTGTTCCTTTGTCACTGCTGGAGGGCTAGGAACTCCTAGGAGGACTCCTAGAGTTCTTAGCCCTCCAGCAGTGACGAAGGAACACCAAGCTTTCAATATCCATATTATACTGACTCCATGTAAAAAACATTTATAATTGAAGAAAAGACTGATGATGAAGACCAAGTCTTCGAAATCTATAGTCTCAAACAAATAAATAATATATATATACAGATATATCATCTCGATATATATGTGTGTATGTTTATTTGCATCAAGCAGAGGACAACCTCTTTGTTTCTTTGTGTATTAATAGTTTACCAACCAAATAGTCAATGCAACACACATTCGTCTAAATTTTCTTGCTATCTTCATTAGCATTGAAGGCCATCAGAAATACAAATTTCAAAAAATATTTCCACATTTACAAAAACAATTTTTCTTTCTTTTTTTATATTAACAATTCAATTAGATATAAAAACAGAAATAACTGATAAATAGAATGAGGCAACACTCTTTTCATATTAAAAACAGAATAGAATATTTTATTCTTTTGATCCTTACATAAAGAAAACTCTAATTTAAATAACACTAAAATTATACATATTAATAAAGTAGACAAATGCAAGATAATATAATTTTAGTGTTATTTAAATTTAAGATTTCTTTATGTAAGGATCAAAAAAAAATATTCTATTCTGTTTTTAAATGAAAAAAGTGTTGCCTCATTCTATTTATTAGTTATTTCTATAATATTTTTCTAATTAATATATTAAAGAATAATTAACATATTAAAGAGAATTAAATTAGGTTGGAGTTGGTGGTGTTTCACAAGGAGAAAAATTAAAATACAAAGATTTTTTTTAGTTTACTCTATATATTTCGAGCTCTTAACTCATCGTCAGGAGAACATTGACTAAAGATAACATGAAATAATGAACAGAATTTATTTTTATTTTAATATGATGGACAGTTATTTATGACTTAGTGTAAATATGAAATAATTATCAGAGGGATGGGATGGCCTTAGAGCCGAAAGAACAGATGTAGGGGACAAAGGGCTGGAATAAAGAAAAGATATTTATACTTGGAAGTTGCCGAAAATTATGTATGTGTTATAAAGGAGGGCAATAAACTATGGAATGCAATGAGGGTGCATAGCGAAAATTTCATCTCTTATTTTCTATTTAAAAAATAAATAAAAATTAAAAATTAAAAATAAACCAACCATACACTCTCATCGCACTCCAATTCAAATTAAATATCATTGATTAAGATGTCAATTATTGGTGAAGTTTTGATGTCTGTTTGATTGTTCAAGATGTTTTGATTAAGGTGTATGGCCTTTTTAATTTCAGCTAAGGCCATCCCATCCCTCTGATAATTATTTCATATTTACACTAAGTCATAAATAACTGTCCATCATATTAAAATAAAAATAAATTCTGTTCATTATTTCATGTTATCTTTAGTCAATGTTCTCCTGACGATGAGTTAAGAGCTCGAAATATATAGAGTAAACTAAAAAAATCTTTCTATTTTAATTTTTCTCCTTGTGAAACACCACCAACTCCAACCTAATTTAATTTTAACAATGTTTCACTATAAACCAACACCGCGTTCCCTAAATGTGATTAAAGAGAATTGTTTTTGATCGCGCTTTTAAAGTAAGATATATATATATATCGCTAGACTACTTCTGGTTGAGGCTATTGGAGTCTATTAAATCTTAAGCCTGGACCAAGAGAGAATGAAAAAGATGTGATCCATCTAGCTATGATCCAGCATCATTTTGCGATTGGAGAAAATTCATTTGGTGATCCATGTCAGTGTTTGGTATAAAAAGTGTCATGCGGGCCAATCGCGAAATGATGCTGGATCATAGCTAGATGTATCACATCTTTTTCATTCTCTCTTGGTCCAGACTTAAGATTCAGAAGACTCCAATAGCCTCAACCAGCATTAGTCTCCCGATATATATATGTCGTGGCCACATCTTAGAATTGACCCTTTCATGAAATGCTTCAATGTCTATTGGCCACATCATGATGTGGCTTGGCCAGATCAATGATAAGAAATCGTTTGTGTTTGAGAGGGAGAGGTGAGCAGAGTGGGGGAACCCTTTTGACAAGGATATTGGCGCTTAAAAGGAGATCCTTAGCGTTGCTTTTACCTTTTTATTTGTTTGTTTTCTAAAAATAATTATGTAACTTGACGTGTTTGATGTTTAATTTTGTAAGGATAATATTAGGAACCTATATAAATGAATAGCTAACTTAAATTAAAATAATATTTTTTCTACATTGTTGCATTTTAGATTTGGTATATTGTATTTTAAGATTCTTTTAATATTTACTAAAGTCCCTAGTTTAATGTTTGTCTGACTTAAAGAACAATAAACAAGTTTGTAACATATTCTGGATTTTTAATATTTTATGGACACCCTATTTTACGATACGGCCAATCGTGGATGACAAAATCAAGAAATGTTCACGATTTAATGATCTGGTCTGCCATTTTACGATACGATATATATTTTTTAAATTTTATCTCTACTCCGGGGGTCAGATTTTAGCCGAATGCCTCGAGATTCGGATTCGAACCCGGGACCACTTGGATTAGCTAGGATGATACGCTACCGACTAGCCTATCTGAACCCCGAATAGAATATATTTATTCATTTGATCCTTACATAAAGAAATCTCAAATTTAAATAACACTAAAATTATATTATCTTTCATTTGTCTACTTTATTAATATAATTTTAGTGTTATTTAAATTTGAGATATCTTTATGTAAGGTTCAAAGAATAAAATATTCTATTCTGATTTTAAATGAAAAGAGTGTTACATCATTATATTTACGTTATTTCTGTTTTATATGTAATGTAATTGTTAATATAAAAAGAAAAGAAACATGGACGTGCCGAGCTATAAGCAGGGGGGGGGGGCAGGTCCCCCCTAGAAGACGAAATAAAGTATTATGTTGGCAACTAAAAAATAGAACATATAAAAATATATACCGGGTGAAAAGTTTCAAATAAAAGTTTGTTTATATCAAGGAGGAAACTAAACTATGCCAGTGTTTGTCGACCTAAGACAAGCTTTCAAGGTCAAGTTCTGTTTTTTAAATAGAACCATATATTTTTCTTTACATTTCCTAAATCTAGGAAAAGAACTGAACAACTTTTATAAGAACTATTTTTTATACGACATCAAATAAAAACATATTAAATCAATTAGATCTCAAATTATTCAAATAATTAATTATTATATAAAAAATTATTAAATTGAAAAGTCACAACAATGAAAATAAGTGTTTATAATGATCTTAAAACTTCATTATATACACAGATTTAAGCGATTATTTTCTACTTAATAGAACTACTTAAAATTCTTCATCTTAAAAAAGTTTATTTCTCGTGTCAATCAAGTAGATGGTTATATTGTATTACCATAAAAAAAATGGAGCCCTTGCGATTCACTCTGGAATGTCATAGAACATAGTCAGAAAATTATTAAATTATTAATTATTATTAAATTATTTATTTAATAATTAAATATTTGACCATTATTATTTGATAATAAGTTAAATAATTGTTAAGAATAATTAGTATTTGGATTATCAATAATTTTAAGTCGTTCTATTAAGTAGAAAATAATATCTTAAATCTGTGAATATAATATAGTTTTAAGATCATTATAAACACTTATTTTCATTGTTGTGACTTTTCAATTTAATAATTTTTTATTTGATTTTTTTGAGATCTAATTGATTTAATATGTTTTTATTTGATGTCGTATAAAAAAATAGTTCTTATAAAAGTTGTTCAGTTCTTTTTCTAGATTTAGGAAATGTAAAGAAAAATATATGTTTAGGTTTAGAAAACAGAACTTGACCTTGAAATACATTTGAAAGCTTGTTCTACGACAACAAACATTAGCGTAGGTTAGTTTCCCCCTCAATATAAACAGACTTTTATTTGAAACCTTTTTCCATATAATGCACTGTTTTTGAGTTATAAGACTGTCTCAAGATAAAAAAACTCACCCGGTATATTAGTTGCGATGTCCCTCGGTGGTCGGGTAGTTTTTTTTTTTTTAAGGTAGTTTTTTCACAAATGCAAAGATTCAAGAATTCTTCCAAACTATGGAATATAAGTCATTAAACGCATAATAAACATCCTTGTTAAAATTTGAAGACGATTTTACCACACCAAACATGACATAATTGCAATTAAAAATGAGACTTTTTACATATGGTAGATTGGGAAAGGGTGAGAAAATGATCATTATTTTCTTTTCTTTCATTCTAGGACTTTCACCATCTTGATGAAAAACTAATATTTGTTAGAATAATATATTCGGAGTAACTTAAAAAAAAATTGAAATTATTTACATTGTAGTTTTGATAAAAAATAAAAAAAAAACATATTTGGGCCATTATTTTTAGTGGAGGGAATATAAGAACAATGGTTTGGAAACGATCCATTCATAAAGAGAATATAGTAGCGTGAGAAGTACAGTCAGGTTAAAAAGCATAACCTAAAATTTTAGAACCGTTCATATGTATATGAGTGGTTACGAGGCTAAAACTTTCTGTGTGGATTGTAGTACCTTAAAATATAATTTTTCACTTAATGTTTTGGGTGGTATAATATGGTATATACTTTACCATCCTGGATATAGTAAAGTAATAAAAAGTTTGCTATGCAACTGCAATCATCATCCACTTGGTCTGAGATTGATTTAAAAATAGACATTACAAAATGATCGATAATTTATGTTTTAATAGATTGTAAGAGAGCAACGCATCACACACACTTATATAAATTG
Source organism: Forficula auricularia (assembly GCA_024734495.1). Classification (NCBI taxonomy): domain Eukaryota; kingdom Metazoa; phylum Arthropoda; class Insecta; order Dermaptera; family Forficulidae; genus Forficula; species Forficula auricularia. The sequence continues at coordinate 76,073,742 of JALMQS010000099.1, read as the reverse complement.
CTACAACACGGAGATAAGAATCTAAAACGGCTCTAACAATTTGGATGAAATTCACGGGTTAGGGGGTTTTGTGTTGACGGTCTCATCTTCGGCTAAGTTGTTTTTGATGGTTTTTTATTAATTTAAATAATTATTCACAGGTGGTTGACTTGATAAAAAGGTATAATTACATTTTTATTAAATTTCCTTTTAATAATTAATTGGTTTTAAAATTTTATATCCCACTAATAATTCATATACAAATATTATTATATATTAGAATTTTCCAATATATCACTTTGAACTAAAGCAAAAAATTATCGAGCAACGCTCGGTGTTCCAGGTACTATATACCTAATGTACCATCCTCGATATAGTAAAGTAATAAAAAGTTTCAATGCAACTGCAATCATCATCCACTTGGTTGAGATTGAATTAAAAATAGAAATAATTGAATTGGATGTTTAGTGAGGTGTTTAGGATAATAATATTACTCGGTGTTCAGTAATTAATTCAGCTTGTAAATTAGTATAAGCCTGTATGTGATTTTGTTGGTAAGAAACTTGCTTACCAGCCAGTTGTTGTTTAATCACATTATTGGTAACATACTATGTATGCGACCCTGGAATCAGCGATGTATACAATAATCATTAATAAAACCGCTCAACCAAAGTATGGAACTGTTGGAAGTGTTGTAATTGGATGTATTGTGTTGTACGAACGCACAGTTCGTGCAGCTGCTCGAAAATACTATTTATAGCGAACTAGAACCTAAGAAATGTAAATGTGCGGGATAACTCTGTGCTGCGGATATTTAGAAAAACCCTGGTTACTAGAACCAGGCCACTCATAAAGCAAACTGTACATGGGTATATTTAATGGTTTCTTAGATATGGCGGAGAGAAATTGAACGAATCCACCTCCACGCGGTGTACACGGGCATGCCTTTGGGGATTAATTAATCGTGAAAAGTATCTAAGTGATCTTGACAACCCTCCAATGTTAGTTAAATTCAATTCAGGGACAGGGGGTAGTGATGAGCCTTTGGGCTCCTTAAGCTATCACATAGAAAGTAAAATAGAGTGAATGAGTGTATTATTGTTGTCTTGTGTGCAAGAACCAATGTTAATGAAAAATCAATTAATTATACTTCGATCACTTTGTGAATTGAGGCATGTTTCCATGATGTCAATTGTTTAAAATCGACAAAATCTCTCTGTACACAGGTTGCTGATGAAGGCAGGGCTGCCAGAAACAAATTAATGTACATATTGTCCAACAAAATCACATAAAGGCTTATACAAATTTACAAGCTGAATTAATTACTGAACACCGAGTAATATTATTATCCTAAACACCTCACCAAACATCCAATCAATTATTATAATAGTAAGGATATACTGGTACAGCACGATGGTTACATTGCTTGCTCAACAAAATTGTTAAAAATAGAAATTTCAAAATGATCGATAATTTATGTTTTAATAGATTGCAAGAGAGCAACGCATCACACACACTTATATAAATATTTATATATAAATTGCTACAACACGGAGTTCAGAATCAAAAACGGCTCTAACGATTTGGATGAAATTCACGGGCTAAGGGGTTTTATGTTGACGGTCTCATCTTCGGCTAAGTTGTTTTTGAAGGTTTTTTGTTAATTTAAATAATTATTCACAGGTTGGTTGAGTTGATAAAAAGGTATAATTACATTTTTATTAAATTTCCTTTTAATAATTAATTGGTTTTTAAATTTTATATCTCACTAATAATTCATTACAAATATTATTATATATTAGAATTTGCCAATATACCACTTTGAAGCCTGATAGGAGGATGAACACCAATCGACTTAATTGGGAATAATGGAATTGAAATAATTATCGGAAAAGAGGTTTTTTTATCTAATTAGATTTTTCCTCTTATTAAAAACAAGGACTAAAGATGAATAAGGACACTCGATGGTTTAGAAGTAATCTCCGGAGTTGAAGCTCAAATACAATGTATACATTAATTCATGTAAAATAATTGGTTAAATATCACTTTAAACTAAAGCAAAAAATTATTGAGCAACGCTCGGTGTTCCAGGTACTATATACCTAATGTACCATCCTCGATATAGTAAAGTAATAAAAAGTTTTCAATGCAACTGTAATCATCATCCACTTGGTCTCGAGATTGAATTAAAAATAGAAATTTCAAAATGATCGATAATTTATGTTTTAATAGATTGCAAGAGAGCAACGCATCACTCACACACACACACACTTATATAAATATTTATATATAAATTGCTAGAACAGACGAAGATCAGAATCGAAAGTCAAATGTCATTCGATGGCTTTGGTAAAAGGACGAAGGAAGATGAGAAAGAAAGAAATTAGCGAATGTCTGTTTGTCTTTCTGTCTGTCCGTGCTGTGTGTAGTGTGTGTGTGTGTCTGGGAAACAGCCAGCCAGTAAGCCAGCCGAGTTGTTGTTCAACGAGTTTTGAAAAATTTGACCAACTCTTGACCGAGATTAAGGCGGATTTATCTATTTCACAATTAAAAGAAGAAGAGTGAAAAAAAGAAGAAAAAAACTGACAAGGACGATGACGTAATAATTAATTCTCTTGATCCTTTTATTTAAAAAAGAAGACGAGGATTACAATAATCATATCAGACAATTTAAATGTGATTAGAGCCCCTTAGTGGGATAATTTACTATAGAATAAACGACTTAGGAAAATTGAATAAAAAAATTAAATTAATAAACATAAAGATGTCAATTTTAATTAAAAAAACGTTTCGACATTTTTTTTGGGACAGATCTCTACCAATGAAGATTACCTAATTTTAAAGGTTAAACGAAATAGAATACTCATTATATTAAGTAGCTGGATTTAACATGTCAAGTATTGTGATTTTTAATCTAAGCTACCTATTAAACAATATTTTGACTGTTAGATAGACAGAGAGACATTATATTGTATCGGCTTAAGTAGACATCTTACTTCTAAACAGAACCCTATTCATAAATTTAAATATTAACTTCATTTGGAAATCTGTAATAAAGAGGCCCTTTGCCTTTGTTCAGTGTGAACAACGGTTCACAAATAAATCTAATCTCACAAATCATTTAAGGACACATACAGGAGAGAAGCCCTTTAAGTGCGCTCATTGCACAAACGCCTTCTAACAAAAGTCAAATCTCATAACTCATTTAAAAATACATTTTTAAAAAGTGCTTGACAATTTTTCAGATTTCTTTTATTTTCAAAATTAAATTTAAATCTCATTTTTTGCACTGGTTAGAGCCTACCACAGCAAAATGTAAGATCCTGAGTTCAAATACTGACTTGGCTTGATTTTGATTTTTCTAAGTTAATTAATTAATGATTTGTGAAATTTTCTCTATAGAAGAATAATGAATGAAATTCATTCTTCTTCCTTTTTTATGGGGGGAAGGGGCAGGTCTAGCAATGAAGATTACCTAATTTTAAGGTTAAACGAAATATATTATCATCAGCTGTGAAGCCAGTCTTCGGCGGGCATCTTAATGGCTACGGGGCTACGTCCCTGGACTCTAGCGTGTTTTTCAAATAATAATTAAAATTTCCAAATTTTAATAAATTTTATTTGTCGTGAACTATTAGTGGATTTTAAAATCAAAAAAAATCCCGTCGACCTAGTCGTGCAAGCTGATTATAATAAATAGGCTCGGATCGATATGTACTAAAAAATAGCAAAATATGCATTTAAAAAGGCTGAAATATGGACTAAAAATATTCATTTTAAAAAGAAAATATGCACTTAAAATATCCATTATGAACTCCATGATATATATTAATATAAAATTAATATTTTTAAAGTTTTTTTTTTAAAGAAATTTAATATTATTTTTTATTTTTTTTTTTTTAAGAAATTTAATATTATTATTTTTTTTTCATTTTTTTAAAATAATTTTCATAAAACATATTATTTAATTTTTTAATTATTTCCTTAAATTTTGGCATCGATTCCTTCCACCTAGAAGTTACAAAATTAAAATAACTTTTTCTCTTTGATATAAGCTCTCAAAGAGTCAGGAACCAGACAGACCATCGCAATACTCTCCTATTATATTCCATAGAATATAAATGTAAAAATAATAAAGAAAATTATCTTAATGATAATTATGTAGGTATATATATTATATTGATATTAGAAATGCTTATTTAATAGTATAAGATATATATTAGGTACGTAACCCTCAAAATGCAAGCCTGACTCGCACTTGTCCTTTTTTCTGTCCTTTGAAAATGGTCAATAATTTTTGATTTATCCTAAATGTTTGAGCCGTTTTCGAGAAAGACCAAAAATATAAATATTAATATACTATACCTACACACAATTAAAAACGTGAAAGTAAATGTAATACATAAAATATTTAATTAAGTATAGAACAATGCAAATCAAAGATAAATTTTACCTTGTACCGTTAATTATTGTAAATGTTAATTACAATTGCTAATTATAGATTAGAGAAAACATATAAGATAGGACGTGTTAAGTGCCATAAAGTGAAGAGTTTATTCTTAGAGAAAGGTGACAGACAGACAGACAGACAGACAATAGAGAGTGAGTGACATCTTTAAGAGATGGAGAGAATTAGGTACTTCATTCATTGCCTATTTATACTTCTCAATTCACCTTGAAAACATTTAAATAAAATTTAATCATTTATTTATTTAATACTCCTTAAAGGGTATCAAGGATATGCATGATTAATCTGCCCCCACGCCATTAGTATTTTGGGGATCGTAGTATAGAATAATTATATCATTTTTTCCAAATGTATTTTTGTATAAAAAAGATTTTTAAAGTATGTTCAAAAAATTTTTAGAACCCTTAATTTTTTCATACTATTTTGGTAGTGAGTGGTATATACCGGGTGAGTTTTTTTATCTTGAGACAGTCTTATAACTCAAAAACAATGCATTATATGGAAAATAGTTTCAAATAAAAGTTTATTTATATCGAGGGAAACTAAACTGCGGTATTGTTTGTCGACTTATAACAAGCTTTCAAGGGTATTTCAATGTCAAGTTCTGTTTTTTAAATGGAACCCTATATTTTTCTATAGGTCTACTTAATCTACAAAAAAAACCGAACAACTTTCATAAGAACTATTTTTTATACGATGTCAACTAAACAAAATGCATGATTCAATTAATCTCAAAAAAAATTCTTAATAATTATTTTTAACAATTATTTAACTTGATTATCAAATAATAATGATTAATTAATTAATTATTAAATAAATAATCATTAAATCGAAAAATCACAACAATGAAAATAAGTGTTTATAATGATCTTAAAACTTCATTATATTAAATTGAAAGTTTTTGCCGAGAGTAGCAGAATTTTTATATTATTTTAGGTTAAAAATAAAATAGAATTTTTATATATTGAAGGAGACAATAAAAGAGTGTGTCATAAATTAATTCCTGTGAATACATTGTAATAGACTGATGAAGAGGGCAAAGCCCTCGAAACTATAGTCTCGTTATAAATAAATAAAATTTATAATTCCAGCAGAAGACACACTCTTGTATTGTCTCCTTCAGCTTCATTATACCCAGATTGAAGAGATTATTTTCTACTTAATAGAACTACTTAAAATTCTTGACTTTAAAAAGTTTATTTCTCGTGTCAATCCAGTATATAGTTATATTGTATTACCATAATAAAAATGGAGCATTTTGTTGAAGACAGAATTGAAATGTCTTAATTTATGCAGTGAATGTGGAAGAAGTGTTAAGGGGCTATCATTTAAATGAATGCCAAGCGTTTTCCTGATAAGAATACACCTTCATAAGCTTCATTTTATTGTGTTGTATAATCTGTTTAAAAAAAACTAACAAAAAAACAGGAAATAAAGTAAAGGCTACGAAGAAACTGAAACAGACCAAAATAATGAAATTGGAACCGGAATCTCATCCAGAAGACTTGGTGATAACACTCTGAAATGTTCAGAACAGTGTCAAAAATTATTTAATAATTAATTATTTAATCATTATTATTTGATAATTAAGTTAAATAATTGTTAAAAATAATTATTAAGAATTTTTTTGAGATCTAATTGATTCATGTATTTTATTTATAAAAAAATAGTTAATCAGTAGAGATTGTGGTGTTGGTGCAAGGTGAAACATCTTTAATAAAGATAAGAGTAAATAGATATTTTATTTAATATGGATTTACTATGAATATGTTTGACCCAGTATCCTTAACTCATAGTAAATCCATATTAAATAAAATATCTATTTACTCTTATCTTTATTAAAAAAATAGTTCTTATGAAAGTTGTTCAGTTTTTTTTGTAGATTAAGTGGACGTATAGAAAAAATAGTGTTATATTTAAAAAAACAGAACTTGACATTGAAATACTTTTGAAAGCTTGTCTTAGGTCGACAAACACTAGCATAGTTTATAAATATTCCCCACTAATATAAATAAACTTTTATTTGAAACTTTTTTCATATAATGCACTGTTTTTGAGTTATAAGACTGTCTCAAGATAAAAACTCACCTGGTATATTAAAAAAATCGTTTTTAATTTTTTCATAATGTTCCACTGCTTCAAAAAAATTGAAAGAATTCCTGAGTATAAAGGAGTATAATAGGCATTTTCTGACAATATTTGGTGATGGAGACTTTTAAAAAAAGCAGTAAAAAATGATTTATTATTATTTCTTTTCTAAAAATTGGCTTTCCATCTTTAAATAAATGGGCAAGCAGAAAAGTAAAAGTAAAATAATTTCTGACTCCAAAAAATTGAATTCAAAAAATTACCCAAACCAAATATTATAAAATGCTGTTGGGTGGTAATCTATAATACTAAAAATAAAATTACCATAAAAAATAACGAATAATTTTTCCTTTAATATTTGAAAGGTTTAGCTAATGATAATTTTATTTTTAGTAGATTACAGCATTTTATTTAGTTTGGGTAATTTTTGAATTTAATTTTTGGAGTCAGAAATTATTTCACTTTTACTTTTCTTAAGTTGCCCAACCCATTTAAAGTGTTCTTTTATGCCTTTTACTCGCAAGTATTGGGAAAAATTGCCATTTGTTAATTTTTAATTTTACTATTGAAAAAAAAAATTAAATCGAAAAATAGGTTTTTTTCAAATAACTCCAAAAACTGCTCAAGATTAAGAGCTGAAAATTTCAATGAATTATTTTTATTTGGTACCAAAAACCATCCCCAATGTGATAATAAAAATCACCGCGGGGGCAGATTTACCATTCATATCCGGCTATACCCTTTAAAAAAGCGTTCTGAGTCTTAATAAAGCCTTAACTTTTCCCTCCATTTAAATAATACAAAAAAATCACTTTAAAATTTTATTTTTTATTATATACCTACGTATTTCTTAAATAAAAAGAATTTTAATTGATATACCACTTATATGTATTTATTTATTTTTTAATCTAAAGAATAGGCCTTGAAATTTCATACGACCATAAAAATTATAATATTAAAAAAAAAATTGTCTAGTTATTTCAGTAATCACTGTATTTAAAATTTATTTATTTATAATTGCATTTTATTTATTTATTTTTTTTTTAAGCCAGAATGAACATCAAACTTACTTACATGACATTTAAGAAATTACTCAAATGAAATAAAAAAATTATCATCGATTCTTATTATTATTTTCTACTGATGAAACATTTTTCTTATAATATAAATTGTTATTTTATTATAGAAGTATTGTAAGTGTGCTTTATTAAAATTTTTCACAATGTGTAGGTAAAAAGAAAAATGATGATAATAAATGAGATGATTCATTTTATTATGACGATTACATAATCGTTTTTTGAATACTTTCTACTTTTGAATTGGAATCAAAATTTTTTTATTACGGGCTAATATAAAGTTGCATTATTTGTTAAGCAGGTCATGGATGGGATCATCGATTGGCATTCTAAAAAGTAAAAGGGATGAAAAAAAGAACCCTTGGATTATTCACGGATATTAAATTAGATAGGATGAGCAGAAGGTAGATTTCGAAAAGCCGTGTTAATTTCTGGAGACTTGAATGCATTTTAATTAGACATAACATAATTTCGATTAAATTATTGTAATTCAATCTTGCTATCGTTCTATCCTGTATATTTACAACGGTTGTTATTCAACGACTTCTTAATCAACATATACAGGGATTTTAAGTGAGTTTACTTGGCAAGATAAGCGTATATTAGGCTTTTTTATAAACAAAGTTAGGTACAATCTTTTTATGCGGAAATAAGGTGAAATAAAAAGTTCTGAGCCTTTTCCGTTAGATAGTTTTAATGAGCCATATCTCACAATGTATAAGTCGCAACTGGTCATTCTTTTTTGCGATTTAAATGTGACATGACGCTTTAAAAAAGTTCTTGACAGTTTTGTGGTTAGTGAAGCCAGTTGTGTGTTAGAGCGTTCCAAAATGGAGGTAAAAAAAGTTTCTGCTCCGAGAACTTGGATGGGAGGTTATATTGCACCCGCCGTATAGCCCAGACCTGGCACCTAGCAATTATCACCTTTTAAAGCATTTGCAAAATCTTCTTGATCGTAAAAAACTGGCCTCAAGAGAGGCTTGTGAAAATGAGCTGTTCAAGTTTTTCACCAATAGGGACGAGGACTTCTTCAATCGCAGAATTATGCCATTGCCTTCAAAAAGGACAAACGTTATCGAGCAAAACGGTGCATATTTGATCTAAATCGGAAAATTCTAACTTGGTTAATTTTATCTTCGAAATAAAGAGAAAAGGCTCAGAATCTTTTTACTTAACATATTATTTAATTTTGGCCGACTACCATGGCTCTTTGGTTTTGGTATACTACAAGAACATTGTCAAGGCTCAGGCCACAACATAAGAAAAAATAGCAGTACATAAGAGTCAGATTTTAAAAGTATATTAATTTTATTTTTTTATTCAACCTTTTTAATATATTTTAAGTGGCCGGCCACAAAAAACGTAACACTTGACTTCCTGAGTATAAAGGAGTATAAAAGGCATTTTCTGACAATATTTGGTAATGGAGACTTTTCAAAAACGTAATCAAAATAAGCTGACCTGTTCTGATGTGGCCATCCACTTGACTTTACCATACAACCTGGCCCTCACTTATATTTAATATTTAATAAAATTATTTATAATCATATAGGGAAGGGGGGTTAGTTTTTCTATTTTTAGATTACTGTGGGTCCACTGATTATGTATACAGAATTTGGTTGAATTTGGTACAAGAGCCTAGATTTTCATTTTTTTACCCTACACCCCCCCCCCCATTTTGGGCCGTTAGTTTTTGCATTTTTAGACTTCTGGGGTCCCACTGATTATGTATACAAAATTTGGTTGAGTTTGCTCAAATGGCCTAGATTTTTAATTTTAAACCCCCTCCACCCCCTTAATTTTGGGTCTATATGCACAAAAATCTAATCTGCTCTTAATCTCAATGGACAAACATTACGTTTGAAAATTGGTTTTGATATTCACACTAGTTTTTGAGCTAGCTCATCCACAAAAATTTGATAACGCACAGACTAACGGATAATTTGACAAAACAATTATTTTCTCGAAAAATATAATTTTTTCGATGTTCACTTATTAAAGCTTTTCTGTAGACCGAAATGTCATGCTTTTGCTTAATTTTTTTAATGAAAATAGATTAAGCCGTTTTTGAAATATTTCGAAAAAAAGAAGGAAAAAAAACACTTTTTTCGTGCACGATTACAATACTTGACCATATCCTGTATGGTAAAGTAAAAAGGATTTTAGTTTTATTTCATTTCTTAAAAATTGTCTTTCCATCTTTAAATGGATGGGCATCTTGAGAAAAGTAAAAGTAAAATAATTTCTGAATCCAAAAATTGAATTCAAAAAAGTTATTTCAAGTTAATTAAATAAAAAAATTAATGTTTTATATTTTATTATAATTAAATTTATTACTAGGACAGTTCTAACCCTAGCTGGATGACATAGTATAAACATGTTCTTCTTACGGAAAACGTGTAAGTATTGAAAAATTTCACTTTTCCTGCAATTATTTATTATTGAATTTCTGCATTAGTAATCTGAAAGTCCTGAATGGTTACGACCTTGACCTACTCTTTCCTTCTGTATTTTGTATTAAAATATTTCACTTTCTTGAATTTCCTTATTATTAAAATAAAAATACAAAGGATTTTACAAGTGAATGGATATATTAGAATTTGAATAGTTTGTTAGTTCAATTGTGAATTTATATTTCATTTAAATAATAAAGGTATCATTAACAAGTGTTGAATAGTTCTACTACTAATAAGTACTAGCCAGATGGATAAGAGAGAGTGAAAGCTAGATTCTCATTTTGCTAAAGCACGATTATTAGAACAATTACAAACAACAACAACAATAATATATTGAGCAAGAATACGTTTTTAATAGCTGAATTCATCACCAACTTGTATAAGATTTATTATTAGTGTAATAATATTATAAATATACTTATTGCAAATAGAAACATTCACATTTTCTAAAATAAATCCCGGGGATTAGTATTTAATATCAAATCTTGTACTACTATTAAATGAGTAATTCTTGTAGATATATGGTCCATGGGCCGGCTGGTAAGTAAATGGATCGAACATTTAAACGGGCTATAACTTCTATACAAATTATACCATTTTCAACAAATTTAAACAGATCAATAATTCAACTTTTATGAATTGAATGATACATTTTTCAATAGATTTGACAGTCTAGTTAATTAGTTATTCATAAATGTAAAAAATAAAAAGTTATTTGCAGCCAACAGAATATAACAAAAGCACTATTATATGGGGCACTTTCCTCTATGAATATAATATATTTATTTGCATCAAGCAGATGACAACCTCCATCTTTTCAATAAAATTCAAAAAATTTTAAGTGTATTTAAATAAAAGATTAACAAGTATTGGACAAATCTTTTTTTATTAATGTTTCATTTTTAATTTTTGAACAACGTTTCGTCCCTTTCAGGACTTTATCAAGTGCTCATTTATTCAAAACATTAATCTCTGAAATAACAGTATTATCTATCAAACATCACGTCCTGACTTTTATTGTATTTTGTAATTGTTTTTTGTAAATTTGTTTTTGTGCGTTTATTGTTTCGTGTTTTGGTTGTTTTATTGATGTTTCAACGATTAATGTTATGAATAATTGATAAAGTCCTGAAAGGGGCGAAACGTTGTACAAAAATTAAAAATGAAACATTAATCAAAAAAGATTTGTCCAACACCTGTTAATATTTTATTTAATTAAATATAATGGTCATTAATCAACTAAATTTAAGTGTAATATTCACCTTGAATAATTGCAAAGGCCCATTCTGAAGACCTAGAAGCCATCTTTCTGCTCTCGTAGACGATTGTCTGTTCTAGAAACATCTCGAAAACAAATTAGGATCCCTTATGTTGGCATGGCGTATCCCTCCCACCCTCATACAGCTAATGCTAATTCTATCCCTCTGTTTTGAGCTTATATATAATTAAAATCTTAAAAATTAAATCATGCAATCATTTGTATTGGTGTTGTAGCGGATCCCACGGTGGGCGAGGCGATGAACCTGCAAGCCCTAACGAATAATAAAACAACATTCGATAATCTGAGACTCAGAAAACTACCAATTCTAAGGAAAGTGTCTTACTTTGAGAAGATAAATCCGCCCTCTGAAGATCCATTCTCCATTGATCCATTGGACCAGTTGACACATCCATTGAAGGGAATGCTTTAAAACAATCATTTACTATCCTATCTGAATTTAATTTCTAATAAAAATTTTGAAAAATTAAATCCAAAAAAATAATTACACTGAATTCTATGCAAAAATTTAGAAACGTTTATTAAATTTTAAAAAGCCAAAATGAATATCAGAAATTTCGAATAAAACAATTTATTAGAATGTCATTTTAATCCTTCTTTAAAATTACTAATTTAGAAATTTAAAAATGTTTTATTTTAATTTTACGATATGTGTGGGCCTCATCCACATAAGCTCACGGAGGAAGTGAAACTTTAGCCGTAGATTTTATTGAAATAATTTAAATTTCTTAATTTTAAATGTATTTGTCATTAAATATTAGTGGGTTTTAAAAAAATTATTTCCCTCTATTGAGTCATTTCCCTTTATTGTAACAAAAAAAAAATCAAACAGATACGTTGCTAAAGAAGTTTCACTTCAAAAATTGAATCATTTTTATTAGTTATAATAATTTTTCAAATAAAAATGAAAAATGTATTCTAAAAATTTATAAAAAGCAATTTTAAATATTTGAAAAGTTAATTTTCTTCTATCTCTCAGCTCTTTTAAGCCACATGAGAACCAGGAATTAAATTCGATATTGAAGATAAAGAACTTATTGGTGTTGAAATAGATATTGTAACATAATAAACAACAATACAACAACAATTTATTTGATTTCAATATCAATAAATTCTTTATTTTCAACATTGAATTTAATACTTGCGGTCGTCGAGATAGAAGAAAACTAATTAATACAAGCCTTACAGTGTTTTTTTTTACGTTAAAAAGTTAAATTTAATTTTAAATTTATATTAATAAAATCTAAAATTAAAAGTTGTAGGGTGAAAGCTGAAAGAAAAGACATCCTAAATTTTTAAAGTATTTGATCCCTATATAATAAATTATTTAACGCCATGCTTGTAAAAAAAAAGATTTTGTACTTATATTGAATGCGAAGCTATGAAGTGCAGATTCAAGTGACGAGTAGAATGAAGCCGAGAAGAAGAAGACATGATGAAGGGATGAACGAAACACCACATGGAAAATAAAACTGAAAAAAAATTTCTATTAAAAATTGAAAAATTACGTAAAATTATCAAACTAGATTAATTCCAGTAATATATATATATATATATATATATATATATATATATAATATAGGGTCGCGAATAAAAATGTTTAAGAAAACTTAATTAGAAAATTCAATTAGTATGTTAAATATCTAGATCAGAGGTGGGGAACCTTTTTAACCCTGAGAGGCCACATTTAAAATAGTAGTGAGGCCACATAAGTTTCAATACCGATAAATGTAACTTTTGTAAAGTTATTGCTGTTCAAATTCAATTTTTTTTTTATTTCAAATTCAATATTTTTTTTTATAGTACATATTTTCAATAAACACAAAAATTAATAAAATTAAAATAATAATACAAAGAAAAAATAAAATTTACAATAATATACAATTTTATGCAATATTACTCAAATATGCAAAAATATACAGTATAAAATTTAACCCACAGTATCCTAGATGCATGATTTGAATAGATAATTGATCCCCTGGGTCGTATATGGCGGCAAACAAAATATGCAATTGCATAGGAATTCGGTCTCTACCTATAAGTATATAGTACCTGGAGGCACCGAGTGATGCTGTAACTTCTTCCTTCAGTTAAAAGCTTTATTTTAATATTATTTTTAATTTAAAATTCTGATAAAAAGGTCGATTTTTATTTGAGAGCCGTTTTCAAATTAAAACAAATACAAAAATATATAATATTCCCCCACTACCCCCCCCCCCCCACCCCGCTTGACCCCACCCCCGAAACCTCGCCCTACCCCCGGATCCCCCACCACTGCACCCCACCTCCTGCATCGGTTTTGATTCAACCATATGATTCATTTTTATTCATCCAATTGTTAATAAATAAAACCTATCAAAATGTGTTGTTTTTTCAGAATATTGAGACCTGCTTATGCGAAATATATTTTTAAATAAATTCTTGATTATTTTTTATTCTATTAAATAAATAAAGTTCTTTATAAAAACAATTATAAAACATTTATTAATATTTCTAACGTTTATGGAGAATAAAATATGTTAAAATCCACAATCACAATACTTCTTCAAGGCCTTTGAGAATAAAGGATTAACCCAACCCATTGTCTGTCTGGGTACAAAAGTAAACAAAAGAGAAACCTTTTTTAAACTCCAAGATTGGGATTTGTCTATCTGAGAATAATTAATTTGATTACGAAAAACCCAATCAAAAACAATTTTGTCGAAGATGCGACCGTGACAGATCGAATTGCCAACCCAAAAACCCCCTAACCCGTGAATTTCATCAAAATCGGTAGAGTCGTTTTCAAAATAGAACCAAGATACAAATATATATATAAATAAATATATATACAATTTTTGCTCGTTTAATAAGAGTAGAGTAATCTGTGGGCCACTAGAAAACTAGAAATGCCAAAACTGGAGGTGGGGTTCAGGGGGTGGGGTCCAGGAATAAAATGTATCGAAGGAGACAATAAAGAGTGTGAACTTCTACTGGAATTATAAATTTTATTTATTTATAACGAGACTATAGTTTCGAGGGCTTTGCTCTCTTCATCAGTCTATTACAATGTAATGAATTCTTAACTTGCCCACTCTATGTAATTTATAACCTTACCACATGAAAAATGTAAAACTTTCATTCATAAATTAATTCCTGTGAATACATTGTAATAGACTGATGAAGAGGGCAAAGCCCTCGAAACTATAGTCTCGTTATAAATAAATAAAATTTATAATTCCAGCAGAAGACACACTCTTTTATTGTCTCCTTTCAATATATAAAAATTCTGCTACTCTCGGCAAAAACTTTCAATTTAATAAAATATATCGCTTTTAACTGAAGCATCGCTCGGTGCTCCAGGTACAATATTTAATTACGGTTTGTTTGGCATAAGAAACGGTTTGTCGTTGCCGTTACTCATCCCATGAGCCCTGTCCTTGGTGGGGTTCTGACCCCCCCCCCTCGTGGCTACGCCTCTGGTTCTAAAAGTATTTGAGAAGGAGAGGCTCTTGAATGGGCTAAACGTTGTCCAGGTCAGTATCTACTAGTTTAAAATTATTTTAAATATAAATAATGAGTGTGAAGTGTCCTTGCCCTAAGCTGCTCTACTCTACTTCCCCTCATTCATTCATTCATTCTTTTATATCCATTCATATTACATAAACACACACACACACACACACACACTAGATATAAACACTTCCGTCTCTAATACTATAATCAACGGATCATTTAGGTATTCCCCCCAAGTAAAGTGAAACCCTCTTATCCATCATTTGCCCGCCTTTAAACTCTCAATTTACAATTCAATTCGTTGTTACATTTGACCTGATTTTCGTCAATGAACAGACAGATAAATTAACTGTAGGTATTTATACAGCGGTAGAGGATCCACACCTGTCTAAAAGAAATTTCAATTTGCTTGCTTATATCTGATGTAAGTTCACCTTTTAATTGATTTGTTCAAGAGAAAGAATAGAAAATTTACATAATTATAGCCGACAAAAAGAGTTTGTTGTATAATCCATCTTCTTGTTATTTGAAATCCACCACAAACTGAAGAATTCTAATTATTGGTATTGGGAGCCTTGGTATGGGCGTGGCTTATTTATAGCCCACAGTGGCTAGTTTCAATTTAGACCACCAGATAGCGTAATCAAAGAAAGTTCAGACTTGACTCATTTAATGATATATAAATATATTTTGCCACCAGAATTAACTTTCTACGAGCTTGCATTCTAACGTTATCGTCAGTATCGTAACATAAACGTGAAGATATGCCGATGGACAAACAGAAAATGCACATATTTCTAAGCATATTTTCTAACGATATATAGGTATTTACATTTGCTTAGTGTACAGATTAGGTAAATTATATTATGAAATGATAAAATATTTCAAAAAGGACCGCTCATTTGTTTAAATTTTTTACTTTACCTTACAAGTATTGTAATTGTGCATGAAAAAAAGTGGTTTTTTCATAATATCTCAAAAACGGCTGAAACTATTTTGATAAAACAAAATTGAGCAAAACTATGGCATTTTGCTCTACAAAAATAGGTCTGATGACTAAACATCAAAAAAATGATGATATTTTACATAAATAAAAAAGAGTTATTATTTTTTTCCTGGGGCCAAAAATGGAGGGAATGTGGTTCAAAAAAAAGAACTATCAATATAGGTAAGTTCTAGACCCTTTATAATCGATTTATACGAAATTTCGCATATGCACTTTTTGACAATTTACAAGGCAAAAGATTACAATAAATCCCGAAGGATTTTCCGGATAGGACCCATTCCGAATCCTCAAAAGTGTCATGCAAAATGATGGATATCTTTAAATCTAAGAATTTTATCAAAAAAGTAGTTCAAGTAATCGTACAAGTCAACAAAATCTCCTAGAGAATGAGACAAAAATCAAGTTTCTAGGATGAGTGGTTTTCATTTTATGAAGGAAAAACTGAGATTTTTTGAAAAAATGGATCATTTCCTGTCCGGAAAATTCTGGATATCTATAAATCTAAGAGTTTTATCAGAAAAGTAATCCAAGTAAACGTTCAAGTCATAGAAAATTTCCTAGAGAATGAGATAGAACATCAAGTTTCTAAGATGAGTGCTTTTCATTTTATCAAGGAAAAACTGAGATTTTTTGCAAAAAATTGCAGTTTTTCAAAATTTCAACCTAATTGCGGCACGGGTTACCATTAACCAATTAAGATGAAACTTTGTTTAAATTGTAGAAAATTTAATCTAGTTTAAAAATGTATAGAATGGTATTGACCGAAAACGTGTTGCATCATGGTCGAAATGGGAAAAAATCGAAAAAAGTGCGGGTTTTTGGGTTAAAGTCCGAAAATTTTGAGGTTTTTCGGCCACTAAAAGTTGTCCCCCACACTTTCGAGGTCGCAAACTTAGATTTGGCATACCCACACCATACCAAACGATCCTAGAAAAAAATATTTTCCCGCAATTAATGTAAGCTGAAACCCCCCTATATACTGGGCTATTGCGGGGTTTTCTAACAATAAATATATAAATCGACCTGAAATTTTTAAATTGCTATAACTCCAGACGATTTGATGATAAAATCATAAATCCATATATCATTTTAAAGGAAATTGAATGCTCTACAACTTCTCTTCTGAGGACTTTCACTGTAAAACGAAAGGCTGAGGTGATAGAGACAAAAGTTTGACGAAAAATATAGGAAATTTTATTTTTTTCATACATAAACGAAATTCGCGGGCGAATATCTCAAAAACCATAAGGAATAGAGAAAAATTAAATAGAAGCAATCTTGTAGTAAATATTATAAGCTTTTATTTTGCTAAGAGTAACTTTTTCCCTACGACCCACCGTTTTTGAGATATAAGCAAAAACCAAAAAACGGGACATTTCCAGCCCCTTTCCACCCCTAAGCCCGGTAGCTAGGACTGGGGACTTTTGGTATTTTTACCTCCTAACTAGCCCAAACACATTCCATAAGAAAAAAATTATTTCCTATAAAATGTTTTCTATAACCCATTCGTTGACTGGACTATATAGTATATATTGTCTGAATAATTTGAACAATAAATCTAAGAGTTAGGTTTCAGTTCAAGGTGAAACATTTTAAATAAGTGTAAATAAAATTGCAAATTAAGTTTCACATAAATAAATTATTTATGTGAAATCTAGCTTGCAATTGTTTTTTTTACTCAGATATTATAAATTTAATGTTTCAAGATCAAATAAATAAATAAATATCTACTATTTCATTTCTGTTATTGCTGAAATTGAATATCTTCTTCATTCAATGAATATCATATTTTCATCTGAATAAATGTCAGACAAATATTGTACTCTACGTGTATAAATAATTAATTAAAGGTCAAAATAAAAAAAAAGTTTGTTTCATTTCCTTTTTCTCATTGCATTTAGTGAGAGAGAAGGATTAATCTTGAAAAAAGATCATACTCTTTATTTTCACCTTTTTCCTTTTGAATTTCGTAATAGGTTAACAACAAACAATTGATAAATGTGAGAGAATCCTAATGTTGTAGTAAAAATAAATATTCATTTGCTTAATTATTGAGCATTATTCTATAATAACATTAAACCTAAATACAACAGATTATTTACCTTGAACAGGGTTTTGGATCTATGCTGAAGTTTATTTTTTTATGAAATTGATGAGAGAAGGAGTTACACCAAAAAGGTGTAACCCCTAAAGGCCTGGGTTGGCCCCTCCATCGTGAAAAAGAAGAAGAAATAATTTTATGGGTTGGGCGGGGGTCGAAGGTATCTGTGGATACGGGTCTTAAATAGCTGAAGGTTATAAGTCGCGGGAAAGATGGTGGCAGGGAGCGAGTTCCAGTCTCTGGAGGTCATAGGGATAAAAGAGTTGGCGAAAGCGCTTGTTCGACTTTTATCCAATTTGACAGCGAAGGGGTGCTGAGCGTTAGAAAACCGCGTGTTTCTCTCTTTCTCGTAAAGAGGGCATTAGTGTTGATAATTGATTTCAGCTCGACTGAACAGACACCGTGATAGTATCTGTAGTGCAGGGAAAGGGCAGAAACGGTTCTTCGATGAGCCAGGGAGTCGAGTGAGTTGGTTAGAGCCGGGTCTCCTATTAGTTTAATTGCTCGCTTCTGAATTGCATCCAGTCTAGCAAGAGAATGCTTGGTGGCACCCCTCCACAGATGAGAGCCATATTCGAGACAGGGACGAATTTGAGCCTTATACAGTATAAGAAGTTGACTCGGAGTATAACATCGTCTAGACCTAAATAGGAGACCAAGCTTGCGCGCTGCAGCTTTAGCAGTGGTTGAGATATGGTCATTCCATGAAAGGTCAGACCCTAGAGTTACGCCTAGCATTGAAATTTTATCCCTGAATTCTAGTGAGTTTGAGTCGAATGATATGTTTGGGAGGTTTCTGTCGACGCGTCTAGAAATAAAAAATCACTCTAGGCGTGACATCTCATGAATATTTGTAGAATCAATAAATACATCTTGGTAAATGGTAAATAGAGTGTTGCCGCCTTGTGGTAGAAATTGAAACTAACACAATTGGGTTGCTGACACAAATGTCATATGCATAATCAAAGAATATTATTTAATAGATAGGTTTGATTTTTGTTTAAGTCATTTAAACACTGATCATTCAGCTGTCAGAAGACCCAATTGGGAGAGTTCAATGTTTCACCACTAGTTGGCGGCGTATCTGCAATTTCCAGTTACCAATAAATGTACGCGTATTCACCCCTCCTGACACCTAGTTGCGGAAAGTTATCGCGGAAACATAATCTATTCTCGAATATGAATAATACATTTACATCCCTCTGATTTTCAGCAATAATTAGAATAGAAGAAAATGTAGGATTTAAAAAATTTTAGGATGTTTATTTTTTTGAAAAATTTAGAAACTATCAACCTGAACGAATTTTAAAGTGCTTGATCTGTAACAGTGAGGGTGAGAATTAGTCAAAAATATCCCCTTAAGTTGTAAAAAATAAATTGGCAATGTGAGAATCGGAATCGCATACCGAAGGTTCTGTACATTTTATATATTTTCTAAAATATCTAAGATATAAAAATGGTTCTAATTTGTCGTTGATAAAGAAAAGAATGAGTAAATTTATAGTATGTTTTCTTAAGTTAGGCCGATTCTAAAGGCTTACCTACGTGTACAATTATCACCTAAAAATGGCAAATTTCGGGCTTTCTCATACTGTCAATTTCTAGTTGATTAAATTGAAATCTAAATTTCAAAAATACATACTCAAAATATTTAAAAAAAAATCTAGTCCACCAAAAATAATCATTTCGATTAAAATTTTGATACAATTTTTGATTTCAATAAAAATAAATTTAAGTATGTAGGTACTTATATAAATTGTGAATTACAATTATTTTTTACTTTTGAAAGGAACGCTAAAAAAAGCTTTATTAAATCATTCAAAAATATAAGCTTTAACAGCTACATATCTAATCAATAAAAACAATTTCAATATATGTATGTAAACCGGTACTTTCCTTATGGAAACTATACTGGCATTGATAATTTTAATGAAAATAACCTTAAAAGGCTATTAGCAAAGTGATTTGTTTGTTTACCTATCTGTATAACAAATTTTTAACTAATCAGATAAGAGCAAACAGAGAAATAGTAAAATTTTGTATCTTTCTGTTTGAGGTGTGAAATCCCTCCCTGATAATGACGTCATATATCAGACCAGGATCTTTGTGTTGCCCATTGATAGACCTTGACTACCCCTACTCTATAACATTAAACAAACGCTCACTTGCTCAAATATCAACGACTAGATACATCAAGCCTCCAATGTAGAAAAGATCAAGTGATTGGAAATGAATATTTTTTTATTACTTATAAAGATAATATTAGGTATATTTATTGACCATTTTTCTTATAAATACTTTTATACGGTTATACGGAATATTGAATAAATACCGTTCTTTAAACAAAATAATCATTAAAGTTTCGGAGAGATCTTTTTATCTTTATCTTTAGAAAAATAGTTCATTTAATAATTTTGTAAAAAAATAAATAAAACCAAATTCAAAAAAAATTAAATGCAACAAATAAAATAATAATAAATTAAAAATCAAATAAAATCCAATAAAAGGTATAAAATAATTATACTTATTTAGTTACGACTAGACGGTGAAATTTTAACATGAAATTACTTTTTGAAGTCGGTGCCAAACAAACTATATAAGCGAGCGTACTCGCCAAACGTACTAAGTAAGATCCGTCGAGTGCGATTCATAAAATGTATATGTTTGGCACCGACTTCAAAAAGTAATTTCATGTTAATAATTCGTCGTTTAGTTGTAACTAAATTAGATAATAATTATTTTATACCTTTTAGTGTATTTTATTTTATTTTTAAGTTATTATTATTTTTTTGTTGCATTTAATTTTTTGAAGAAGGTTTATTTTTTTATAAAAATTATTTTTATTTTTCTCTTTTTAGTGATGTTATTAATAGTGACTTAAAGGGAAGGTCAGTTGAGTACCGATAGATAATCCCCAAATCCGCGATAGATGTTATGCTGGGAAGCGATTCCTATCGCGGAAAACTGGGTTGGAAACCAAGAAGAAGGAGTAGGTGTTTTAGTCGGTAGACGTCTAGCACGGAGGCTGACACTTTGTGCGTAAAGGCATTTCACCTATTATAAAAAAAAATAAAAAATAGTGACTTAATATAATACCTTGCATGCATCTCGTAAGAGAAAGGGTCGGGCGAATGAATCAAAAAATGATAACAAAATTCAATTCATAAATATATAAATTCTCTCGAAACGTTTGCGGGTTTTAAATGAATGTTTTAAGATTGTTTTTTATAAAAGATTTTATTTATTATAATTTTGATTATTTGCTGATAAGAATTGGAGATTTACGTTATTTCGTCATTGATCATATCATCAGAACTTGACTAAATTAATATGGGACCACCCCTAAGGTGCCCCCTTTCCAATAAAAAAAGAATCATCGAAATCGGTCCATGTGACAAAAAGTTCTCTCTGAACATACATAAAATAATCAAATAGTTAGGTATCTTGACTACCTTGTACCTATACAGATCCAAATGCAGAAAGAATCATTAAAATCGGTTCATAAACAAAGAAGTTATGCCTGAACAAACATAACAAAAAAGGTCCAATACTAATGAAAAATAAGCTGACGTGTTCTGATGTGGCCATCCACTTGACTTTTACTATACAACCTGGCCCCTTACTTATATTTAATATTTAATAAAATTATTTATAAGTATTTATAATCATGGGGGAGGTTAGTTTTTTGTATTTTTAGACTTCTAGGACCCACTGATTATGTATACAAAATTTGGTTGAGTTTGGTAAATGGCCAAGATTTTCATTTTTTGACCTTCTACCCCCCTCCCTCCATTTTGGGCGGTTAGATTTTGCATTTTTAGACTTCTGGGGGTCCACTGATTATGTATACAAAATTTGGTTGAGTTTGTTAAACGACCTAGATTTTTAATTTTTAACCCCTCTCCACCCCCCTTGATTTTTGGGTCGATATGCACCAAAATCTAATCAGCTCTTAATCTCAATGGACCAAAACTACCTGTGAAATTTGGTTTCGATATTCATACTAGTTTTTGAGCTAGCTCGGCTACAAAATTTGGTAACGCACAGACTATCTAACTAACTATCTAACAGACTAACAGACATTTTGACAAAAAAATTATTATCTCGAAAAATATAATTTTTTTCGATGTTCACTTATTAGGGCTTTTTTGTAGACCGAAACACTAGTTTTTGAGCTAGTGCGTCCACAAAAATTTGGTAACCCACGTACTAATAGACATTTTGACAAAACAGTTATTATCTCGAAAAATATAATTTTTTTGATATTCAGTTATTAGGGCTTTCTTATAGACCGAAATACCACGGTTTTGCCGATTTTTTTAAATCGAAATAGTTTTAGCAGTTTTTGAAATATTTCGAAAAAAAGAAGGAAAAAAACACTTTTTTCATGCACGATTACAATACTTGACCATACCCTGTATTGTAAAGTAAAAAACGGGACCAATCGGAAACTAGACTGAGCCCAATGCAAAAAAAATCATCAAAATCGGTTCACAATTGGCGAGATATCAGGTAACATAGACACAAAATAACAAAAACAAAAAAAAAAAAACAGTCTAATTGAGAACCTCCTCCTTTTTTGAAGTCGGTTAAAAATTCCATAAATTCACTCATTTTCTAGTCACCCGCGACATATAAGAACGAATTTATTATCTCGACTGAATATAAAAGATACAGTATTCTCTTTCCCGACTCTCACTTGGTCGGCTTCTTTTTTATCATCTTTTTTATAAAATTATCGTATAACATCTAACTAAAACTGGTATCTATCGATTTCGACTGAAGGTTGCCACCACAAGGGATGGAAAGCCTCCTGTGTCAAGGACTTAACCATTTGTTAGCTCATTTAAGGGTCAGAGGTCAGTTGGCAAAGGCTAACGGCGCGAAGACACCAGCCAGACCTGAAGACATGCCTTCTTCGAACGATCCCAGGGCAGCAGCAACAAATGCAGGTGTATACCCGGGGAGGGGAGGGTTTTTTTTATGTAATTTCACAATCTGCTCAAGACCGGTTCCTACTTTAATAAATAACAATATGGTTGGTTCCTTTCAAACTGACGGGAAACTCAAAAGCAACCGAATTAGGGATGAAGTAATATCGAGAGCTGTTAAAGGGCAATCGATTAAGATGAAACACACACACACACACAAACTAAATTATTAGGTCTTAATATGTAATTTATTATCATCTTCTTCATTACAAACTCGGAAGAAGATTAGTAATTACTTCATTAATGTTAAAGAGTAATAGTAAGAATAATAATTACTATTACAATCAATGTTTTATTTTAATTTCCCCAATGAAAGTAACTAACTAGTGATTATTTATTTTCATTTAAATACCTTGATAATTTTTTTTAAATTTATTCCTAGAGAACAGATGACAATTAGCATGGTTGGTGTTTTGTAATAAATAATGGAATAAGAAAAAATGAAGTATAAAATTATCAAACAGAGTATCTGGGTCTTGAAAAAGTTTACTTATTCTTTCAATTTTTTAATGATTTTTATTGATATTTTAAGCCGTTGTTGTAATAAACAAAAGTATAAATAAATAAACTGGTGTTTTTGTATAATATTTTGATTATTTTAATTAGAAGTATAATATTTATTTATTTTAAAACTCGCTAATAGTTCAATACAAATATCATTATTTATTAAAATTAGAAAATTGAACTAATTAGAGAGAGGGGATGGGAGAGTGAAGTGGGAGAATATGGAATTGGAATAATTATCGGAAAAGAGGTTTTTTTCTTTAATTAGTTTTTTCCTCTTATTAAAAACAAGGACTAAAAGATGATCAAGGACACTCGATGGTGGAGAAGTAATCTCCGGAATCGAAGCTCAAAAACAATGTATGCATAAATTCATGTAAAATAATTGGTTTAATAAATTTATTTAATTAGAGTGAACTAATTAGATAGTTAATTATAGAAAAAAAAAAGTTATTATCTATCATAGCCCCTGGAATAAGAAAATGAAGTCAAAAAATACCGAGGGGTGAACCGCGACCTAATATGCTGTACACCTACTTCCGCTTATACTTCCAAATATTTCCAAGTACTTCCAAATATTTCCAAGTAATTCCAAATATTTCCAAGTAATTCCAAATATTCCCACGTACTTCCAAATATTTCCAAGTACTTTCAAATACTTCCAAGTACTTCCAAATATTTCCAGGTACTTCCAAATATTTCCAAGTACTTCCAAATATTTCCAAGTAATTCCAAATATTTCCAAGTAATTCCAAATATTCCTACGTACTTCCAAATATTTCCAAGTAATTCCAAATATTCCTACGTACTTCCAAATATTGACAAGTACTTTCAAATACTTCCAAGTACCTCCAAATATTTCCAGGTACTTCCAAAATATTTCCAAAGAGGTGTACACCTACTTCCAATCGCGGATCACCCCTCGAATAATATCAACCTAAATTTATTTTTAAAGAGAAATTAATAAGATTGTCTTCTCCTTGATGAAAATAAATATATACCTAAATATAATAAATAAATAAATATACTATTGTAGTCCTTGGAACAAGTAAATGAACTCAAATAATAGCAAATAACTGAAACCCTAAATTATTAGGTCTTATAATGTAATTTATTATCCTCTTTATTACAAACTCGGAAGAGGCTTAGTAATTACTACATCAATGTTAAAGAATAAAAGTAAGAATAATAATTACTATTACAATCAACATTTCATTTTTAATTTCCCTTATCAAAGTAACTATCTAGTCATTATTTATTGTCATTAAATACCTTGATAGATTTTTTAGGAATTTATTTATTTTATTCTGGAGAACTGTTGACAATTAGCATAAGTTGGTGTTTTATAATAAATCTTGGAGTAAAGAAAAAATGACGTTTAAAATTATCAAATTACCTAATTCGCAAACAGCTTGAAAAAGTTTACTTATATTTTCAATTTTTGATCGATTTGTATTGATATTTTAAGCCGTTGTTGTAATAAATAAACTGGTATTTTTGTATAAAATTTCGATTATTATTTTAATTAGGAATATAATATTTATTTATTTTAAAACTTGCTAATAGTTTAATAAAAATATCATTATATATTAAAATTTAGAAAATAAAGTAATTAGATGGAATTGAATAGGGGAGGGGTCAGGTGAGGATTGGGAGAATATGGAATTGGAATAATTATCTTAATTATTCTTTAATTAGTTTTTCCTCTTATTAATAAAAATAATTTTTAAGAAAAAAAATTAAATGCAACAAGTAAAATACACTAAAAGGTATAAAATAATTATTATCTTATTTAGTTACAATTAAACGACGAAATATTAACATGAAATTACTTTTTGAAGTCGGTACCAAACAAACTATACCTATAAGCGAGCGTACCCCCCAAACGTACTAAGATCCGTCGAGTGCGATTCATAAAAGGTACTATATGTTTGGCACCAACTTCAAAAAGTAATTTCATGTTAATATTTCGTCGTTTAGTTGTAACTAAATAAGATAATAATTATTTTATACCTTTTAGTGTATTTTATTTGTTGCATTTAATTTTTAACCGACTTCAAAAAAGGAGGAGGTTCTCTATTCGACTGAATTTTTTTTTTTTTTTTTTTTTTTTTTGTGCCTATGTTACCTCATATCTCCGCCAATTGTCAACCGATTTTGAAATTTTTTTTGCATTGGGTCCAGTCTAGCTTCCGATTGGTCCCATTTTTTTCCGTTTTTTTTTCATAGGTATTAGACCTTTTTTATTAGGTTTGTTTAGACCTAACATCTTTGTTTATGAACCAATTTCGATGGTTCTTTTTTATCCGAAAGGGAGTGTCTTAGGGATGGTGTCATATTAATTTGGTCAAGTTCTGATGATATGATCACTGATAATAACATCACTAAAAAGAGAAAAATAAAAATAATTTTTAAGAAAAAATAAAAACCGACTTCAAAAAATTAAATGCAACAAATAAAATACACTAAAAGATATAAAATAATTATTATCTTATTTAGTTACAACTAAACGACGAAGTATTAACATGAAATTACTTTTTGAAGTTGGTGCCAAACATATACCTTTTTAACCGACTTCAAAAAAGGAGGAGGTTCTCTATTCGATTGAATTATTTTTTTTTTTTTGTGCCTATGTTACCTCATATCTCCGCCAATTCTCAACCGATTTTGAAAATTTTTTTTGCATTGGGTCCAGTCTAGCTTCCGATTGGTCCCATTTTTTTTCGTTTTTTTTTCATAGGTATTAGACCTTTTTTATTAGGTTTGTTTAGACCTAACCTCTTTGTTTATGAACCGATTTCGATGGTTCTTTTTTTATCCGATAGGGGGTGTCTTGGGGATGGTGCCATATTAATTTGATCAAGTTCTGATGATATGATCACTATTAATAACATCACTAAAAAGAGAAAAATAAAATAATTTTTAAGAAAAAAATAAAAACCGACTTCAAAAAATTAAATGCAACAAATAAAATACACTAAAATGTATAAAATAATTATTATCTTATTTAGTTACAACTAAACGACGAAATATTAACATGAAATTACTTTTTGAAGTTGGTGCCAAAATTGGAAAAGTTGCCCAGAAAATTGGAAAATTCAGGAAAAACTAAAAAAAATTCAGGTTAGCCAACATAGCTTGCCAAACAATAAAAGAACTAAACTAGCAAAAAAACAAATGTTGGCGGCCCTGTTTGTAAGATTTTGGAGTATCATTCATTCTCAATAGTTCTAGCCACATTATCGTTGAAGAAAAATTTAATACTGGAGAATAAGAGAATTTTTTATAAATAGATTGTATATACTTTTGTGTCTAGCAAAATGAATAATAATTGTAATTTTCAAGTCAAGTAACAATACCTACATATAATATAACTTTTTTTATTTTCCCCTTAATGATAACAAGTGGATTTTTAATACATTTTAAATATTTGTTTAATTTTATTTGTTATGCGTGTATATTGCAGTTAAATAGAATCTTAAATTATATCGATTTAAGACTTTATAATAAAACAATTATATTTATTCTCTGTAACTAATAAAACATCAATAAAGCAGCCATGTGGGGTCCAGGGGCGAAGCCCCTAGCTAGCAAAAGGCCCGCCAAAGGCGGGCCTTGAAGCTAGTATATAAATAATAATAAATTAAATATTATTTTGAAGATCTTTCCTGATTAAAAATCTGTCGTTTCATTTACCTAGATCCTGGATGGGAATGTTTCGATCCCTTTGAATCAAGGTCCCAGACAAACTTTTTTACTTTATTTTTGATTACTAAGCAATGACTCTTCTTTGAAAATGAGATTTAAAATTAAAAAAAAGGACATGGTTAAGCCTTTAATAAACATTTAATTATGTGGTAACTCTTTATAAATATATCTAAACATCGAGTAGGTAGATACAAAGGAATTCACAATTTTTTTATTTTCATTTTCACCTTGAAAAATATTCAAATATTTTGTCAATAATTCTTTCATATAAAAAAGAAGAGTGTAAGAACATCCTTTTAATTTTTGTAAAATAAATTATTATTATACCAGCTGCGAATTCGGTAGTTTGATAATTTTAAATAAATTTATCTTTAAAAATAAAATAAATTTTGATTTCATTTGAAAGTTTGTGAAAATTTTTAATCTCCTCTCTACACGCGACAATTTCGATTTTATTTATATTTTTGAAAATAAAAATAAAAAAAATAACCCATCTATATAACCAAGAGGTCATCCTGTCAATATTGCTTAATTTCAGCGAAATGCTATGGATGTTAGAAAGCGGTCCATCCTCCAAAGGAGCGAGCGGATAATAACTGGATGGCATTTGTCCAGTCTAAGTGGTTAAATAAATATATAAATCCAGCACTGGAACAGTAAAATAAAAAATTTCATAACTTTATTTAATTTTTTAATGATAAATTCTTGTATAATGCGAATCATAATAATAATTCACACATATACCTATTTAACATATGGTCGTATTTCTATCGTTTGAATAAGATTCTTTTTTCGGCCATGGCCACACACACACACACATTATATATCAAAAAATGTTTTTGAATGATAAATAAGAAAAAAGACACAAAGTTGCCACGTCACTTTGGCATGTTGATTTGACATTTTAAAATTCTAAAGTACTTTTAACTGCCTTGAATTAATTCACCCATCATCACTTTGTCTATCATTGTATTCATAATACTAGCTTCGGTGGGGCTCTTGCTAGCCAAGGAGCTTCGCCCCTGGACCCCCCGTCAATTGAACACTCCCTCTCCTCATTCATCAACGACTCTCCATCCCACCGAATCTCAACCCAACCCCGGAATTTCTCCCCCGCCTCTGATCACCCTCCAACCCACTAAACTTACCCCCTGGACTCCCCACCAATGGAGACCACATCCCCTGGATCCCAACCCTCACCCATGTACCCCACCTCACAACCCCACATAGGTATGTATATTTAGGTACAGATATAGGCACAAATCCCCCTTAGTAACCACCTGGACCTCCACCCCATAAATCCCCACCCTTGGACCCTGTACCTCCTGGACCCCAAACCCACCCCTGGGGACATACAAACATACAGGGACAAATGCCCTTTGGTAGTATGTGATGATTTAGGTACAGACACATGGCCTCTAGTACCCCTGGACCTCCACATCCCTGACTTCCAGCGTCCTGGACTCGCCTTCAAACCGCTGCCCCTGGACCCCAACCCCCACCCCCTGGGGGACGGACAAACATAGATATATATATATATATACAAGCAGAAAAGCCCTTTAGTAGCCCCCTGGTTATAGGTTCAGACACAGAAAGAAATACGATTTAGCCCCCCCCCTGGATCCCTCCTCCCACCCTCTGAGGGGACAGACATAGATACATAGGTAGGTACTTACAGAGGCAGGTACAAATGCACTTTAGTAGTATATGATTATTTATATTGAAAAAAAAATTGAGATTTTCTCAATACTTATGATTATTTTGGCAATTTTTTGGAACAGCCCTTTTGAGAAATTAGCAAAAAGTCTAACCCTTATTCAAAACGGTGTCTGATTGAGAAAACTTTTATAATTCTTCAATTAGGCTAATATATAACAGGATTTTTTGCAAAAAAGTCGAATTATTGTGTAAAGGGCCAAAATCACCAGCCTGTATGGTTTCTCTTTGGCCTCAAATTAAAGAGCGAAATTTAGAAAAAATTATAATTTTAAAAATGATCGAAATTTTAAATAACAAAAATTCAATTTTCTATGACAGGATAAGATCCGAATTCTCAAAAGTGTCATGGAAAATTCTGGATATCTATAAATCTAAGACTTTTATCTAAAAAGTGGTCCAATTAAACGTTCAAGTCAAAACAATTTCTAGAAAATCAGACAAGAATCAAGTTTCTAGGATGAGTGGTTTTAATTTTGTGAAGGAAAAACTGTGATTATTTGAAAAAGTGGATCATTTCCTGTCATGGAAAATGATAGATATCTAAAAATATAAGGATTTAAAAAAAGTAGTCCAAGTAAACGTTCAAGTCAACAAAATTTCCTAGAGAATGAGATAAGAATAAAGTTTCTAGGATGAGTCGTTTTCATTTTATGAAAAACTTCTATTTTATGCAAAAAATTGCAGTTTTTCAAAAATTCAACCTCATTGGGGCACGGATTAGCAATATTCAATTAAGCTGAAACTTTGTTTCCATTGTAGCAAATTTAATCTAGTTCAAAAATGTATAGAATGGTCTTTGTCGAAAACGTGCTCTTTCATGGTCAAAATGGGGAAAACAAATCGAAAAAAGATCGAGTTTTTGGGATTTGCGGATACAGAAAAAAACGCCACCAAAGAGAGTATAGGGGCTCGATTTTTTTGTCATAAAGTAGTTTGATTTTTTTTTATATCGATTTAAAATATACCCATGTGATAAGAGAGTTCCAAAATGATCATTATTAGGTGATTTGAAATCGAATCCAATTGCCAAAAGTAGTTTTAATTTCCCTTTCCATGACATAAAAACTACAAGTCTTGAAATCCCTTCCCCCTCCACTCATTACAAATTTCCTCCTACTCTACTATCCATGTGTGTGTGTATGCGAGAATGAAGAAGAAATACAAGATTTATGACCTAGCTGAATGACTTCCGAAACAATCCCACCTCGAATGATTAATAATTGTAATAATGATATACACTACAGACAATACACACATCAATAAATATCCACGTAAATTACAAGAAAAAGTTGTAAATGTAATCACTAGTTACAATAAATAACAGATTAAAATGATTACTCTCTGTGCCTGTCAACAAGTAGTATAAAATAATCCGTAATGAAAAAACAATGAGGTTGTCCATTGCTTGATGAAAATAAACATCCATCTATCTAATTCGAAATTGGAAATTTTTCTTACAGCATTATTTTAGAGGGTCGATTATTATATGTAGAGTTCGCATTCTTATGAAATTGCACATCCTAATTGCTGAGATGAAAGTAGATAAAACCGACTTCAAAAAAATTAAAGGCAACAAATAAAATAATAAGAACACAAAAATAAAATAAAATACTCTAAAAGGTATAAAATAATTATCTTATTTAGTTACAACTAAACGACGAAATATTAACATGAAATTACTTTTTGAAGTCGGTGCCAAACAAACTATATAACCGACCATATCCGCCAAACGTACTAAGTAAGATCCGTCGAGTGCGATTCATAAAATGTATATGTTTAGCACCGACTTCAAAAAGTAATTTCATGTTAAAATTTCGTCGTTTAGTTGTAACTAAATAAGATAATTATTTTATACCTTTTAGTGCATTTTATGTGATTTTTGAGTTATTATTATTTTATTTGTTGCATTTAATTTTTTTGATGTTGGTTTTATTTTTTGTTATAAAAATTATTTTTATTTTTCTCTTTTTAGTGATGTTATTAATAGTGACTTAATATAATATCTTGCATGTATCTCGTAAGAGAATGAGTCGGGCGAATGAATCAGAAAATAATTTTTTTTATAAATTTTATTAAACCAATTATTTTAAATTAATTAATGTATACATTGTATTTTTTGCTTCGATTCCGGAGATTACTTCTCCACCATCGAGTGTCCTTATTCATCTTTAGTCCTTGTTTTTAATAATAGGAAAAATCTAATTAGATAAAAAACCTCTTTTCCGATAATTATTTTAATTCCATCATTCCCCCAATCAAGTCGATTGGTCCATTCATCTTCCCCGAGACCCCAATCCTTTCCAGAAAATGATTTAAAAAAAATCAATTCATAAATATAGAAATTCTCTCGAAATGTTTGCGGGTTTTAAATGAATGTTTTAAGATTTTTTTTATTAAAGATTTTATTTATTATAATTTCGATTATTTGGTCATAAGAATTGGAGATTTGCGTTATTTAATTATTGATCACATCTTCAGAACTTGACGAAATTAATATGGTCCCAGATAGCACACATTGGTACTATGTACGTCCATAGCTCGTCCACGAGCGGACGTATGTACGTCCTTTTTATGCCCATTTTTGTGCCGCTGTACGTATAATGGACGTACACAGGACATCCAGATTCCCCAAAACGTACGTCCCTCATATGTCCAGTTCGTCCATTTTACGTCCGCATTTGGCATCCTTTTTACGTCCGTTTGGTGCAGTTTTACGTTCTATGTATGTACATAGTACATCCAATTTGCCATGCATGTACGTTTGGTGTACGTTCTGTTTGTCCATTGTACCCCCCCCCCCACCCCCCACCCCCACCCCTACAACAGCCTATAGGTGTACGGTTTCTTACCTAATAGGTGCTTTATTGCCCTTTTTCCATCAGCTACGATAATATTTTAATAATAAAATGGGTATAAAAAAATAAATTACTCGGGTTTTTCATTAAATTATATTTTTATTAATCATTGAAAATTTAGGTGTAGTACAACACATAATATTTATTATTACTATTTTGATGATAAATTAAATGTAAGTGATTTATTTAAAAATTTTTTTTAACAAATCCCTTTCTTTAGCTCTGCGCAACCATTTCGCAATTGTTTCCTCTGCAGACTTTTTTGTTCCAAAACTTTCAGCAGCTTCTGTAAAGCAAATACACCAATGTTTTGTTAGTACAAGTGGGATATGACATTTCATTCTATTATTTACAATAAAAAAAATTATAATATACAAAAATAACTTTTACCTATTAATGCAGCAGTGATTCTGAGATCACAAAATCTTTTTTTCTCTTCTACCTAACCAGCTGTATTCCGCTGCTAAACTGTCGTCTAAATAGCGAATCATAACTCGTTTGGTTAATTCGTACTGATTATTTCCTCCTATTTTTTTTATTTCATTAACCTGCAATAAATAAAGAATAATAAAATTAAAGCTAAATATATAATCTAATTCAATATATATTTCATATACTACTGTTTTTATCAAAAATTGCTGATGAAGAATTTGCTTTATCGATTTTTCTGTAACAAAATAGAGTAATAATATATATTGAAAGGTTCTTCTTCAGTAGCAGAATTATTTTAAAATTAAAGAAGGCATTAAATGAATTTATTTGTCTTATGCTAGAAAATAAATTTTATTACTTATGATTTTTCTACCAACAAATCCTTGTTATTCAATTGTAATAAGATAGATAAAGAGGGCAAAACCCTCGAAAATATAGTCTCTATATAAATAATAAAATTAATACAATTTATTTTTTTATCGAGTTGTGTTTGAGATAATAATTTTTCTAAACAATTTAAATTCCTCTGGAACTACAAAGTAATGAATAATAGCGAATATAATTGATTTTTCGTTTAAAAAGATATCGGTTTTGTTTTGAAATTCAATCTTTTTCTAGGATATTTTAAATAAGAATTTTAAAATATCCTTTACAAAAAGGAATGAAATAAAATTTCTATAATATTTTTAATAAAGTGAAAACATAAAACTAATGAATTAATCTTAATTAAAGTAATTAACATAAAAAAAGGCTGAAAACTCTCAAGTTTGAACAGGGCGCTGTTTAGCATTATTTCTTAAAAAGTCAAGTTAACATCTTTAAAATCTTAAATAAATTTTCTTTTTAATGAAAATAAACCGTTTTCACTAATAAATGATTGAAAAATTAAGAGTTAAATATAGTGTAACTTTTAGTCTATAAATTTGCCAAAAGTAATCAATTAAATAAATAATATTATTATTTTTTTTTTTAAGGACTATTTAATTAAGATTTAAATAAATAATATTATTATTTTTTTTTTTAATATTAAATTAAAAATCAAAATATTTTAAGAACAAATTAAATCAAGAAAAAAATGACCATGCGATGTATATAAAAAGGAATTTTTTACCAATATATTTATTATTTTGTTTAAAAAAAAAATTTCTTTATTATGCGTCCAAACCATATTTGAAAATATAGAAAAAACTTTTATGCACTCTTTTTGGGCTGTAATACGTTAATACATGGAACGTACTGCTCGTACGTAATGCGTACGAAGTGAAATGTACGTCCATGGGTTGTCCATTTTATGTCCATGGACGTAAGTACGTAAAATGGACCTAAACCGTACGTACTATGTACATGGTGTGCTATCTGGGGTATCACCCTCTTTCCAATAAAAAAAGAATCATTAAAGTCCGTTCATAAACAAAGAAGTTATGCCTGAACAAACATATCAAAAAAGATCCAATACCAATGAAAAAAAAACGGGACCAATCGGAAACTAGACTGAACCCAATGCAAAAAAAATTATCAAAAAAAAAATCAGTCGAATTGAGAACCTCCTTTTTTGAAGTCGGTTAAAAATAATCAAATATCTCAACATTTAACAACATTTTGGGTAATTTTATAGTAGTTTTATTTTGCACATTTTGCACACTTCACCCATTTTTGTACATTAGCTACACATTTTCACATTTTTTACTTCTTTTAGAAGAAATATGAGTTTAAATAGAAATTTTAAAAGATTTGGAATCTGAAATAAAAATAATTCCATGTCCCACAAGAGCAATATTAATTGAAAAATTAAACGATATTTTTGAAAAAAATCCTGATATTAAAATTATTCAAATATATGGTAAAATATTGATCGGTGTATCAGTGGATTAACATATCCCAATCAGCCCCGAAATGGTACATTTATTTAAATATGCCCCTATAACTCCATTCGATGTGAAACGCAGTTTCAGTTCCCTCAAAAATGTTTTTAGCGATAGAAGGCATAATTTTAAAGAAACTAATTTAGAAAAATTATTATCGTGAATTTTAATTTAGGTGTGAATAAATCTACATAAATGAAGAATTTGTATTTCTAACTTTTTATAAATTATATTTAAGATTTTAAGAATTTACTCAAATTAAATATTCTACCAATAAAACATGTTAAACTATATTTTAGGTTGCACATTTTGTTTTTTTTACTGCACCTTTTATTTCACATTTCGCTATAATTTATTGTAAATTTTGAGGTTTTTTGCAGCACAAAAATGCGACTCTAATTATAATATAATAAAATTACAAAAAAATCTTACACAATTTGTTTTACTAATATTTATTTAGAAAAATCAAATGCAGGGATAGGGGGCTCGAAGTTAGCATCTTAACATTGTGCTTTTCAAAGATTAATTACTCCAATGGGCGAGAGTAAAAATATGGATAAATAATTTCCTTGTTAGCACACTTGGTCCAGAAGATATTTTCTAGACACCAGGATATCTTCTAGAAAAGATAATAAGACATTTTCTAGATATTATTTTAAGTACCCCGAACGATGGTCTGTAATTTTTTGATTCAGTTAAAAGCGATATATTAATATTATTTTTAATTTTAAATTCAGATAAAAGAGTCGATTTTTAATCGCAGCCAAAATAAAATAAAATTGAAATAAAACTTAATTTATATTTTTGCCAACGATTACACTCGCTATTAAGAAGTAACACTGGCCACAAAGTTTTGAATGTAATTGCAATTTAAAATAATATTAATAAATAGTACACCGAGGTTCTTTCGTTGACGCTTTTAAATCCTGAAGAAGGAGGCGTGCCGATCCTTCGAATTGTCGAATTTTTTAAGAGAATGAAATTGATATTCTAATAAATTATTTTATAGAAAAATACATTTAATTAATTAAATTGGCAAATTCTAATATATAATAATATTTGTAATGATCTATTAATGGAATTTAAAAGAAAAAAACCAATTAATTTTATTAAAAGTAAATTGAAAAAAAAATGTAAATATAAATTTTTATTCAAACAACCACCTTATATTTCTTAATTAACAAAAAAACCCATCAAAAACAGCTTAGCCGAAGACAAGACCGTGGCAGATCGAATTGTCAACCCAAAAACCCTAAAATAATAAAATAAAACCCTAGTATAATTTAGTATGTAAATGTTTATTTGCATCAAGCAGAATATAACCTGATTGATTTTTCTTTATAAATAAACAGCTCTGCTACTATGGGCACAAATCAGAATATTTTCAATAAAAAACCTAATCCATCATCCAAAAGTATAAATCACTCATTCTAATCAATATAAGTGCAATTTCACTTTCTCCCTTTCTCCTAATAAGTTGAGAAAATTCGCAAATAGGTTAAATATACAAATATACTTACTAATTGCACAGATAATTTTTTTTCAAGGGTGTTATATAAAAGAGAGAATTAAATAAATATAACGCTCCCAGATTAAGACATTCCATTCTCATATTATTATGGTATATAGAGAAGCACAATCATAGTACACAATATTGCTATCTTTGATTTTAATCTACATACGAGAATTTGTAAATATGATGTGTAATAATATATTTAATTAAAATTGAATTCTACCATAGTAGGTATATTGCTAAGAAATAGAAGGATTGAGAGTAATATTACACAGAAGTGTTTTATTACATTGTATTATGAAATATAATAATATGACATGAATTATTATATATTTAAGAAATCAAATTAATGTAATCGTATTTGAAGTTCACAAACAAATAGGGCAGGCAGTGCGCCAAGCCATGAAAACTTTTATCTCATCTTATTTTATTAAATTTTTTAATTCTTGTATTATTAAGAGTATGTTTCTCGAAAACGGCTCTAATTTCGATGAAAATCAAGCACTGGGGAGTTTTCGGAATGACAAATAGATCTGTCTTTAGAGTAAATTTAATTTACCGAATGTTTTCTACATTTGATTCAATCGCGAATCTAATGTAGGGAATTTTTGTCAAATATTGAGTGAAAATAATATTTGAACTTATATATTTCTAACTTGATATGGGAGATCGAACATATAACATCTGAGATCTCAAATTCACTTGGTGGTCCATCCGAATGTCTAGCGGGCTATACGCGAAATGACGTTGGATTGTAGCTAAGTGGATCACATCTTTTTCTCTCTTGGTCCAGACTTAATACTCCGCAGACTCCAATAGCGTAATCCGCAGTAGTCTCGCGAGATAAAAATATCTTTTTCAAATCACCTCGGTCAAAATAATTCTCGTTGACGTATCAATTATTCTTTGATATATTAATGAGAAAAATTATAAAATAAATTTAATTTGATTTTTTTTGGAAATCAAAGTAATTATTCAGAGGTAAAGGGTTGCTAAGTTTGTGCTTATAAAAAAATGATTTTTTTCTTTTGTATCCACCCAGGCAATGGTTTGGGTCAAGTCGTTTTCTCAAAGAATTAAAGAGGAATTTTGAGCTGGTTTTTAACATATTTTGTTTTCCCTAAACGCTAGATGAATTTTATAATTATTGTTTTATAAAGAAGCTTAGAATAAAAAATATTCAAAAATTTATTTAAAAATATATTTTATATAAGTAGGGCTCAATTTTGAAAAAAAAAACAAGATATTTTGTTAGGTTTTATAATTAAAATAAATATTAACCAGTGTTGTCTGGAGAATGGTCTATGTTCTTGTTGAAAACTTTTTAAAATATAAAATATAAAATACCTAAATGTGGTATTTTAAATTTTAAATTTTAAAAAGTTTATAAAAAAATTTCAAAAATTTTCTTTACTTATATATATAAACGGCTCATATGATTTCCATGAAAATCATGGTTTAGGTGGTTTTTGGGCCGACAAATAGATCTGTTACTCATTTATTTGCAGTTGGGTGTGTCAATAAAAATTTATAATTATTTTTTTTTTAATTTTGAAAATTACTAATACAATAGCTCATTACAAATATTATAATATATTAAAATTATAATATTTAATTAAAGGATGAGTGATTATCAACCAATCGACTTGATTGGGGAATAATGGAATTGAAATAATTATCGGAAAAGAGGTTTTTTTATCTAATTATATTTTTCCTCTTATTAAAAACAAGGACTAAAGATGAATAAGGACACTCGATGGTGGAGAAGTAATCTTCGGAATCGAAGCAAAAATACAATGTATACATTAATTAATGTAAAATAATTGGTTTAATAAAATTTATAAAAAAAAATATTTAATTAAAATTGACTGGGGAGAGGATGGGAATCAATATGGAATTGGAATAATTATCGGAAAAGAGGTTTTTTTATTTAATTAGTTTTTTCCTCTTATTAAAAACAAGGACTAAAAAGATGATCAAGGACAGTCGATGGTGGAGAAGTAATCTCCGGAGTCGAAGCTGAAATACAATGTATACATTGATTCATGTAAAATAATTGGTTTAATAAAATTAAAAAAAAAAATATTTAATTAATGAGAAAGAAAGGAGGGGGAGAGGGAATGATGGAATTGGAATAATTATCGGAAAATAGGTTTTTTTACTTAATTAGTTTTTTCCTCTTATTAAAAACAAGGACTAAAAAGATGATCAAGGACAGTCGATGGTGGAGAATGTAATCTCCGGAGTCGAAGATAAAATACAATGTATAAATTAATGTAAAATAATTGGTTTAATAAAAAAATATATTTAATTAATAGTGGGTATTTACTACAGAAAACGGCCTGATAGAACACAATGCTAAATCGATGCAAAGGCAGCCCTAAGATAATAAAAATCACAAATTCCGAATAAACAAATTTATTAGAACGTCCTCTTAAAAAAAGCGACGATTCGGAAGATCGTCAAACTCCTTCTTCAGGGTTTTAAAGTGCCAACGAAGGAATTTTTCAGTAGATATTAATATTATTTTTAATTGCAATTAAGTTGTACAAAACTTTGTGCACCACGATGATGTCCAGAGCGGGCCAAAAAGTTGGCAAAAAAATAAATTAAATTTTATTTAATTTTGCAAATAAAAATCGAGCTTTTTTTATCTGAATTAAAAATTAAAAATAATATTAATATATCAATTTTAATTAAAGCAAAAAAATTACAGAACTACGCTCGATACGCCAGGTATATAATTTGTAAATTTCAAGATTGTATCTTAAGGCTGCTGCACACGAGGCTTATTTTAATATTTTTTTATCTGCTTGCTCCCACTCAAAAGCATCCCAGGACCATACCACCGGAAAATAGAACATGTCCTATCTTTTAAATCAAGCAAGCTAGCCAGAAAGACAGCCAAAACAGTGACGTCATTTCTATCCTACAGGTCTCCAAATTACAAACAGAATGCTCCCATCCCAAAAACAAGTAGAGGAAAAAGCCTCGTGTGCAGCGGGCTTTATTTCGTATGCAAGTTTCAATCTTCTGACAGACTAACAGATAGGGTTCCGTTTTATTTTTGTAAAAAATCATAAAAAACTTCAATTATTTTTTTCATCAATTCTAAAATATACATTAATTTGGAATGTTGTCTATTTAATTGTCGATCCAAGGAATCCACCACCCCGGAGGCTTCTCTGAAGTCCGGCTGGAAAAGTCCAGCAAAGCATTTACTCCAAGGCTGTATTTTGCATGGAGTGATTTTGGCCTGTTCTCTCTGAAAGGTCGCAGGTCATAAGTTGTTCAACAGACAATATTATCATTCGGAAAAATCTCCCCCCTCCGACCCCCTTGTCAGAGAAGACTTTCGTTTTTATTCAACGGATTAATTAAGCCTTCCTTTATGGGAAGATAAATAAAGCGCCTCTACTTACATACAAGTAAGGAGAAAAATTCAATCAGAGAGTAATTAAGAGCGAATTTGAAGAATGTGTAATTATTACTAACATATTATATTATATTCTAAAAGCTTTCTTGAGAGAGGATCAGTTAATTAATTATATAAGGATTTGTGAGGAGGGCGGGTTCGTAAAATATTATACGAATTCTTACGTGGGCAAACAACGGTCCAGACAGACAGACAGACTGTTTCTTCCTTACGTAAGATTCCAAGAAAAATTGTAAAAATCATTTCATATATAATTAAGTAAAATAAAATTATGCCATCTATATGTATATGATGATTAGAGAGCTCAAAAAAAATATTCTCACTTTTTTGCATAAAGTCTGTTTTGGACAAAAAAGTCTCCTAAAAGTCTGTAATTTTGTAAATAACTAGTCTCTATAAATAGTCTTTGTCAGGAAAAAAGTAATTTAATTATATTGGCGAAAAAATTGCACAACATCTGATTAAAAACAGATGCTATCTTCTAAAACAGTGCTGTCCAACCCGCGGCTCGCAGGATTGCTGAATCCGGCCCGACTTAAATCATAAACTTCTTTAAAACATTGACATTTATATGTAGTTACTGGAAAATATATGTGATAAAATTTATCCTGATAATTTTATTTTACTTTACCATACAGGATATGGTCAAGTATTGTAATCGTGTATGAAATAAATTGACACGTTCTGATGTGGCCATTATCTCGACTTTACCCGAGTGGTGATCCGCGATTGGAAGTAGGTGTACACCTCTTTGGAAGTATTTTGGAAGTACTTGGAAATATTTGGAAGTACTTGGAAATATTTGGAAGTGCTTGGAAATATTTGGAAGTACTTGGAAATATTTGGAAGTACAAGTGGAAGTAGGTGTACAGCATATTAGGTCGCTGTTCACCCCTCAACTTTACCATACACTTCTAGTTGAGTTTGGTACAAGTGCC
The DNA here is from genome assembly GCA_024734495.1 of Forficula auricularia. Taxonomy (NCBI): domain Eukaryota; kingdom Metazoa; phylum Arthropoda; class Insecta; order Dermaptera; family Forficulidae; genus Forficula; species Forficula auricularia. Next base: position 76,033,836 of record JALMQS010000099.1, on the reverse strand, counting down.
TAAATTTTAATTTTTTTACCCTACAATCCTCTCACCTCCCATTTTGGGCGCTTAGTTTTTGCATTTTTAGTCTTCTAATAGCCCACTGATTACGTATACAAAATTAGGTTGAATTTGGTCCAAGGGCCTAGATTTCATTTTTTTGACCGCCACCCCCCCCCCCCCCCACCCCTAATTTTGCAGACAGAAAAAAATATAAGAATCATAAGTACTTTCCTAAATAAAAATATTTTCGTTATTATAGGTTTGATTTTATAGTATATTTAATTTTTCTTGTTTTTTTAGTTTGAAAATATTATAATTTTAAATTTTAACACCCCCACCCCCTTAACTGTGTCTCGAATGCACCAAAATCTAATCAGCTCTTAATCTCAATTTTCCAAAACTACGTAGGTTAGGTTTTGATATTCACACTTGTATTTGAGCTAGCTAGTCCACAAAATTTGGTAACTCACAGGCTAACAGAATAACTGATATTTTGACAAAACACGTATTATCTCAAAAAATATAATTTTTTCGATGTTCACTTATTAGATCTTTTTTGTAGACCGGAATACCGTGGTTTTGCCCAACTATTTTTACTCAAAATAGTTTTACCAGTTTTTAAGATATTTCGAAAAAAAAGAAGCAAAAAAAAGCCTTTTGTTCATGCACGATTACAACACTTGACCATACCCTGTATGGTAAAGTAAAAAGTGAGTGTTTTGCTTCGTTTTTTCGAAATTTCTCAAAAACGAGTTAAAGTATTTTGATTAAAAATAATTGGACGTAACCATGGCATTTCGGTCTACAAAAAACCTTAATAATTTAACTTCGAAAAAATTATATTTTTCGAGATAATAACTGTTTTGTCAAAATGTCAGTTATTCTGTTAGTATGTGCGTTACCAAATTTTTGTGGACGAGCTAGCTTAAAAACAAGTGTGAATATCACAACCAAATTTCACATGTAGTTTTGGTTCATTAAGATTAAGAGTTGATTAGATTTTGGTTCATATCGACCCAAAATTAAGGGGGGGGTGGAAAGGGGGTTAAAAATAAAAAAATCTTAGCCATTTGAGCAAACTTAACCTAATTTTGTATACATAATAAGTGGGACCCCAGAAGTTTAAAAATACAAAAACTAACAACCCAAGGGGGGGGGGGGGTGTAAGGTCAAAAAATGAAAATCTAGGCACATGTACCAAACTCAACCAAATTTTGCATACATAATCAGTGGGCCCCCAGGAGTCTAAAAATGCAGAAACCAACCCCCCTACATGAATATAAATAATTTTATTGAATATAAGTGAGGGGCCAGGTTGTATGGTAAATTCAAGTGGATGGCCAAATCAGAACACGTCAGCTTATTTTTAAAAGTAGTTGATATTTTATTGTTGTAATATTTTCTCCCTAAAGGTCTTCGCGGCGCCCACTGCTGAACCCATCAGAATACTCTTCACTTTCTATTTATAAATAATAATGGAAAAGAAATAATAATTTTTTAATATCTCTTTTAACATTGGGGTTTCTCACGTTGAAATCTCCTAGCTTTTTTTTAAATATCGATGACCGGCCTTGTCCAGCAGACATATAACTAATAATATATCATCTAATATTTATTATTATAATAAAAAATAAAATATTCACAAACAATATGAATTTTTATAAACAAAAGACAAACGGCCTGTGTAATTTCTTCTTAATGACAAATTAGCGATTAATGATATAAAAATAAATTGGAAACATAAATTTTATAGTATAGCCTTGAGGACGGACAGAAAATTGGCGAGAGAATAACACTGAATAATTTTTATATTTCTATTATTAGGAAAAAACATTTTACTTTACAATACAGGGTATAGTCAAGTATTGTAATAGTGCATGAAAAAAGTGGTTTTTCCTTGTTTTTTTTTTCAAAATATCTCAAAAACGGCTGAAAGTATTTTGATTAAAAAAATTGAGCGAATCTATGGCATTTCCCTCTAAAAAAAGCTTTAATAAGTAAAAATTGAAAAAATTATATTTTCCGAGATAATAATTGTTTTGTCAAAATGTCTGTTAGTCTGTGCGTTATCAAATTTTTGTGGACGAGCTAGCGCAAAAACTAGTGTGAATATCGAAACCAAATTTCACACGTAGTTTTGGTCCATTAAGATTAAGAGCAAATTAGATTTTGGTGCATATTGAGCGAAAACTAAGGGGGGTGGGTTAAAAATTAAAAATCTAGGCTATTTGAGCAAACTCAACCAAATTTTGTATACATAATCAGTAAGCCCCCAGGAGTCTAAGAATGCAAAAACTAACCCCCTACCCTACATGATTATACACGATATTAATAATTTTATTAATTATTAAATATGAGAGAAGGGCCAGGTTGTATGGTAAAGTCAAGTGGATGGCCACATCAGAAAATGTCAGCTTATATTAAAAGTAGTTGATATTTTATTGTTGTAATATTTTCGCCCTAAAGGTCTTCGCGGCGCCCACTGCTGAACCCATCAGAATACTCTTCACTTTCTATTTATAAATATAATAATATATAATGGAAAATAAATAATAATTTTTTGATGATATCTCTTTTAACATTGGGGTTTCTCACGTTGAAATCTCCTAGCTTTTTTTTTAAATATCGATGACCGGCCTTGTCCAGCAGACATATGACTAATAATATATCATCTAATATTTATTATTATAATAAAAAATAAAATATTCACAAATAATATGAATATTTATAAACAAAACACAAACGGGCTGTGTAATTTCTTCTTAATGACAAATTACCGATTAATAATATAACAATAAACTGAAAACATAAATTTTCTAGTATAACCTTGAGGACGGACAAAGCATGGGCGAGAGAATAACCCTGAATAATTTTTATATTTCTATTATTACGAAAAAATACGTGGTCGTTTTATTTTTGGTCTATACTTACCCGCTATAAATATTGAATGATCAAACTAAAGAAATTAAATTCATAAATATAGATTGGCAGGGGATATCGTCTTTTTTTAGGGTTCCATACAATCAAGTGACCTTATTGGTATAGCCACAATATTTCTACGAATTCAAAATGTTCGGTTATTTTTTGAAAAGACCTCGTATCTCTCAGAGTAGGGATGAGCATTGATAGTTAAAAAACGATGTTCACCATACAAATCGGCTGTAACCATCGATGTGATGATAATTTCGACCTGAAAATATCAATGTATATTAAAAAATAAGCTGACGTGTTCTGATGTAGCCATCCACTTGACTTTACCATACAACCTGGCTCCTCACTTATATTTAATACAATTATTTATAATCATGCATTTTTAGATTACTGTGGGCCCACTGATTATGTATACAAAATTTGGTTGGCACAAGAGCCTAGATTTTCATTTTTGACCCTACACGCCCCCCCCCCCTCGTTTTGCGGGGTTGGTTTTTACATTTTTAGACTTCTTGGGGTTTGATTATGTATCCAAAATTTGGTTGAGTTTGCTCAAATGACCTGGATTTTTAATTTTTAACCCCCTTCACCTCCCTTAATTTTGGGTCGATAAGCACCAAAATCTAATCATCTCTTAATCTCAAAGGACCAAAACTACGTGTGAAATTTGGTTTCGATATTCCCACTAGTTTATGAGCTAGCTCGTCCACAATAATTTGGTAACGCACAGACTAACTAACAGACATTTTGACAAAACAATTGTTTTCTCGAAAAATATAATTTTTTCGATGTTTACTTAATAAAGCTTTTTTGTAGACCGAAATGCCATGGTTTCACTCAATTTTTTCATCAAAATAGTTTCAGCGGTTTTAAAGATATTTCGAAAAAAATATGTGAATTTTTTTTTTCATGCACGATTACAATACTTGACCATACCCTTTATGGTAAACTAAAAAATTCATGGTTTCAGAAAATTAGGCAAAATTCATAAAATAACTGAAATATTTTCATGAAAACTACCGATGTAAAAAATCGATGTTTTGTTGAAAACAATATTCTGTCAATACGTCCGAATCAGTAAGCATGTCAATTCACCATTAATTTATCAAAATCAATGCAAAAAAGAAAAAAACACTGTAAATATTTAAAAGCATTGATGTTGGGAAGAAAAAAGATGTATATGTAGCAAAAACATCGGCGAACGATGTTCATCTCTAGCCTCAGCCTATTGAAACGTCGTAGTTAGCTGTATTATTTGTTCCAGCAAATAAATAATTATCTATAATTAATTATGTGTGATTTAAACAAAATTTCAACCCTTAATAATTCATTATGTTAGGAAAAAAGGAAAAATTTCTACCAAAATGTTGTAATTATTAATAAGCGTTTTGAGATTGTTTTTATAAAATAACTGTAGTTTCCATATTCAATATATACCTACACAATTTCGGCCCGTTTAATAAGATAGTATCTGGAACACCGAGCGATGCTCGGTAATTTTTTGATTCAGTTACAAGCGATATATTAATATTATTTTTAATTTTTAATTCAGGTGAAAAGGTCGATTTTTAATCGCAGACAAAATAAAATAAAATTGAAATAAAACTTAATTTATATTTATACCAACGTTTACACCCGGTATGGCTATAATCAAGACGTATCACTGGCCAGAATGTTTAGAATGTAATTTCAACTAAAAATAATATTAATATACACCGAGATTCTTTCGTTGACCTTTTAAATTCTGAAGGACTTATGATCCTTCGAATTGTCGGATTTTTTAAGAGAATGAAATCGATATTCAAATAAATTATTTTATAGATAAATACCTTTAATTAATTAATCTCAAGACTATGAGTTGTTTACCAAAAAAGAATTTAGACTTTTTGATTTTAAGTCGATACTTCCACGTTTTCAGTAGAGGTTGCCATTAATAGTCAAAACATCAAAAATGGAATGCAATAAGGTTATTCCTCTAGTATTAGATAAGAATCGATCGTTATTTTTGATTTTAAGCCGATTCCTCCATGTCTTCAGCAATGGTTACCAATAATAATTGAAGCGTCAAAAATCTAATGTAAAATTGTTATTCCTCGAGTATTATATGAGAATCGATGGCTATTTTTGATTTTAAGTCGATTCCTCCATGTCTACAGCAATGGTTACTAATAATAACCGAAATGTCAAAAATCCAATATAGAATGGTTATTCCTCAAGTACTAGATGAGAATCAATCGCTATTTTTGATTTTATGTCGATTCCTCTATCTCTTCAGCAATGGTTACCAATAAAAACCGAAACATCAAAATTCCAATATAGAATGGTTATTCCTCAAGTACTAGATGAGAATCAATCGCTATTTTTGATTTTAAATCGATTCCTCTATCTCTTCAGCAATGGTTACCAATAAAAACCGAAACGTCAAAATTCCAATATAGAATGGTTATTCCTCAAGTACTAGATGAGAATCAATAGCTGTTTTTGATTTTAAATCGATTCCTCTATGTCTTCAGCAATTGTTACTAATAAAAACCGAAACGTCGAAATTCCAATATAGAATGGTTATTCCTCAAGTACTAGATGAGAATCAATAGCTGTTTTTGGTTTTAAGTCGATTCCTCTATAAAGGTAACGGATAAGAAAAGAACGCAGTTGCTATGGTTACTTATAAATCTCGTCCCAAATTTTTAGTATTTCACAGAGAAAAGCCTATCCACTCTTACTTAGTTAGGTTAAATGAGTCCTATATACATAAACAGATCAAATGAATAAATTTTAAAGAATTTAAAAATCTTACTTTAGAGTAAAGTATGTACTTTAAAATATAATTTTACTAAAAACTTTATTTAATCTTTTTTGTCGTCCCCAAGGTACTTAATTAGGATATTAAATTTCATCAAAATTGGTTAAGTCATTTTAAAGATATTTAGAAAAAACTAAAAAAGTACTGAAATAAATAATGTTATATAATACTAATGTTTGTGGGCCGATATGTACCAAAAACTAATCCGCGCTTCATTTTGCTAAACTAATAGTAGGTTTTCAATTTAAATTTAACCAGTGCAACGGTGTGGAAAAATCGTGCACGAAAAAAACGATAACATACACCATCCATCCGCACGCACTTGAAACACCAAAAATAATGGCACTTTTTGGCCTCTCGGCGAGATTCCAGGTATTTTTTGGCAAACCCGTCAAAATTCAATCTCATTGAATACTTGAATTTGTGACCTTAATTGAGTTCATGGGTTCCGTAGTCTTTACCTGAGGACCCTTTGAAGTCGCGCTTGCCGCACGACCGATTACAATACTTTCTCCCATGCTTCGCATTGGATAAAGTAAAAAGGCTCAGAACTTTTACTTTAGCTATTATATTTATACTATCTCGGATCTATTAGATGAGAACCTCTCTTAGTTTGTTTAAAAATTTAAAGTCTACCAGTGTCATCAATGTATATAAGATTAATTTAAATGATCTGAGCAAAATATATTCTGAAAAAAATAGGTTTTGTTTAAATGAGTGAGAGTTCTCTCGTAAGACATTGGGATAATAATCTTTAAAGAGAGAGAGCCTCTGCCTTAAGTGTCGACGGCTCATCTTGTGAAATTATTGATTATTAGGCGCAATTGGTTAAGAACGGCCTTAGGGGACCTTGGCAGTTGACCCCACTGGCAACCAGACTGCGGAAAGGTCTCTCTCTCTCTGTCTCTTATTGGCATCGTGCACATTTACTTCTTCTACTGCTTTAATTATAATTCTCAACTAGAATAATTAACACAGTTATTCTCAAGCTCTTTAGCAATGCGGCACACTTTAAAATAGAATATTTTTTTCAAAAACTAATTACTGATTCTTACTTTACCATATTGAGGTATGGTCAAATATTGTAATCGAGCATGAAAAAAGTGTTGTTGCTTTGTTTTTCGAAATATCTCAAAAACGGGTGTAACTATTTTATTTTTAAAAAAAAAAAAATGCGTGAAACCATGGCGTTTTGGTCTACAATAAAAATAATTTTTAGTAAAATAAACTGAAACGGATCGTTGCTAAACTTTATCCAAATTCATTTGAAATATTAATATGTTTATTCCTTTATTATTAATCAGATATCACTTGCAATTTGCAGTTCATGTTGACTTTATTTCAAAAATAATGATCGATTCTCATTTAACAGTCGAGGAATAACAATTCTACATTGGATTTTTGACATTTCGGTTATTATTGGTAACCATTGCTGAAGACATGGAGGAATCGAGTTAAAATCAAAAATAGCTATTGATTCTCATCTATTACTTGAGGAATAATAATTCTGCATTAGATTTTTGACCCTTCAATTATTATTGGTAACCATTGCTGAAGACATGGAGGAATCGACTTAAAATAAAAAATAACGATCGATTCTTATCTAATACTAGAGGAATAATCTTATTGCATTCCATTTTTGATGTTTTGACTATTAATGGCAACCTCTACTGAAGACGTGGAAGAATCGACTTAAAATCAAAAAGACTAAATTCTTTTATGGAAAACAACTCAAACTTGAGTTAAGTTATTTTCAAGATATTTAGAAAAAAACTAAAAAAATACTGAAATAAAGTACTAATGTTTGTGGGCCGATATGTACCAAAAACTAATCAGCGCTTCATTTTGTTAAACTAATGGTAGGTTTTCAATTTCATTTTAATCGGTGTAACGGTGAGGAAAAAATCGTGGACCAAAAAAACGATAACATCCATTCATCCATCCATACATCCATCCGCACGCAGTAAATGAAAAAATGGCACTTTTTGGCCTCTCGACGAGACCCCATGTAATTTTTGGCAAAACGGTCACGTGCTAAAATTCAACCTAATTGAATACTACAATTTGTGTTTTAATTGAGTCCATGGGTTCCGTAGTCTTTACCTGGGGACCCTTGGAAGTCGCGCTTGCCGCGAGACCGATTACAATACTTTCCCCATGCTTCGCATTGGATAAAATAAAAAAACGGACTTCAAAAAGTAATTTCATGTAACAATTTCATCGTTTTATTAGTATAAATATTTTATACCATTTAGTGGATTTTATTTTATTTTTGAGTTCTTATTATTTTATTTTTTCCATATAATTATTTTGAAGTCGTTTTTTTTCTAAAAATTATTTTTATTTTCCTCTTTTTAGTGATGTTAAGAATAGAGACTTATGATAATACCTTGAAAGAGAAAGATTCGGGAGAAGGAATCAGAAATTGATAATAAAATTCAATTCATAAATAGACAAGAATCTTGAAACGTTAGCGGGTTTTAAATGAACGTTTTAAGATTGTTTTTTAGAAAAGATTTTATTTGTTATAATTTCGATTATTTGCACAAAAGAATTGGAGATTTCCATTATTTTGTCATTGATCATATTATCAGAACTTTGCCAAATTAATATGGTACCACGCCTAAAATACCGCATTTTCAATAAAAAAAGAATCATCGAAATAGGTTTATAAACAAAGAAGTTATGCGTGAATATACATAACAAAAAAAAGGTCCGATACCAATAAAATTTAAACGGGACCAATCGGGAACTAGACTGAACCCAATGCAAAAATCGGTCCACATGGTAAAGAGAAATAAATGTTCAAACACAAAAAAAAGCAGACATCCCGTTGAATTGATAACCTTCTCCTTTTTTCAAAGTCGGTTAAAAAGCTCTAATGACTGAACATCGAAAAAATTATATTTTACGAGATTTAGTGATTTTGTCAAAATGTCTATTAGTATGTTCGTATACGTTACCAAATTTTGTTTACGCTGTAGCTCAGGGGTTTCCAAACTTTTTCGAGTCATGGCGTCCATTTTTAACCGACTTCAAAAAAGGAGGAGGTTCTCTATTCGATTGAATTTTTTTTGTGCCTATGTTACCTCATATCTCCGCCAATTGTCAACCGATTTTGAAAATTTTTTGCATTGGGTCCAGTCTAGCTTCCGATTGGTCCCATTTTTTTTCGATTTTTTTTTCATAGGTATTAGACCTTTTTTATTAGGTTTGTTTAGGTTTGTTTAGACCTAACCTCTTTGTTTATGAACCGATTTCGATGGTTCTTTTTTATCCGAAAGGGGGTGTCTTAGGGATGGTGTCATATTAATATGGTCAAGTTCTGATGATATAATCACTATTAATAACATCACTAAAAAAAGAAAAATAAAAAATTTTTAAGAAAAAATAAAAACCGACTTCAAAAAATTAAGTGCAACAAATATAAAATACACTAAAAGGTATAAATAATTATTATCTTATTTAGTACAACTAAACGACGAAATATTAACACGAAATTACTTTTTGAAGTTGGTGCCAAACATATACCTTTTATGAATCGCACTCGACGGATCTTACTTAGTACGTTTGGCGGGTACGCTCGCTTATAGGTATAGTTTGTTTGGCACCGACTTTAAAAGTAATTTCGTGTTAATATTTCGTCGTTTAGTTGTAACTAAATAAGATAATAATTATTTTATACCTTTTAGTGTGATTTTTATATTTGTTGCACTTAATTTTGAAGTCGGTTTTTATTTTTCTTTAAAAATTTTTTAAATAAAATTTTCACCATGGCGCCCCACCGCCGTAAGTAAAAGTAAATAATGAATAAATAAATCTTTATTACTCGACCTGCTTAGAGGCACAAGTCGACAAGTCCTCGGCGGCTAGGTCAACAAAACATCAATACAAAATAACTACAGAAATTAATAAACATAAATACAAATCAATTTCAAGAAATTAATAATTAACAAACATAAAAAAAAATAGAAATGTTTGCTCATTAACAAAAAACATGATCATAGATTTCCATCAAAAGACAAAACGTAATCTAAATAATTTCTCGAAAAAAAAACGTGATACCAGGAGCAAACGACGCATTAGCCATTCCGACATTTGCAATAAGTTGTTAAGGAAACCTGGTCAAAACCTTAGCAATGATGGTAGTATGTGTAATCGCAAGTAAGAAATAAAAATAAATAATAGTTTTTTCTGAAAGTATAGGGTCTGGTAATAAAAATTAAGTGGGAGATAAATTTAACCTAATCTATCGCGAGGAGAATTTACCACTGCTCGAAGTCCCTAAAAACTTAGTAAATTGGACTATTATTAACTTTCTGAGATTTGGCACGTGATCCCGGCTCTCTTCTACTCTGTTCTTTTCACGATCGAGAGGCCAGCCCATACAGACCTTTAGGGGAAGGACCTTCTGGTGTATTTCCTTCTCACATTAATATTATTAAAAAAAAAAAAAAAAAAAATTGGTCTTGGTACTTGGTGAAACATTTTTTAAATTATTGGATAAATAATAAATAAATTTTTATCTTCTCAATTTTTTGTCTAGTTAGTCGAAATGTCTTGCTTCAAGTTATTAATATATTAAATATTAAATTATTCAAAATAATATTAATATATAACTTTGAACTAAAACAAAAAATTACCGAGCAATGCTCGGTGTTCCATAAATACATATATATATATATATATATATATATATATATATATATATATATATATACAAGATAAATTTTATAATTTTTCTCATTAATATCTCAAAGAATAATTTACATATTAACGAGCATTGTTTTGACCGCGCTTTTTGAAAAAAATATATATCGCGAGACTACTGCGGATGAAGCTATTGGAGTCTGCGGAATCTTAAGTCTGGACCAAGAGAGAAAAAGATATGATCCATTTAGCTACAATCCAACGTCATACATGCTAATAGATCAAGCGCTCTGGACTGTGAGGATGAATATATAACATCTTATATTTCGAATTCATTTGGTGATCCATCCGAGTGTCATGCGGGCTATACGCAAAATGACGTTGGATTGTAGCTAAATAGATCATATCTTTTTCTCTCTTGGTCCAGACTTAAGATTCCGAAGACTCCAATAGCTTCATCCGCAGTAGTCTCGCGATATATATCGTTTTCAAAAAAGCGCGGTCAAAACAATTCTCGTTAATATGTCAATTATTCTTTGATATAATGAAGAGAAAAATTATAAAATTTATTTAATATCATTATTTCAAGTTAGAAATATATAAGTTCAGATATTATTTTCACTCAATATTTGACAAAAATCACCTACATTTGATTCGCGATTGAATCAAATATAGGAAACATACGATATATACAAGAATTGCTCATTTAATAAAAAAAAATATATCGAAATAATTTATTTATTATTTAATTTATAATTTTATTATATTAGTTGTGTGTGAGTTTTCACAATAATTCACAAAAGTAATAAATAAATAAATAATGTCAAGAATAAAAAATTTCCAAACCACTACTGTGTGTATGTATGACATATTTGTTCTGGATTCCTTTGAATATTGCCTCATTAGTTTTCGGCTGACAATTTTACAGACAAATCGAAGGAGCAGCCTCGACTATCTATTATGGATAGAAAGAATGGATGGATGGAAGGATGGAATCATCACTTTCACCTTCCATTGCAAAGCTTTGATTTATGCAAGAATTTTCAAATTGAATTCAGCAACACTCTGACTATAATATATGTATAGTATAGTATCTATACAACATAGATGACATCTTAATATTTAATTTGGTCCATTATGGAAATGAAAAAGGAGAGTATCACGCATTTTAAACCCGGAAAGGGAAAAAATAATAATTATTATATATTATAGCTATATAATAATAATCAAATGTTTAGAAATTTATTCATATGTTAAGTGCATTTAAAAATTAAAAATAGATAAATAAATACAAAATATTCGTGAGAAAATTAGAATTTTAAATAAAATCAATTGGTATTCGCGCCATACGACGTTCACTTACACTCTTGTCTTCTTTGAAATCATTCTACCAATTTTTAAAGAGGTTGTACCTTGCATCATGTAAATAGTATATACATTAGGATGGCCCTTATTTTGGGTATTTTCAAATTTTTATGTACACAGAGGCTCATATGGTTCGAAATGATTCAAAAAAATATCCCCCAAGTTTCAAGTCTCTATTTCAATTTGAATCTTGTATAGTTTTTAAGGAATTTGGTGTTGGTACTTGGTGAAACTTTTTTTAAATTATTGGATAAAAAATGCATATTAAAATATAAAAATAAAACGAATTTATTTTTGGAGATACTTTAATCTCGATATATATATTTCGGGTGGCTAACCTGACTGAGTTATTTCTGTTGCTCGTGAAGATGGGTTAGCCACCCGAAATATATATATCGAGATTAAAGTGTCTACAAAAAATAAATTCGTTTTATTTTTATATTTTAATATGAAACCTACCAAGTATTTTTTATTCAATAATTTGAATCTTGTAAGTTTCTCATCTAAATAACATGGGGGTTTTTCGCAGTGAATGATCAATTTTTTATTACGGCCAAAGTAATTATTCAAAAAACTTGAAACTCGGTAAACATTATCCTCATCATAGTAGCTATCCTCAAGAATTTTTACAGATTTTTAGCTATTATAATGTTTGACTTATAGCTAGATAAAATACTGCTATATCTTAGCGTTAGTAAGCTATAGACACCAAAATTAGATTAGCTAAAAATCTATAAAAATTCTAAAGGATAGCTAGTATTATAAGGATAAAGTTTTCAGTTTCAAATTTTTTGAACCATTAATTTGGACGGAATAAAAAATTAATCGTGCAAATAAATGCCAAAAATACCCCCATGTTATTTAGATGGGAACCATCAACAAGATTAAAATTGGAGTCGAAAACCTGGATTTTCCGCTTGAGCCCGAACGGTTGGTCGGAGAAAAAACCTAAATAATAAAATTTGAAGGAAATTTTATAAACTTTCATTTTGAATAGGAAGGTTATTTACGAAAAGTTGATAGTTTTCGAGTTTTAAACAAAAAACCGCCAAAAAATCGAAATTTTTACCTTTTTTTTGCATTTTCTAAAATGTTACGTCACGAAATTTTCGTGGGAGACCTCAGATTTGGATTCAGCGCCCCAAAAAACATATATATTCAAAAAATCAGAACTACCCCAAATCTTTCATGATAAAAACATAATTTGACTCGACTATCTTCCAATGCCTAGAAAATATATATTCTATATAATAAAAATGAATTTCTGTTTCTTTGTAAGCTCAGATCTCTCAAATGCCTGGACCGATTTGGCTAATTTTTTTTTTAAATGTTCGTAATAGTCCAATTCAGGTTAATACGTAAAAAAAAAAATGGAAAAGTTGCCCGAAAAATTGGAAAATTCAGGAAAAACTAAAAAAAAATTCAGGTTAGCCAACATAGCTAGCCAAACAATAAAAGTACTAAACATGTGTTGACGGCCCTGTTTTTAAGATTTTTGAGAGTTATTCATTCTTAATAGTTCTAACCACATTATCGTTGAAGAAGAATTGAATACTGAATTTTTACAAAATTAAGTACATTTTTATTGTATAGATTATTTTATTTTATTATCAAGTGTCTCCTATTTTATTTTATTTTATTTTATCAAATTCAAAATATTTATTTTTTCCAAACTGATAAATACAATATGATAATTATTTTTCTAATTCACATTCATGGAGCAAATTTCAGCTGTTTAGCTAAAACTTTTCAAATTCCCTCAATATGATGATGTTTACCTGATTTATTGAATTTTTACAAGCCAAAAACTTTATTTTATATTTAAATTAAAAAAAATAGAAAACAAAAACACCACCCTGAAAAAATTTGAGGGTTCAGAAAAAAAATTAAAAATGGTAATAATCGAGAAATTTTCGTTTTTTGCGAAAAAACTAATTGAAGGGGCGGCAGCTAGTTTTAGAATATAAATAGATTCTTCTTGTGCGGGCTGGTTTGCTTAATATAAAGTTATCATTTCTCTAAGGGAATAGTGAGCCGGTGGTGGGGAGGGGGTGTTATAAAACTAAAAAGTAAATAAATATCATTTTAAAAATGATTAACCGGAAGAGATAAATATTTTTAATTTTTTTTTATTAATTGTGCTTGTCATTCTTAACTTTTTCGTTTTCATTCTAATAAAAATAAATAATAATAAATAAATAAATTGATTCATAAGAGAAAGTTATTCTTTGTAACACCGACGATCCTTTAACATCTTTGCTGTTCGATTCTTTAAAAGCAATCACTAACGCTAAAAAATGCGTTTCATTCACGTAGCTTGGTTAATTTCCATGTATGACAAGTTGTCTAATATCTAGGCTCTGGAGTTAGTTTGTTGGCAGCAGAGCTGGGCAGGCAGTAGAACAAATCAAGTATTTGAAATACTTTTAGTATTTTGTGGTGCGATATTTTTTAATATATTAGAAGAAATTTTCTCTTCGGAAAGATACGGACTGGTAGAATTTAACATTTTATTTCATTTTTTTTTATCACTGTATCTAAAGATCTGGACAAAATACTTTAAAAAAATAAGCTGACGTGTTCTGATGTGGCCATCCACTTGACTTTACCATACAACCTGGCCCCACTTATATTTAATATTTAATAAAATTATTTATAATCATGTAGGGTAGAAGGGTTAGTTTTTGCATTTTTAGACTCCTGGAGGCCCACTGATTATGTATACAAAATTTGGTTGAGTTTGGTAAATGGCCAAGATTTTCATTTTTTGTCCCCCCTCCCCCCATTTTGGGCGGTTAGTTTTTGCATTTTTAGACCTCTGGTGTCCCATTGATTATGCATATAAAATTTGGTTGAGTTTGGTACAATAGCCTATATCTTTTATTTTTAACTCCCCCTCCACCCCCCTTAAATTTGGGTCGATATACACCAAAATCTAATCAGCTCTTAATCTCAATGGACCAAAACTACGTGGGAAGTTTGGTTTCGATATTCAAACTAGTTTTTGAGCTAGCTCGTCCACAAAAATTTGGTAACGCACAGACTAACGGACAACCAGACAACCAGACTAACTAACAGACATTTTGACAAAACAATTATTATCTCGAAAAATATAATTTTTTCGATCTTCACTTATTAGAGCTTTTTTGTAGAGCGAAATGCAATGGTTTTGGTCAATTTTTTTTAATCAAAATAGTTTCAGACGTTTTTGAGATATTTTGAAAAAAAGAAGGGGAAAAAAACCAATTTTTTCATGCACGATTACAATACTTGACCATACCCTGTATTGTAAAATAATAGCGAAATACAAAAGACTTTTATAAAAATTTTAAAATACAAAATACGTATTTTGGAAATACTTTTTGAAATACAAAATACATTATATAAACATTTAGAAAAGAAATAAATCAATTTCAATACTAAAAATTTAACCCAATACAAAATAGTAAATAAATTTGTTATGTGATGGAAAGGATGATGCAGCCCCGGGGCCAATAACTATGGGGGGCCAATCACTGATTACTAATTAAGGTGTTTTTTCAGCCATAATGCCTAAAATAGCCCATAAACCAGATAGGGCACACAGGGGGCTACACAGAAAAGGCACTTCGAAATGATTTAGAAGCTGATAGAAGAGGCATGTCCAAAAAACTTTTGGAGTGCCAAAATCTACCATACAGTTCCGACTTTCAAACAAATTCAAAAAGTCTTTCTTTTGGTCTAGCTGCACAGTGGTTTAGAATCTGAAATACGTAATCGAAACCTCGTGTTCCTTCAATAGCTAACCAAACGAGGTGAAAATTTAACCACGGGGGCTTTGCAAGTCATGTAGAATCGACTGACTTTTGGTACACTTTGCCATTTAGGGGGGAGGGGGGTCAAGGGGGTCAATAAATGAAAATCTAGGCCCTTGGCCCAAACTCAACCAAATTTTGTATTCATAATCAATAGGTCCCCAGAAGACTAAAAATTATTAATTTTAAATACAGGTTTTTTTAATGGATTCACGGAACATTCAACCAAGTTCATGGCACTAAATTATAATATATGGATAGGACAGAAATGTCATTATAAAGTCATAGGACAGTTATATATCTAAAGAATTTCTCTGGGCAAAGTCAGAAATATGAAGAATTGTGTTTTAGGATGCTTATTAATAAGAATATGTCCTTGGCCGGGTGGGCCAATAATTGTAGAAAGACTGGGCCAATGACTATAGTAGTGGGGCCAATAACTAGGTTTTGGAGAAATTTTTTATCTTTGTGTCTCTTTTAAAAAGTGGTTCCAGATTCTTACATTCTTTATTTTGAGTCAAAAAAACTGTACTTTTATCATTCCTATAGACAATTTTTAAGTTGATTTTTTTTCGGGGCTTTCAGTAATTGAGTAAAAACAAGGTCAATTTGCTTAGGGGGGGGCAATAGCTATGGACTTCACCCTATTGGGTTAATTTTTTTTAAAGTATTCAGATTGAATTATTTCAATTGTATAAATGTTTATATATGTCTTTTGTATTTCAAAGAGTATTTCCGAAATACGTGTTTTTTTTTATAAAATTTTTATAAAAGTATTTTTCTATTTGAATTAGGTAAGTACATTAAATGAATGTATTTCAGTATTTTGTATTTCGCTACTTTTTTTAAGTAATTTGTTCAGCTCTGTAGATACAAGTGGAATGATCTGAACAATGCCCGGAAAATATATAGATTTGCTTATAATTGAGGTATAACTGAATTGCCTCAGAGAATCAAAAATGAATAAATAAATAAAAGTAAATTGTAAATAATGAAATAAATATAGGTAAACTTTATCCGGATTATTCAAAAAATGTACACCAAAACTTCGCTGGTACTTACTTTCTTTAAAATATTTTGCTCTGCCTCTTTGATAAGAATGAAAATCAAAATACCAGAAAATCAAATATTAACCTCAAATGTTCAAATACATTTCAACATTCAAATCGTGAAAAAATAGTTAAAAAATTCCATTTAAAGAAAAATTTTACATTTATGCAATGTGTATTAAAAAGATGACATCAAAATTTTTATAAGAAAATTCACGCAATTGGTTTTTAATTAAAAATTTTATTTGCAATTGGTTTTTAATTAAAAATTTTATTTACATTGTTTTTGATTGTTTCATGATAATTATTTATTTTTTAATAATCAATAAAAAATATAATTAAAAACAATATAAACAAACAAAAATATATTGTTTATTAATAAATAAATAATAAATTGCATGAAAAGCTGAAGAAATCCAGCTATGCCTTTAAGAGAGATAAAAGATTTTTTATTGCTTATTCTTAAGTATACCTATACATAGTAAGGGAAAGTAATGCATTGAATGATTGATATTAGTGAGACTAATCTGAAAAATACATCTTACTTAAATGGATTTAGTGGAAATTCTTCAACTACTTATACATAACAAGAGATGCAGTTAAGTTTAAATTCAAGATTTAAATCAATCAAAGAGATTACAGGATTAGGATATTGCAAATGGAAAATACAATTATACTTCAATTACTCGGTATTTTTTTCTTTACAAATGTTTTAAACGTGGAATAAAATACTTCTTTAATCATGTTTGTGTGTCTGTCTGTTCTTCTAGGTTCCAATACCCATAATAACGCAAGAACAAAGATCATGGAAAGTTCAGTGAAAAAAATTTAAATATAATAAAAAAATATCGTAACTTCATATTGTAATACTGCGCAATAGATTTAAGCATCTTTTTGAGTTTCTTTTATTGAAAAAGATGGAATTTTTTCAAAAATCAAACTGATTTATAATATTAAAGAAGTGAATTTAATTTTATTTAGGAAACAAATCAAAGATTTTAGTAGAAATATTTTTACATTGCATACCAGATGGTTTCGTCCCCTTGTGAATCGAACCCAAGCGCTAACTAGACTTGTCCGGGCCGTTAGCCAAACCCTTAAGACAAATCTCTCTCCGATATGCAACAATATATATAAGAAATAAAGCAGCAAATTTTTTCACTCCTTTCAACTCGAAAGGAATACTAAAAAATCAGGCTAAAGTGAAAAAAAGTTTTCAGTGTCGGTTCTTACATTTCCAAAATGAATTAGTATAAAGATTTAAGCATTTTTTTGAGGCTTATTTTTTTGAAAAAAGATGGAATTTTTCCAAAAATCAACCCGATTATATAATATTAAGAAGTGAATTTAATTTTATTTTAGGAAACAAATCAATGATTTTAGTAGAAATATTTTTGAAAAATTCCATCTTTTTTTCAAAAAAAGAAACTCAAAAAAGATGCTTAAATCTTTAAACTAATTATTTAAATGTAGGAACCGACACTGAAAACTTTTTTCAGTTTAGCATGGTTTTTTAGTATTCCTTTCGAGTTGAAAGGAGTGAAAATTTGTGCTGCTTTATTTCTTATACGAGTATATGCGTGTACTGGGGAGAGATTTGTCTTGAGTGGTTTGGCTACCGGCCCGGAAATCTAGTTAGCGCTTGGGTTCGATTCCCAAGGGGACTAAACCATCTGATATGGAATGTAAAAATATTTCTGACTAAAATCTTTGATTTGTTTCCTAAATAAAATTAAATTCACTTCTTTATATTGTAAATTTTGAACACGCTTAGCTAGCTATTGAGCTGAAATTTGGAACGTTTGTTATACTGGATTAATTAACTTTGGCTATTATAGCCATTAATGCTATTAATAGCCAAAGATTAATTAAATCAAGATGGGGCATAATTGATTAACATATTAAATAATGTTTCGAAATTAGATCATTTTGCAAAAAAAAATGCAAATATTTTTTTTTCTAAAGAATGAAATAGTAATTAAATGTTGTTCTATTTTGAAATCTTGACTAAATGGGCCATTTTTTTAATAACTTGCCATGCTAGGTAGTACATTTTTTTTTATTCAATGAAGAATAAAAGTTGGCTGTTGATGAAAATTTTTTAACAAATCAATCCAGCAAAAAATAATTTAATTTTTCCTACAAAAGTTTAATAAATACTCTTGGTTTAATTTTCAATTAAGGTCAATAGCAGGGTTAATCAGGATTGTTTAACAAAAATTATAATCATAAAATATCGAAATTTTATAGTCACAGCATCTAAATATTTAGTTCAGGGTAGTGATTTTCACTATTTTCAAAAAAAAAAAATGTCATATTAACTCGAAAACTATGGAACTTTTATTAGATTTATTTTAGGTTCTAGATCATCATAAACTGGCCTATCCCTTGTTCACGGTTTATTAGATGGGTTTTGAGATATCATATATTTATCATTGGGAGCCGTCCAAAAATTACGTCACACGAATTTCGAGATATTTAGACCCCTCCTTGTCACATTCTGTCACATTTTCATTGAGACCCCTGTTTAATGACGTCACACTATCACTTTTGTATTTAATATGAAAGATATTAATTTGCCGATGGTAATAGATTCAAATTTACTAGAAAATCATAAGATGGTGTCATCTATTAAATCCGATGGAATGGAATATTTTTAATTATATGTCAGAGGGGTTGTTTTTCACCCCCTCGGGATATTTTACGCGTTTGCATATGTCAGAGAGGTTCGTATCCCGCAGGTGAGCCAGGTGGCCCGGATCGCTGTTACTGGCACTCGGGTTCGATTCCCGAGGGGTGAAAAACAACCCCTCTGACATATAATTAAAAATATTCCATTCCATCGGATTTAATAGATGACACCATCTTATGATTTTCTAGTACTTTTGTATTTATTATTTGTATTTGAAAATTAAAAAAAAAATTAATTTGACTTTTGTGACATCACAATTTTTAAAATCACCGAGCCCAACAGTCAGATTTTGTCCCAAATCTGTGATGCGTGATGCCCCCCCCCTTTACTGTCTGACATAATTTATGGGCAGCCCCTAATGTATAATGCTCTTATGAAGAAAGGCGGGAAATTATATCTTGCACCCGGGAGACAGATACTCTTGGTTCGGCCCTGAGTATATATTTCGGATTATCAACCCAACTTCATGAGATACAAAAAGTAACTGCCATACTAGTCCATTCCATCCAATTTGCGTTGATTGTTCCGAAGTTATTGTTGTCGGATTCAAATAGGTATTTCGCCATGCGAGTGCAGTCATTCTGCATCTTGAGTCTAGTGGTGATGCAACGTTCGTCCATCGAGGAGACGACGTCTTGAGCATCATCAGCCTATGGTCTCCCACCTGGAGAGCACCTCCCCCGTCCGGAAGAACCGGCGTATAAATACTTTCTCCTCGGCAGGGCCGACGGCTAAAGACGCCAACGTGTGTACCGGTGTACCCATTCGACACCCAGCGGGAACTCTGCTCCTCCGGAACCCGACAGATACGACAGGACACCACGGTGCAGGTGAGTCCAATCCAAACCAGGACCAAGTGCTTTGCCCACCCACCCTCGTGTTCTTCATGTGTGTGTATGTGTGTTCATCATGTGAGAAAAATCAGTCCATTTCACCTGTGAATTGAAAAAGTGAATCTATCCCAGGAAGAAAACGAAATCAAAAGTCAATCATTACAACTGAAAAGAGATGAACTCTTGGGAGAAAAAAATACACTGAAGCACTGAAGTGCAAAAAAATCGACCCACCAATAAAAACTTTATCAAATAGTAAATAATTTTTAATTTTTTTTACAAGTAACCATACATTATTTAAATTATTGCTTATTGCAAGTGTACTTGCCACTTGTCGTTGATTAATTAGCCACATAATTTGATCTGGTTGAACTTCAGAAATATCGATTTTGTATATTTTATCTTTCTATCAATGATACTTAATATTCAAAATTGTTCATCTTATCGATATTTCAAATGGAATTTAATCTTTTATTAAAATTTTATTTATTGTAAAGTGATATTGAGAAAGTAGGATAATTTGTAATTGTATCTTTTAATTTAATATTACTTATTTTTTTTTTTTAATTCAAAAATTATCAACAATATTTATTGAATATGTTAGTTTAAGAGTTGATACAACAAATTATATCGTTTTTCAGAAAATTTTTAAAAATAATTTGCTATTTAATAAAATTTTTATTGGTGGATCAATTTTTTGCACCGTAGTGTATAAAAGGAAATCAATGGGGTTGTAAAATAAACTTTTACATACATTTTTTTAAGACTACAGATAAAGGATATACGATTATCTATATCCAATTGAGTAATTGAACCTATGTGAAATTGTTCTATAAGGTCTTAAAGACTAGCTGTGCAAAATTTGGTTCAAATCGGACAAAGTGTTCAAGTTTTTAAACCTCTCTTAATTTTTGAACCGATTTTAATCAAAGCTCTTAATTTCAATATATGTGCCCATAATTATGAAAGTGGACTAAGTCAAAAAAATTAAAAAAATATTTTTTTCATATTTTATGTTCCATCCATTTAAAAAGTTCAATAATGAAATGTTGGTTTTTAAAAATCGCTTAAAATTAAACAGTTAAGTGGATTTCTAGTTGTCTCATTATACAGAATTCGAATCTTGTTTATTTTATAAAACTTTAAATATTAACAATTAACAATCAATGACTTAGACCACTTACATAATTATGGGCACATATATCTAAACCAGCTGCGAATCCCGGCTTTGACGGGGCTACACCCCCTGGACTTCGTAGTGGGTTTTAAAATAATAATTTTAATAAATTTTATTTGTCATGAACTATTAGTGGGTTTTAAAATTAAAAAAATCACGTCGGCGTCGTCTCCTAATGATAATAAGTATAGATATAGATATAAAATTTTGTTTTGATACATTTATTGATTTTTGAGCTAAAACATACAGAATGTTTTATAACATAAACTGATGCGGCCGTCCACATGACTGGGCACTCTCTTAAAGTTAATATTGAATTAAAATAATTTATAATTATTAAAGAAAGAACCCCCCCCCCCCTTAATTTTGGAAACATTAGCAATTAATAATATCTCTTTTTAATTATGAGACAATTTTATTAGAAATAGCACCTCTTTTCGATTTGGGAGGTATTTTCATAAAGTCCTATAGGGTTCATTTTGTCTTCCATTAAAGGCTCTAAGACTTATATTGATAATTCTAATTTTTTCGACCCTCCCCAAATTTTGGCCCCCGAAAAATATAATAACTTATTTTTATTAGAGGTCCATTTTTATGGTTAATTTAATTTTTTCGGGTTTTTTTTTTAGTTTGAAAATCTTATATTTTTAATTTTTACACCCCCCCCCTCCCACCCCCTGACCATTTAATTTTTGGATTGATTTCAGCCAAAATCTAATCACCTCTTAATCTCAATGTACCCAAACTATATGTGAAATTTCGTTTTGATATTCACACTAGTTTTTGAGCAAGAGCGTCCACAAAAATTTGGTAACCCACGTACTTACAGATATTTTGACAAAACAGTTATTATCTCGAAAAATTTAATTTTTACGATGTTCCTTTATAAGGGCTTTTTTGTAGACTGAAATGCCATGGTTTCGCCAATTTTTTTTAATCAAAATAGTTTCAGCCGTTTTGGAGATATTTCGAAAAAAGAATAAAAAACACTTTTTCCATGCACGATTAAGATACTTGACCATACACTGTATGGTAAATTAACAAGCACACATCAGACACTTTGACAAAATAATCAATATACTCGCCGGAAGAGTAGTGGCTAAGGTGGTTGACTTCTAATCGAGTTTAGTCGGAAACGAATCTTGACTATTAGAACCATTTTCATCTTTGTCAAAGCTCCTCAATCAAATCAAGGGGAAGGCAATGGGAAACCACCTCTGTCGAAAAATTCCCCACAAGGAAATTTCAATGGAGTGGATACTCTCTAGTACAGTGATTCTCAACCACTGTGCCGCGGAACATTAGTGTGCCGCAAGATTCTTAAAATGTGCCACCACTGCTAGCCAGTGGTACCTCCCGAATTGAAAATTATTTAATTTCTTCAAATTCTCTATCAAATGACACTACATTTAATCCAAATATTTATTTGATCATTTGAACTGAAGAGGTAGTAAAATTGTACAGGATGCAGAATGTCCTATGATAATTTTATATAGGTACATCAATCAATAAATAAAATAAAATTCTATTAATTTATTTTATTATTAGTGTGCCGACAAATTTTTAAATTATTAAAAGTGTGCCATGACGAATAAAAAGGTTGAGAATCACTGCTCTAGAGTAATCGCCGGCGTTCAGAATCGAGTATGGCATTTGAAGAAGAAATAATATCTTTTAAAAAAGCATTTTCCGATGTTTATTAAAAATAAGCTGACGTATTCTGATGTGGCCATCCACTTGACTTTACCATACATCTTGGCCGCTCACTTATATATATTTAATATTTAATAAAATTATTAATATTCATGTAGGGTTGGGGGGGGGGGGGTTAGTTTCTATTTTTAGACTCTTGGGGGCACACTGATTATGTATACAAAATTTGGTTGAGTTTGGTACAAGGGCCTAGATTTTCATTTTTTGACCCCCCCCCCCATTTTGGGCGGTTAGTTTTTGCATTTTTAGACTTCTGGGTGTCCCACTCATTATGTATACAAAATTTGGTTGATTTTGGTAAATGGCCAAGATTTTCATTTTTTGTTCCTACACCCCCCCTCCTCCCAATTTTCAGGGGTTAGTTTTTGCATTTTTAGACTTTTGGGGTCCCACTGATTATGTATACAAAATTTGGTTGAGTTTACTCAAATGGCCTAAATATTTCATTTTTAACCCCCTCCCCTCCACCCCCCTTAATTTTGGGTCGATATGCACCAAAATCTAATAAGCTCTTAATCTCAATGGACCAAAACTACATGTGAAATTTGCTTTCGATATTCACACTAGTTTTTGAGCTAGATCGTCCACAAAAATTTGGTAACGCACAGACTAACTAACTAACAGACATTTTAACAAAACAATTATTATCTCAAAAAATCTAATTTTTTCGATGTTTATTTATTCGAGCTTTTTTGTAGAGCAAAATGTCATGGTTTCGCTCAATTTTTTTAATCAAAATAGTTTCAGCCGTTTTTGGGATATTTCGAAAAAAAAAGAAAAAAAAACACTTTTATTCATGCACGATTATTAATACACAAAGAGAAACAAAGAATTGTCTCTAGCCTGACGCAAATAAACATATACACATATATATCAAGATGATATATATGTGTATATGTTTATTTGCGTCAAGCAGAGGACAATCTCTTTTGTTTCTCTTTGGAATCAACAACTCTGCTACTCTCGGCAAAACAAAAACTTTTCAACGATTACAATACTTGACCATACTCTGTATGGTAAAGTAAAAAGTCTTATTGTTGACCAAAACATCACGAATTTGCTCATTTTTTTTATTCAAAAGTTTCAGCAGTTTTTGAGAAATATGGAAAATATCAAGTAAAAATAAAAATTTTTTATGCATGATTACAATACTTGGCCATTCCTTGTATGGTAAAGTAAAAATAAATTTATTGTTATCCTTGTATAATAATTTAAATAAATATGCCATTTAGTTGAAAAACACAAATTCATATATTTGCTGATTAAGAGATGAGAAGAGACGGGCTCTAGAGATGGATATATTGGGTTATTGAATTATATAATTTGGCAACATTTTTGCATAAATTTTCTATTTCGTGTCCTGATATTCTGATGATGATGATATTCTTTTATATATATAGGTATATTTAAATATTTTTTCGGAATTCCAATTAGTAAAAGATTTCTAAAAATTCTTTGGTGAATTTTATTAGAAAGAGAAGAGTATATAATTTTGATGTTTTTTTTTTATGAGATGTGACTGAAGTGATATTTTATTGAGTAAGCGAAATTGCCGTGAGCTATCGGAAATGCTTCGAAATTTTTATAGAGAAAGGGGCTAAAAGAATGGAGAAATGGAAAATTTTCTTAAATAGGCAAGACAAGTGGGAGTTGGACACGCATACCGAAGAGGTTCCGTACTTAATATATAGTACCTGGAACACCGAGCGATGCTCGGTAATTTTTTGCTTTAATTCAAAGTGATAATATATTAATATTATTTTTAATAATATAATATTTAATAAAAAATACCTATAATTAATCAAATTGGCAAATTCTATTATATAATATTATTTGTAATGAATTGTTAATGGGATATAAAATTAAAAAACCAATTAATTATTAAAAGGAAATTGAATCAAAATGTAATTATACATTTTTATCGAGACAATCACCTTTATTTCAATTAACAAAAAAAAAAACATCAAAAACAACTTAGCCGAAGATGTGACCGTGACAGATCGAATTGTCGAGACAAAACCCCTCTAACCCGTGAATTTTATCCAAATCGTTAGAGCCTTTTCCGAGAAACCGATTCTATATATATGTATATACAAGAATTGCTCGTTTAATATAATAAGATAAGATTTGGCCCGTTTATTTTGTAAGTGGTGGAAGTTCATTTTTTTGTTGTTTCGAGAAAATTAAAGGTTCAATAAAATCAATCGCTTCCCTTATTATTTCATTGGCCAATTTCAAATTGAAAATAGCATTGGTATTTTTTAATATATGAAATATTAACTAGGTACTTGGACTTGAAATAAATTAGAAGTTAATCAAAATGTTGCTATGTTTCGTAGTATATTTTCTGCTTTCTCGGGCAATTTACAAAACAATAACAACAATTGTAATCAATCAAGAAAGTATACTTAAATAAAATTTCCTCTTTACAAAATTTACTTTTAAACTAAAGCTCATCGTAATAAGTAATATATAGTTCATTATTATTATTATTACGAGGAGGTTAAGTTTAAAAGTAAATTTTGTAAAAGAGGAAATTTTATTTAAGTATACTTTCTTTGATTGATTACAATTGTTGTTATTGTTTTGTAAATTGCCTGAGAAAGCAGAAAAATATACTGCGAAATGTAGCAACACTTTGAAAATTTAACATTTTCAATATGGACGATAACAACACCAACTAAATGTTAACAAGTTACAAATAAAATGTTTACACTAAATTAATCACAATTTTTTTTTAAACTTGACTTACACCAATTTCAAAATAAACGGTCCATTTATATATTGTTATAGGTATATCAGTGAAAATTTAGAAAAATAGTTGCTTTAAGAAGAAATAATAAAGCAACTGTGAAAAAATAAATATTTTGTAAATAGACAATACTTCAGATCAAATCACATTGAATAAAAATAAAAAACATAAATCTGGAACTGAAAAAATATAAATATAGTATAAGAAAAATATTTTTTTTTCCTTAAAAATTTCGGATAAATTGAAAAGTGATGCAAGAGGCAGCCTAAGGATAATGAAAAAATTCTCTCTAATATTATTCATATTTCGCCCCTACTCAAAAACCGACGTTTCGAAAGATTTTCCGTCCTTCTTCAGAGTTTTAAGGGGGTCAATATTAAAAATATATAAAAGGAATATTTCATTTTTCATCTCCATGATTAGTAATTAAAGGCATCGTAAGGAGTTGGACTTGACTTTAAATAAAAATCAAAGTTTTTATTTAAATAGGCCAAACGTTTCGTTGGTGGTTAGCAAAGACCCATTGAAGAAGTTTCGAACCAGCAACGGAACGTTTGGCCTATTTAAATAAAAACTTTGTATTTTATTTAAAGTCAAATCCAACTCCTTACGATCCCTTTAATAAAAAGGAATAAATATTAGAAATACAGTCCATATTTGACCTTTTGTTGATTAAAATTTTGATAATTTCTAAAATAATTTTTTTTCATATAAATTCCGCTCTTTTATTTATAAAATTTTTGGATTGAAAAAATCAAAATTGTACTCCAGGTTAGTTGAATGGCTACAAGTAAAAATTTGGTCAAATGGCTACGATTGTTATTTTGGCACTTGGGTTTGAATCAAGAAGAGTTGAAAACAAGCCTTCTTTATTAAAAATAATCTATTCCATCTCGCATCTACTAGATGACATCATACTACCGTACATATATAAAAAAATATAAAAATGTCAACTTTAGAGCTCTCTCATGCTATTATAAATAGAAATAAATAAAAAATAAATAAATAAAGCCTAAAAATATTTTTAAAATGATTCTTCACTCCCCATGATTTTTTTACTTTCACATTTCTATTTATAGAATGTGGAAATATTGCGATGGCCTGTCTGGGTCCTGACTCATTGAGAGCTTGTATCTCAGAGATGAAAAAAGTTAATTTTATTTTGTAACTTCTAAGTGGAAGGAATCGATGCCCTTAATAGTTTCAAACCGGATTTAGGACATCAAACCATGAAATTGGGGTTCCCAGGGCCAAAAGGGGCCAAAAATTCATTGGTCAGTGCGTATGTACGTATGTATGTACCCCCTGCGTTTCGGAACCATAAGTCTCAGACCTACGAAATTCTAAACTTAGAGCTTGATATAGGGTAGAAGGAGTACAGCAAGCTTTTGGTTGAAATCAGAAGACCGGAAGTGGACATTTATATGAAAGATTTTCCGTTTTTTTTTCTCAAAAACTTCTCTAGCGATTTTTTTAAAAATTAGTGTATTTATCAAGTGTCATGAGTTATTAGTTGTACCAAATTTTTAAAAAATCGTTGCAGCCGTTTTTGAGAAAATAAAAAAAACGAAATAAAGGAAGGGGGTGTAAATTGGTAGTGACGCGCTGACTTCAATTAAATGAAAATGTGAAAGTTGGGTGGTGAACATACCAGTTGATTTTATTTACGACCTCACAAAAATTAGTAATAAATCGATTAACATTCAAATATTTGAAACATAACTTGAAAATTTCAAGTTGTATCTTCTTTAGTTTGCAAGCTACAAAATGCTCTAACAAATAGAAAGACATTGTAGCAATCTACCCTCCTTTATTTAAAATAACCACCCATCCCGTTAAAATAATTTGTTAAAAATCACTTCTGATGTTTCATGAAAAAATTCACTTTCACTTGATGGAAACTACCTTTTAGCACCTATCTAATATTCTTTATTATGTTTAATAAGTTGCTAATTGTAGGTAAATTTTATTTTGTAGGGCGTCCATCGGCCGCCGGCCATCCTCAGGATGGCAGCACAGCGTACAGACTGGCTGCTGCTGCACATCCTTTTCATACTCAGCGCATTTCAGGTAAGAGAAAACGCATCACCTCTTATTTTTTCTAATTTACAATTCAACTATTAAATGCTAGATTATAATGTTTGTCAAGTCCCCCTCGTATCTTTTATTAATATTAATATCATTGCATTTAATTAGAAAAACAATATACTATGAAAGTTTTCACTATAGGAAAGATGATGAATCATAATATTAATAACATTTCAATAGATATTATTATTTTAAATAATTCTTCATTTTATAGTGTTAAGTATTAATAGGGAATTGTCTAAAATATAGTATATAATTTATTTAATTTTAATTAAATTTTCTTGTGACGTGAAAATATTTAACAATAAGAGGTCATTTGGGTCATAGAGCGGATTGATAGTCAATAAACTATCTTATAAACTAAAGAAAAGTAGTTATAACTAAAATTTACAACTTTCCGGATATGCATGATAAATTTACCCCTGCTGCGATTTCTATTAGCACATTGGGGATGATTTTGGTACCAAATAAAAATAATTCAGCGAAATTTTCAGCTCTTAATCTTGAGCATTTTTCGAGTTATTTAAAAATACCTATATTTCCGAATTTTTTCAATAGTAAAATTGAAAATTAACAAATGGCGATTTTTTTCCCAATAGGTACTTGCAAGTAAAAGGCATGAAACAACACTCTTGTTATGATTCCCATATGGAAAGCCGATTTTTAAGAAAAGAAATAAAACTAAAATCATTTTTTTGACCGCGTTTTTGAAAAGTATCCATCACCAAATTTTGTCAGAAAATGCCTTTTATACTCCTTTATACTCAGGAATTTTTCGAAGTGGTCGAACATTATGAAAAAAAATTAAAAACGAATTTTAGTTTGACTAACATTCAGTAGTATTAAAAATTGAAACATTTTTTGTAAAATTTTTTAAACAAGTACACAAAATAAAACTATACCTGCATAATTATATAACTCATTTTATGGTTTTATTTTGTGTAGGTAAATTGTTTATAAAATGTTTCAATTTTCAGTAGGTACTACTGAAAATGGTCAACCAGACATGGCCAAAACTGGTTGTTAAATTAATCAAATAAATAATAATACCTAATCGATAAAAATTATTGTATTTATTTATTATATTTGACTAAAAAAACATTTTAATTTATAAAATTTAAATTCTATATCTTAGGCACTTAAGTTTCGGAAGAATTTTATTATAAATATCAGCTTTCTTCTATTTTTGTTTGAAAATTTTATTATTTTTATTTTTGAACCCCTCCCCCCTCTCATTTTGGTCACTATCAATCTCAAAAGATCGTATAGGGACACATAGGCACACACATTAATTTTTATAAGATTTAAATTGATTAGTAGGAGAGCTCTAGCTGGATTTATAGAGTCTTTGAAAAACTTAACACTCTTACTCCAATTAATTTTATAAAAGGGGATTTACTATATATTTAACAATTATTTAGTAAGTATTTGTAATAATTGCATTATTAATATGTATAATATATTATGTGGATTTGATGAAAATTTTTATTTCCTATCACTAAATTATACAAAAGATTAAAAATTGTATTTAAATGTTTACCTTGCCTCCCTGTACTTATACATGAAGGTTTAAACCATTCTCCACAATGCAGTAGTCAACAAAAATGTACAAAACGCGACACAGAGAAAAGACAATTATTACGCACTTAACCCGATGGCTGGTCAACTCGAAATGAAATGCAAAAAAACAGAGCAAAGGAAAAAGAATCCCGTTACTTGATTAGATATCAAGAAGGAAAATAAAAACCTATTCAAGACATGCCCAATTGATTGGAGATTGTTTAAAAAAAATAGAGTGGCGTCACTCAAATGATTTTCACTTAACTATTCTTCTATAATTAAAAATCAACAATTTAGACGAATAATCATTTAATTGTAAGAAATTCCTTCACAAATTTGCAAAATCAAATACAGTTCTACAGGTGTTATGACCGTCTATTAATGGTTAAAAATATATATTACACAACACACAAGTTGATAAGATAATTAATAATTAATTAATATCTTTAAAAATATGAGGTTTTATTGTAGACCGAAACACGGTAAATTGGCTAAATTTTTTTATTAAAATTGTTTTAGCCGATTGTGATATATTTTGAAAATAAGAAGCAAAAAAGCTTTGAAGTCTATGACTTAAATTGAAAGTTCTTTTTTTTTGAACACCTAAATATCGGCACCCCCAAAAAATAATAACTCTCTTTTTTATTATAAGTCCCTTTTATAGTAAATTCCATTTTTTTTTTGTTTTTTGTTTTAGTTTGAAAATTTTATAATTTTATTTTTTTTAAAAGTCCCCAAACCTTAATTTTTGGTTTGATTTCAACAAAAATGTAATCAGCACTTAATAATATCAATGCATCAAAACTGCCTATGACATTTTGTTTTGATATTCACACTAGTTTTTGAGCTAAAGCGTTCACAAATTTTAGTTACATTCCTACTAACTAACAGACATTTTAGCAAAATAATTAATATTACGTAAACTATAATTTTTTCGACGTTCTCTTACGTATAAAGGATTTTTTTGTAGATCAAAACGCCATGGTTTCGTTTAATTTTTTTTATCAAAATAATTT
Source organism: Forficula auricularia (assembly GCA_024734495.1). Classification (NCBI taxonomy): domain Eukaryota; kingdom Metazoa; phylum Arthropoda; class Insecta; order Dermaptera; family Forficulidae; genus Forficula; species Forficula auricularia. Next base: position 76,003,428 of record JALMQS010000099.1, on the reverse strand, counting down.
CAGCCGTTTTTGAATTATTACGAAAAAACGAACCAAAAAATAAAAACACTATTTTCATGTATGATTATAAAATTTGACTATGATAAAATAAAAAAATTTGATTGGTTTATAAATAGATATAAATTCAAAACTTTTCTATCAATAAAACTATTTTAAAATGTGTATTTAAAGTCCAAATGTTTCGGAAGAAGTTGATGTCAACTTCTGTGTGTCATCCAATTAATTAATTATTCTGTACATTTTCATTGCTTTTTCTATGATATCAAATCTTATACTGTGAAAATGACTCATACAACACACCCCCCTTTCTTCTAACTATAGTTAGATTTTTTACAATTTTTTTTGAGGATTTCGATGTATACGGCGCATATCAAATTTTAGTGGGAAAATTTCGATGGTTTTCCTTATTTTTTTTTATCAAAATATTATATATTTTAGGAATTCTTTATAGCTGTAGTTGTATTAATTTAGTAAGGGTTTAAACAAATGACATGCAGCTTTCATTTATTTTTTTTATTTATGAACTCCCACTAACGTTTCGGCTATTGGTTGTAGCCATCTTCAGAATGGCAAACAATGATAACAATATTATATATATAATATCCTTGTTCGAGTACATCAATCAATTATAATTTTGTTTTTTTACTCACCAGGAATTTGTCAATATTTATATAAAAAAAATTTGGATACACGAGTCATCAGATAAAAAACTATATACAAGAAATATACATATATGATATAATCAAAACTATATACAGGTTTTTTTTTTTTACTTAGGGAATAGTGGTGTAGGTTTTAGGTGAAACATGATATTAATTAATCAGTAAAGGGTGTAGTTTCACAGTGAATGAAATAAAATTCAAAGAAGTTTATACAAACTCAATATATTTCGGGTTATTAGTCCATCATCAGGAGTTTACAGATTAAAAAAACCTTAATCTAACTAATAATCCGAAATATATTGAGTTCTGTATAAACCTCTTTGAGTTTTATTTCATTCACTGTGAAACTACACTCCCTTTACTTTATTAATTTATATACAGGGTGTTAAAAGTAAAAAAAAATTAGTTTCAGCCGTTTTTGAGATATTTCGAAAATACGAAGCAAAAGAAACACTTTTTTCATTCACGATTATGGTAAAGTAAAAATTCAGGAACACCCTGAGAATTAGCGTAAAAAACTCTCCTATGACACAGATCTAGCCTTACGGATAAAAATGTTTGTTGAGCAGTGTTATTGTGGGAGTCCGATTTCGTCCTACAATATAGAAAGAATATGGTTATAATCTTAATTAGAGTGATTCTTCAGTATTTAATTTCTCAAGAGGACTCGAAACGTGATATTGGAATAATGAGCGATAATGCCCACTCATTTATCTATCGTAAGGGGAGATTGATGATTGATAGTTATCTAATCAACAGAGGCAGCCGGTCGCAAATTAACCTTTGGTTGCAAAATCGGTTGCATCATTTATTTGCATGATGGTAGAGGTACTGTACTCTCTCACGATCTACACCCCTCGTCTTTCTCTTTCTCTTTCTCTTGTCCGTGTGGCTTATGGTTAGAAATTTCAATTTTCTTCCTCCTGTTCAAGTCTCCGAGTTCTTCTATATAATTAATGATAGATTACTAAGCGTTTTTCGTTTTTGAAAAGATCAATTCAATTAATTAATCATTTACATAGGTAATTTTGACAGTGCATTCTTTAAATGACATGGATATCCCCTACAATTTTTTTAATTCTAACCCTTTAAGGGAGCCCCAAAATATGTTTTCTAAGATTTTCAAGATCTCTTAAACCAGAAAAGATATCGATGTGGTTTTAGCTTAGAAAGGTGAAGTATTAAAGTACAAAAAAAAGTTTTTTGAGTATTATTTTTTTTATTTACTCTTGAAAGGGAGATATAGTCATTTTGGGGTACATTTTTGAAATTTTTAAAGTGCTCTATCTCCTCGAGTTTTTAAGTTTTAGCATTCAAATTTGGTACATTTATTAATGCTAAATCTCGGGAAGGTTTTTTATTTTTTTTGAAATTTGAGTCCTGAATTGAAAAATGGAGGATTTTTGCTATTGTGATCTAAAACACAAAAAAGGCTTCGTATCTTTCTTGCTTTTTAGATCTTCTTGGTTTTTTATGGATAATCAATCAATTTTAGTGCTTAGGGGCCGTCCGTAAATTACGTCACACAGTAAGGATTTTAATTTTAATCGAGGGGTGAACCGCGATTAGAATTAGGTGTACACGTCTTTGGAATTATTTTGGAATTCATTAGATAATTCCCCTTCATCTACTGTCTTCTACTTGGAAATGAAAGTGGAAGTAGGTGTACACTATACTAGGTCGCGGTTCACCCCTCGATTTTAATTAATACTGGCTTCAAATAAAAATCGTCCATTATCCATGAATTTAAAATTAAACATAATATTGAAGTAATTTTTGGACACGGACTGATAAGTGAATTGAGTGGATATTGATTAGGCAGCACAAAAAAAGAAGAAGATAATTTATACTATATTTCTATTCATAAACCGACGTTTCGGAGTCTATTCCCTCCTTCTTCAGAGTTTTGAAAAGTCAGTGAAGGAAATTTGATGATTTTTCAAAACCCTAAAGAAGGAGGGAACAGCCTCCGAAACGTCAATTTATGAATAGAAAGATAGTATAAATTATCTTTTTTTTTTGACTGCCTCATCAATATTTACTCAATTAAAAATAATATTTATATACCATTTTTAAATAACACATAATTATTGAAAAAATTTAGTCTACAATGTACTTGACTACGTATTAATAAAATAATAGATTATTGCCAATATTGTAAAAAAGCTGACCAATTAAAATAACAATGTACAAAACCTTTCGATCACAATTTTATCAAGCAAAAAAGTTCTTGCAAAAGTGACCATAAATCTCGTTATACATTTAATTAAAACCACAAATCCCAAAAAATGTATTCTGTACGAAATTCATTCAAATCAAAATTTGAAACAAAATAAATGCGAGAATATAATAACAGATAAAACTGTTTAATTACTCGAGTGTCTTTATTAATGAATAAAATTTCTCTAAATGTTAAACAAGCTGTTTTGAGAGAGAAAGAGGAAATAGTACTTAAACAAATATTCGTTTTTGTTTATTCGTTGCTTAATAGTACTAATAATTCAATTGTATGATAATTTTCTTAAAATAAAATCTATTAAGTATGCCTACCATAGTTTAGGCTTGAGGAAGCCCTGAAGAGATGAGCTGTCTCCGCCCCCACAATCTAACCTCCCTCTTTAGCTAAAAGAAAAAGGCACAAATTAATCGATATGGCCTTATTGACAAATAAGATTTTAAAAATAATTCAGAAACTCCTACTAACCGAAGATTCCACTTGATTGCGCCCTGATGACTTCATGTTCTAAACTAAACTAGACCAAATTCCCATTTTACTAATATGGCTCAGATGGCCAACTATCTCTTAAATTCTTCTTTCTTCAAAAAGCTTCTTCTTTCTTGAACGCGAGTTATTTAGAACACAAATTGAATATCGACACACGGTTAGGCTCAGTTTGGCCTAAAACCTCTAGATCCAATACCGTCGCGAAACCTACCGAAATTACGAAGTAACGTGAAGCTGAAAAAGCGAACGAGAAAACGCGCCCACCCAAAAAGAAAAGAAGTAGAAAATAAAGGAAAATCACATCACTCATACAAGTTACCTAAGATAAGAATCATTTAAAAGATTTCTTATCTACCAAATCCAAATCTCTCCTCCCACCTACGCACTCCACCTAATTTCGAAACGAACTAAGAAGAGGAGAGTTTGAATCGGTTGAAATTAGGATGGGAAACCTACTAGTACATCATAGTCTATCCGATCATTGAAGTACAGCGTAAGATTCAAGGATTAATGTGCCCCTGCTGAAAAAAAGAAACCCTATCGAGCGAACATAGCTAGCCCTACGACACATCTCTCCAAGATTCTCACCTGTACCCAAGTGGATCAAGAGGCACATGTCCTGTACATTCAGGTTTCCAGGAAAGACTTCAGTAATGGTCTTTCGAAAAATTACACACAGTCATTCAGATAGAGGATTAAACCGACCTCTCAAGTATTGGTTGCATAGACAGCTGAGCCCTCTCGATAGCTGGAAACTAATAATAAGCCTACCTATGTCCGGGCACCCCGAAAACCCGGCACATTCGCGTACCTATGGGGTTCTATAAAAACACCCTATGCCAGACTGATATCTGAGTAGAACAATTGTCATTGCAACCGATACTTAAGTAAATCGGAAAATCCGTATTAAAAATTAAAAGACCTAAGCCCCACTTATAATAATCGTTGGCGAAGGCGCAGATATATATTCATAAAAATCGCCCCCTATATCCTCACCTAGGAGGAGTTAAATGCGAATAATCATATTATAAACTATGGTTGTAATTAGAAGTAATACGCATGTGTATGTGTCTATAAGATACTTAAAAATAATAAAAGACATGCAAATACACAACATACCGAAAAGAGTAAGAGAAAGAAAGCCCAGTCCTAGTAGACACATACACTAATGGTACACCTCAGTGCAGATTACACCAATTCTAATCTAATCTATTCATTCCTAATTTCTAAACAGAAAAAACCTTTTGAAGAATGATGGTTCAATGTCCCACGATGGTCGGGTAGGATAGAAGGGATTAATTAACTTACTTTGAAACTTAAAACTATAACCACCCTTCAACGCCATCTATCACTCGAAGAGACTATTCTTCCATCCTTCCTTCCTTCCTTCCATCCTTCCTGTCTTGTAAGGTGGACAAGCACCCCCACATGAGAATGCAAAGTGCAAGGTTAGGGTCACTGAAAATCCTATTTTCTATATAAAAATTTATTGGTCATATTATATTTATTTACGTTATTTCTGATTTTGATAAAAATAAAATTTTTAAAGAAATATGGCAAGATTGTTTTAATTTACTTTAATTTTTATTTCAAATTTGTTCCTAAAAAATCAAATATTATATATTTATGGCAATTTAAAAGTTACGCTTAAATAAATTTAGTACTTTTTGAAATTGAATAAAGAATTTAGTAACTTTGGAAAACTTTTCTCAAGAGATAATAATGAAAAAAATATTATATTTACCAAGACAAGTTCATTTTTATCAAAATTATAATATAATTATCTTAATTTGACATCAGTAGGTAATATTTTTATACTAGTTGTATATAAGTATATATCATATTTAAAACTTCAAAATAATTTTTATAAGAAAATTTTTTTATTTTAAATAAGAATGTATAAAAAAATAAATTTAATTTCAAAATAGTTTATTTTAATATGGTAAATAATTAAAATTTTTGAAAATTATAATTATTATTAATTCTATTGTCATATTAAGCTATAGTGGGGTAACGGGGGTGTTGCTGAAAAAGGGCTGAAAGAAAAAACATCCTACATTCTAATAAAAAGCTATCAGCAATTGCTCATGCTAAATACTGAAGCAGCTAGCTAGCTAACTATCTAGACGAGTTTAATTTTGAATAAAAAATAAGTCTATGAAATTAATCGAGATAAGATATACTAAGTAATTGAATAAATCTGCGCCCCGCATTAAATGTACAGACCTTTCGATGATATTGATGAATTCTCCCGAAAACTGCTCGCTTACTTGTTGTCGTGATGTATTCTTGGTCCTAAAGACACAAAGAAACGATAATTAGATACGAAACATGGTAAAAATCTTATTTTAGTAGACGTATTCATTAATTTCGAAAAATAGATGTACGATATTCATTAATTGAGGAGTATAAGCTCTAAAGGATCGAAGTGCCACATTCGGATATTTTGAGTTATACGTGTAGAAAAGATCTATGTAAATACAAAAAGATGATAAATTATAAAATATTTGTTCTTATATTTATTTATTATGTTTTTGTATTTTATATATATATATATATATATATATATATATATATATATATATATATATATATATATTCATACATTTATCCTCATTTCAGATCTTAAGAACTGAAGATGGTCCTATCTAATTAAAGCCGAAACGTTTTCTGCTATAATTGGGAGATTTTTATTCGAGAGAAGCTTTCTTTATACTGGCTGAATTCCTCTCTTTTTTAATTTATAAATTATGGATTGGCACCACTCCTTCATCAACGTTTATATTTTATAAATTGAAGGTTTATATGGTAATTTTAATTAATAAAAATAAATCTGTCTACCGTAGGTTAGGCTCGTAGAGGCCCTGAAGTGATGAGCCGTCTCCGCCCCCACAATCCAATCTCCCATCTTCAACTAGAACAAAAAGACACTAATTAATCATTATGGCCTTAATAGTAAATTAGAATAATAATTAATAAAAAAACTCGTACTAACCGGAGATTCCACTTGAGATTGCGTCTTGATGGCTTCATGTTCTAAACTAAACTATACCCAATCCCCATTCTAAATAAATGGCACAGATGGCCAACTAACCCTCATGAATTCTTCTTTCTTCAAAAATCTGGTCTTCTGTCTTGAGATTGTCGCAAACACGAAATAAATATCGACACAAGATTAGGCTCAGTTCGGCCTAAAAATCCTAATCGAAATAAATAAATTGCGGAACTAAAACTGTCGCTTAACCGACCGAAATTAAAAAATAAACCGAAACCTAAAAACGAAACCAACGAGAAAAATATTTTTTCATAGTATATTCCGACAGCAACGTATCTGTAAATTGGAAACAATTTTTAATTATTAACATATTTTGTTTTTACACTTTTATTGTTTTAAAAGTATTTAATATTTATAAGAGTTAAAAAGTTGATTAAACTATTAGGTAGGTTTGACATAAGTAAAACAAATATATTTTATGAGTCTTATCTCAATATAGGTATGTAGAGGTGGTGAACCGCGATTGGAATTAGGTGTACACGTCTTTGGAATTATTTTGGAATTTATTAGATGCCCCTACATCTGTTGATCCTGAAAGTGGAAGTAGGTGTACACGATATTAGGCCGCAGTTCACCCCTCGAGTAGGTATATTAGAACTCATAAAGATGGGTTTTCGTCAAATTTAAGAGCGAAAAACAATAAAGATCTTTATAGATATCTATGTTTTATTCATGTCAGAACGGATAAACTACTCAGTGGTCGAAGTCAAGTTTTAAACTTGCTTTCCGGCCTTAGCTCTAGAGAGAATATCTTTTTGATATGTATATTAGGGTGTTTTATTTTAGGGCAAAAAAATTTTCTGTTCAAGTTGAGAAACTTGTAATTTATTTAATTTAAGTCAATTAGAGGCTTAGCTTATCGAAAAATTCGATTTTCCATTTAAATAACATGGGGAAAAAATTGGATTTAACTTGGTTTTTAGATATTAAAAAAAATGAAAAAATGGCTATTAAACTCTTTTGTAGTGCATAAAATTTGGTTTGAAAAAGTTTATTAGACTCAAGTGTGTAGGTACGATGAATAATTCGAGCATTAAAGTTTATCCAAGCAAACTCGTAATAGGTAGGTATACAAAAAATCAAAAACCTTGTCAAAAATGGGTTAATATTGAGAAAAATTATTTTTTAAGACTATGATTTAGATCTATAACACTGGGCAACAAAAAAATAGTTTTTAAATGCTTCGAGCACTTGATGAGTCAATTCCTACCAATTTTGGGTTGAGAAAAACGAATATGACAATGAAAATTTTTTCTTAGCTCTAGTTTCTGTGAAATACAGTAGGTGGCGGATCAAGAGAAAAAGATACATTTTAATTACATATGCTAACAACATTGAAAGTGCATTTTATTTTTTTACAAATTGTAGTTACATTCTAAGAGTTCTACATTGCTGGAATAATACTTCACAGATGGTCGTGTCTGAAGAGATTTATGTGGTGCCTTCATCAGATCGTCGTTTTTTAGCTTGCCTCTTTTTTGTTGCCCAGTGTTATTAGTCCATCAGGAATTTACAGATTAGTTTTTAACCTGTAAACTCCTGATGATGGACTAATAATCCGAAATATATTGAGATTGTATACACCTCTTTGAGTTTTATTTCATTCACTCTGAAACTACACTCCCTTTACTTTATTAATGTTTATTATCCTTTATAATCACGTAGTTTTAGTTTTTTAGTTATAACTCGAGTTCTAATTGAGCTACAAACAAGTGGTAATTTGTAAATCCAAGAGGAAGCTGTTTTCTATTAGTTCAACAAAATATTGTGATCTCAAATATTGTTGTTTAATATCTAACGGAACTCGAAAATAGGTCAAAATGGTCTTTTTCACCGTTTTGATCGATTATATCTCCAAAACAAGAGCTAATCGGTAATCTTTATGGTGATTTTTGAATTCAGCAGGTGGAAATACATAAGAATCAGCTATTTTTGAGCCCGAAGTATTTTCATTGTTGGGCAGTGTAATTAAAGGTTGGGTAGAATTATAAAAATTCTAAAATGAAAGGAAAAAATCTCACCCGTAAGATACGTGGGTGGGAGCGAAATCGCGAGCTCTTGCTGGAGAGAGTCGATTTTGGATTAACGGGGTTCACATGTCCAGTTGCAAGGGCTCAAGAAGCATAGGCTGAGAGTGGGGAGTGGACCTTGGACCCTGCAACACAGAGGAATAGTGTTATTGTATAAAATACCTAATGGTTAAAAGGAATTTTTATAACTATCCGATTGAGCTATTAATTCCAATTTAATCAAAACAAGTTTAATCTTGTTTCCGAGCCTCTTTTTAATAAAACTAAATATATTATATATAAATTCTAACTCACTAAAATACATACACAAAGAGGTTGTCCTCTGTTTGATGCAAATAAACATACACACATATATATCGAAATTATAAATCTGTATATATATATTTGTTAACGTTAGATGAACGCGAAAGTTAAAACTTTTTATCAGGTCACTGCCCTATTTTGGTGCAATTGGGACCTGATACGTTTTTATACTGAACCAAGAGTTGAAAAAAGATAGGACCCAGCCGGGTATGATCCGGCATCCTCTGAGTTAAGCCCGCAAATGCCTTTTCCATTTAACCGATGGATCCCCGAATAGGTCATATAATCAGATTTTATATATAGGTATTCAACTCCTTAGTTCGAACATTCCAAATAAAATTTATTATTGAATATTCGAACAAAATTCATCTGTTTCGATTCCCCAAGGAATCAGACAGATGGAATTTATAGCAAATATATGTCGGCAAAACAAAAACTTTTTAATTAAAATACATACAATTATACAAAATCTCTCTTTTAAGATATTCTTTATATACGATTGCTTTCTCAAGTTATTCGAATAAAAGCTTTTGAAAAATATACTATATACGAATAAATGAAATTTTAATTTTAATATAAAGACAAACCTGAAAAAAATCACAAGATTACCTTTTACTAAATCCGAGCTGTTTTAGATGATTTTTCATTTCATGTCAGAAGTGTTTGTTGTATTCAATCTTTTGAGAATGTAATGAAAATCATAAATATCTCGGATTCAGTAAAAGGGAATCTTGTGGATTTTCTCCATCAAGGTTGAATTGAGTGCGTTCTATACTTATAATTCTATAATCTTCTCATTAAATTGAAAGCATCCAAATTGAAAAGATTTAGCAGAGTTGTTGATTCTTAAAGAGAAATCAATGGGGGTTGTCCTCTGCTTGATGCAGATAAACGATGGTTACAAACGGTATAGCTATTTATTATGTATTTATATGTTTATTTGGATCAAGCAGAGGACAACTTCATTGATTTCTCTTTATGAAAATATTCTATTTAAATAATTTTATTTATTCTATGAGAAATTATAATTGAAGGGAGTGTACAAATACACTATAACAGTGGAAAATATAATAAATAGTAAAATTGAATATTAATATCAAAAAATAATTGAAATATTCTTACCTTTAGAATGGTTAAAGCGAGGAGCCAAGTCAAGAGCGGGCAACCTTCTCCGGAATGGCGTCATTTGACCCTACTCGCCAAGACCCCTCTCCAACGGTGTCGCACTTAATTGCCGGCAGAGGGCTCGCACTTAATAAAATTAAGAGGGTGGTAGAAAATATTTTATTTTTTTAATAATGTGAAAAGATATTTATTTATTTTTTAAATCCAAAATTTCTAAAAAAATAGACTGAAACGTTCTTATGTGGCCATCCATTTGATTTTACTATACAACCTAGCCCCTCACTTATATTTAATATTTAATAAAATTATTTATAATCATTTAGGGGGGGGTTAGTTTTTGCATTTTTAGACTTCTGGGGTCCCACTGATTATATATACAAAATTTGGTTGAGTTTGCTCAAATGGCTTATATTTTCATTTTTTGACCCTACCCCCCCCCCCTCCATTTTGGGAGGTTAGTTTTTGAATTTTTAGAATTTTATGGGTCTCACTGATTATGAATACACAATTTGTTTGAATTTGCTCAAATGGCCTAGATTTTTAATTTTTAACCTCCCTCAACCCCCTTAATTTTGCGTCAATATGCACCAAAATCTAATCAGCTCTTAATTTCAATGGACCAAAACTACGTGTGAAATTTGGTTTCGATATTCCCACTAGTTTTTGAGCTAGCTCGTCCACAAAAATTTGGTAACGGACAGACAATCAGATAACCAGACAGACAAACTACCAGACATTTTGATAAAACAATTATTATCACAAAAAATATAATTTTTTCGATGTTTACTTATTAGAGCTTTTTTGTAGACCGAAATACCATGGTTTCGCTCAATTTTTTTAATCAAAATAGTTTGAGCCGTTTTTGAGATATTTCGAAAAGAAAAAGGAAAAAAACACTTTTTTCATGCTCGATTACAATACTTGACCATACCCTGTATGGTAAAGTAAAAAACATGAATTAAAAATAATATGTTAATTTTTATTAATTTTATTTTTATCTTCCCTAGTTGCCTAGATATTCGAAGTTCAAAGAAAAACGTTTTCTATAAAATATTTCATTTTTTTTTTTTAATTTATTTAAAGCAATAATTTTATTATTAAATTATATAAATAAGAATTTCCAGAAAAGAAGCTCTCGCCGAGAGAGATAATAATGCCAAATGAGAAAAGTAAATGCTTCTAGAAGCGTCCCAAAGGGGGTGTTGAATTAACAATGGCAAGATTAGCTAAAGGTCTATTCAATACATGTGCAAATTAATATTAAAACTATTATTTCAAGTTAATATAAGAAATCTTAGGTCTAAAGGTCGATCTTTCGTGTGTGAACTTGTTAGGACTGAGAGACGAGAAGCCTCTTGAGTCGGCTAAAAAAGCTAGCTCAGAAATTGAGGGTTAAAAAGACGCCCTTAAGGGTTAGAGGAAATTAAATAGAAACTTACAGGTGAAGCTGGATAACACGTAGAGACTCGCTTGCAATCAGATTTAGCCACTGTAATCGACTGGACCCTGGAATTTAGAAATAATAAATTAATATTAAAATTATGAAATATACTTATATATGAGAAAAAGACAAAATTAAAGATAAACTCAAATTATAAGATACATTTTTCAAGCCAATATATGTATAATACATATGATTAGATAAAATATATGTATGTCGATTTCGTTATAAAAGCAATCGAAAATAGTTTATTTATGAATTCAAAACAATTCGAGAGAAATTCTTCCTTTATCAATTGAAATTTTGAATTATATTTTTCCATAAAGCTTCATATTTTACAAATTTTCATTAAATTTTTGAATTTTATTAAACAATATTCGATTGTGTTTTTTTTTTATAAAGAATTGTATTTATTTTAATATTTTTTACTTATGGAAAGTGGTGTAGGTTTTAGGTGAAACATGATGTTAGTTAATGAGTAAAGGGTGTGTAGTTTCACAGTGAATGAAATAAAACTCAAAGAGGTTTATACAAACTCAATATATTTCGGATTATTAGTCCATTATCAGGAGTTTACAAATTAATACAGTATTAACTTGTAAACTCCTGATGATGGACTAATAATCCGAAATATATTGAGTTTGTATAAACCTCTTTGAGTTTTATTTCATTCACTGTGAAACTACACACCCTTTACTCTATTAACTATTTTAATATTAATAAAACAATCAAGAATTTGTTTCAAATAAGATTTTACACAGAGAGGTTAAGAGATTGAACGACTATACCTTGAAATTTTCCAGGGGATTAAAATTCAAAAAATTTCACTTCAGATGATTAATTAAGTTTAAAAATTAAAATATAAACTTTTTTAAAGAAAAACTACCCCAAAATTGAATAGAAAATAGGTCAAGATTGCGTTGAAATGGGGGGAGATGTTGATAGGGTCCCTTGGGAACCAGGACTAAAGGCTCGCCTGCTCGGACTTGCAATTTCGATGGACGATAGAGGGGGGAGGGGTATTAGATTGATTGGAAACGAATAGAGAAAATTTGGACTGGTCGGTGTGACGTCACAATTAGACTTAATTATTTAATATACATAGAAAAGAATATATTAAAAAAAATTATATAAACTCTACTATACCTATATATAAACATGTATATTAGTATTTTTTATCCAACAATTTTAAAAAATGTTTCAACTAAGTACCAACAACTCAAATTCCTTAAAAACTAATGTATATTAGTGTCCCAAATTTTGGGTATTTTTGAATTTTTACGCTGAGAGAACTCATATGGTTCTAAATAAATAAACAAAAATATCTCAGTTTTCAAGTCCCTATCTCAATTTTAACCTTTGTGTAAATTTCCTACTTAAATAACATGGGGTTTTTGGCATTGAACGATCTTTTTTTTATTCCGGCCAAAATAATGCTTCAAAAAATTTGAAACTGTGTAGACTTTATCCTTATAATACTAGCTATCCATCAGAATTATTACAAATTTTTAGCTATTATAATTTTTGAGTCTATAACATTCTAACTTTAAAATATAGTATTATTTTATCTAACTATAACTCCAAAGTTATAATAGCTAAAAATCTATAACAATTCTGAAGGAGAGCTAGTATTATGTGGACACAAGGTCTACAAAGTTCCAAATTTTTTGAACCATTACTTTTGCCAGAAAAAAAATTATATTTCAATGCCAAAAATTAGATGGGAAACTTGCATTGCTGTGCGGCACGGGTTAAAATAGAGATAGAGTATTAAAACTGGGGGAATACTTTTTCTTATTTATTTCGAATCAAATGAGCTTCTCTCGGCGTAAAATTCAAAAATACCCAAAATTTGGGACACCCTAATGGATATATATAAATTATTTCTTAGAGAATATTATAGATTGGAAGATTTGATCTTCATCACTTTTTTTAATTAAAAATAGCAGAAAAAGTGATACTTTTTTATAGACTCGGTAGTCGGTAGCGCTGTTTAAAGTTTTGGTGAATAATGTGAAACAAATCAGTTCGATTCTTTATTATTTTTTTACTATAAAGACGGGTAAAAATATCATTTTTTGAAAAATTTTGAATTTTTTTCTAGATCTAGAAAGCTCAAAATCTAATCTGTTGTTTGCATGTAAAAAAAATACAAACATTTTAACAAAAAACTTTCTACTACTTTTCGTTCTGTAATATAAATGTATCCAGAAACACAGGCAGACAGAAAAAATAATATTTTAAAATTATTTTTCTCCGCCTTGTAAATAATTTCCCGCACAATGAACAAAAAAATAAAAAAAAAATTGAAATTTTAGTCTAGTGATGAAAGGCAGCTCGAGGAGGAGAATGGAAAAAATTCTCTCGAATGAAACAGATTTATTGGAAATTTTTTATTTAAGAGAATTGTTTTTTCTCCTTCTTGAGCTGCCTTTCCATCACTTTTTAACCGACTTCAAAAAAGGAGGAGGTTCTCTATTCGACTGAATTTTTTTTTTTGTGCCTATGTTACCTTATATCTCCGCCAATTGTGAAGCCGATTTTGAAATTTTTTTGCATTGGGTTCAGCCTACCTTCCGATTGGTCCCATTTTTTTTCATAGGTATTAGACCTTTTTTATTAGGTTTTTTTAGACCTAACTTCTTTGTTTATGAACCGATTTCGATGTTTCTTTTTTATCCGATAGGGGGTGTCTTAGGGATGGTGTCATATTAATTTTGTCAAGTTCTGATGATATGATCACTATTAATAACATCACTAAAAAGAGAACAATAAAAATAATTTTTAAGAAAAAATAAAAACCGACTTCAAAAATTACATGCAACAAATAAAATACACTAAAAGGTATAAAATAATTATTATCTTATTTAGTTACAACTAAACGACGAAATATTAACATGAAATTACTTTTTGAAGTTGGTACCAAACATATACCTTTTATGAATCTCGACGGATCTTACTTAGTACGTTTGGAGGGTATGCTCGCTTATAGGTATAGTTTGTTTGGCACCGACTTCAAAAGTAATTTCATGTTAATATTTCGTCGTTTAGTTGTAACTAAATAAGATAATAATTATTTTATACCTTTTAGTGTATTTTATTTGTTGCATTTAATTTTTTGAAGTCGGTTTTTATTTTTTTCTTAAAAATTATCAATTAAAATTTCTATCAGTTGCCCACTCTCCGAAGAGAATTTTTTTTCTAAAATAATGATATTTAAAACTTTTTGAGTTAAATTAATACTAAGCTCGCCAGAGAATACCGAGTGATATTCTATTATTTCTCATGGGTTCAAATACCCTATTAGCTTATGTAAAATCGCTTTGAGGTAATAACAATAAGCAGGCCAGTCAATAAACAAACTTGCATCAAGCAGACGACAACCTTAATTAATTTCTCCATATGAATCATCCATTAATATTGCTACTCTCGGAAAATTAAATGATTTTTTTCTCTCATGTACTAGAGTCGTTGATTCTTAAAGAGAAATCAATAAATAATCGTTTGTGAACTAGCGGATGATTACGCTACGTCCTTGCCTCGTTTTCACGTCACAAAACAAGAAACATTTATTAAGAAATACAAGATACTTTATTTATGAGATGAGATTGTAAGTATTAAATAATATTAAGAATGTAACAAGTTTTCCTACTTTTTACCTATGTATGTGAATTGAGCAATCAGATAGATCTACCTTGAAAAGAAAACAAGACGAGATTCAAATGGCATTTTAAAGAATAAGCACAGATTTCTATAATTTGTCTACCATATTATAGAAACCAAAAATAAATAAATAAATAATGGTGCTGGGGACGCCAGCCTGAAATATTAAATAATCGTTAAATAGTAGTTTTAACTTGAAATTAACTTATTCTGATTATTTAATCCTTCGGTGCTTGAATTATTTATCAGGAAAGGTTTTTAGCAAAGGGAAATCAATGAGGGTGTCCACTGTTTGATGCAAATAAACATACACTAATTAGAGCATTACTTTTTTATGTCCAAGTTGAGAAACCGATAATTTATAGAAAAAGAAATATTCCCACTGGAAAAAAATTATAATTCAATCAGGGGCCGTCCATAAATTATGTCACACGAATTTCAAGATTTTTAGACCCTCCTCCCGTGTCAGATTCTATCACATTATTATTAGGCCCTGACGTCACAATATCTCTTTTTTTTTTTTTTTTTTGGCTTTTCGGCCTTTCTAGCGCATAAGCCCAAATTACGATACTAGCTATATTTTTTAAAATTTGTCTCTACCCCCGGGGGTGTCAGATTTTAGCTGGCTGCCTCGAGTCGGATTCGAACCCGGGTCCCCTGGTTAGCTCGCTGTCACGCTACCGCCTAGCCTACCGACCCCCCCGCCATATCTCTTTTTTATTCTTTATAATAATTTAATAATTGTAGAAAATTTAAATGTTTTTGCTAAAAATTGATTGCTTATAAATTTTTTCTAGATTTACTATTTTACAACTTTCAAGTTGGAATATTAATAACCTGAAATGTAAAAAACTAAATTTTGTTTTATTTCTTTTTTTGTGAAACCTACCTCGTATCTTACTCAAGTTTTATTATTATATTTAAAATGTTTCACCTAGAACCAACACCGAACTCCTTAAAAGTTACTAAAAAATATATTTGAAAATTTTTAAAAAATATTAATTTAATTTTTGTGACATCACAATTTTTAAGATCCCTCCTGTCACATTTTGTCACATATCTGAAATGCCCCCCCCCCCCCCCCCTTAGTGTGTGACGTAATTTATGGACGACCTCTTACGGGCTTAGCTCATCGAAAAATTCTATTTCCCATTAAAATCTGTTGTTTTTTTCGAAAAAATTTGATTCAACAGCCCATTTTTCTAAGACAAACCATAAAATACTTGAGATATCAAATTTGCTTTTATTTGACGTTGATAAGAAATTTATGAGTGAATTTGTGTATTTTTTTCATAATTTTAGTTTAATTATTTGATTAAAATTTAGCTGTTACAGAAATTACCTAATAATGATCATTTTGGAAGCTCTTTCACACCGTAATTTTAAATGAAAATCAAACATAGTTCTTCTTATAAAGATCTTTACAGCAATACCTCATACTCTATGCTAGAAAAATATTTTTTATTTTTGACCATACATAAAATTCGATCTTCCCAAAATAATCATTCGATCAAAAATTTTAATACGATTTTTGATTTGAGAGAAAATAAATCTATATAATTTCTTAATTTCAAAAGTGGTATGGAACCCAAAAAATGTCAGATAACACTTAGAAATAAATTGACTCGTTCTGATGTGGCCATCCACTTGACTTTACCATACACTTCTGGTTAAATTTGGTACAAGGGCCTAGATTTTGGGCGGTTTGTTTTTACATTTTTAGTGTTCTGGAGGCCCACTGATTATGTATACAAAATTTGATTGAGTTTCCTCAAATGGCCTAGATTTTTATTTATTGACCCCCCTCCCCTAATTTTGGCACAAGAAAAAAATATTTTCGTTATTATAGGTTCATTTTATAGTAGTTTCATTTTTATTGTTTTTTTATTAGTTTGAAAATATTATAATTTTAATTTTTAACTCCCCCTTCCAACCCCCTTAATTTTGGGTCGATATGCATGCACCAAAACAACATGTGAAATTTGGTTTTGACATACACGCTAGTTTTTGAGCTAGCTTGTCCAAAAAATTTGCTAATGCACAGATTAACAGGCATTTTGACAAAACAATTATTATCTCGAAAAATATAATATTTTAGATGTTCACTTATTAAAGCTTTTTTGAAGACTGAAATACCATGGTTTTGCCCAATTTTTTTAATCAAAATAGTTTCAGCCGTTTTTTAGATATTTTGAAAAAAAGAAGGAAAAAAACCCACTTTTTTCATGCACGATTACAATACTTGCCCATACCCTGTATGGTAAAGTAATAACTCAAAATCTAAGATATAAAAAATATTTTTTTATATTTGACCCCACATAAAATTCGACCTTCCCCAAAATAATCATTCGATTAAAAATTTTAATACGATTTTTGATTTGAGGAAAAATGAATCTAAATCTATATCATTTCTATATAATTTCTGAATTTCAAAAGTAGGATTGGACCCTACAAATCTTTGATAACACTTCGAACTTAGTAAATACCTATATATATATATATACATATATCGTCGTCATAATTCTCAAACCTCGAATCTCATACTTACCAATTGCACATCAGAAAAAAATCCTATTTTCTTCCACATTCTTAATTAAAAGTTAATTATTGTTGTATATTTCATTGTAAACTATTTGAGATTATAATCTTATATCATTACATATTACATTCGTTATGGTTTCATCAATTTAACAATATTTCTGTCATGATTTTTGTTACGAGATTTTGTTATAACAAATGTAAATTGTTAGAGCTTTGGATTAATTAATAAAAGTTGATTTCACCAAAAATGTGAGTTAAATGTACGATATATATTCTGTTTGTGACCTTTTTGATGCAATATATTTGATCGCAATTTTTGCATAAAATAGGTATAATTTTAATATATGAAAAATTTGTAAATAACTATTAGTGAGTTTTAAAAGAAAAAAAAAATTTAATTAATCAAATGAAATTGAAAAACACTTAATTAATTTGTTTATTTTCCTTTATCATTACAACGTTTTAAAATATCAATAAAATGAAAAGAAATAACAATAGATTGCATCAACTATAGATTTAACTTGATTTATTTGTTAGTTATACATGAATAAAGTCAATTGGATTAATTTTGAACAATGGTATTGTATTCCAGAAAATTATTTCTAGACTCTCCCATTTCACTTAATGTGATGGTGTTTATGCATATGTGTGTATGTGTGTGTGTTTGGGTCACGAGAAAGCTCAGTTGTTTGTGACCTCATCTTTGGTTAACCCATCTCGTCACTTTTTACTGACTCCATGTGTATAATAGTAAACAGATGTTTATTTATTTATTAAACTAAAGCTAATCAGTTCTTTATCGTGATGCAAACATTTCCACACTAGAATGAGCTTTCTACGACATTTTGTGAATTTAATTTTTATTCGAAATATATGGTATATGTAACGGATTTTCAGGCAGATGCCTCACAGTGGCGTACCCAGAAAATTTTCATGTGGGGGGGGGGGGAGTCAATCCACAAAGCAAAATATTTTGTGGGAATTTTTTTTATTAAAACAAATAGTGCAGTTAAATTATGTTTTTACCAGGAAAGTTTTGGGGTAGTTATAACTTCTTCGACCTGCTATGTTTTTGGGTGTGATAAATTTGAATCTGAGGTTTGCTAATAAAATTTCATGACGGAACATTGTCATAAATGAACAAAAAGGTAAATTAAAACTGATTTTTGCGGTTTTCTGCCAAAATTTCCGCTTATAACTCAAAAACTATCAACTTTTCGTAAATAGCCTTACTAATCAAAATGAAAGTTCATAAAATTTCCTACAAATTTTATTATTTAGGTTTTTTCTCGGACCAACCGTTCGGGCTCAAGCGCTAGTTGAAAATTGAAGTATTTTTTCTGTTTCCCCAAAAACCAAAAACTCACACTTTTTTCAATTTTTTTCCCATTTACACCATGAAAGAGAAGGTTTTAACAAAGACCATTCTACACATTTTTAAACTAGATTAAATTTGCTACAATTCAAACAAAGTTTCATCTCAATTGGATAATGGTAAGCCGTACCGGAATGAGGTTAAATTTTTAAAAAATTGCAATTTTTTTCAAAAAATCATAGTTTTTTCTTCATAAAATGAAAACTACTCATCCTAGAAACTTGATTTCTATTTCATTCTCTACTAAATCTTGTTCACTCTTTTTTAAAACTTAGATTTATAGATATCCAGCATTTTCCATGACACTTTTGAGGATTCGGATCATATCCTTTGTAGGAAATTTCATGAACTTTCATTTTGAAAAAGAATGTTATTTACAAAAAGTTATAGTTTTCGAGTTAAAAGTAAAAAAAACCGACAAAAAAATGAGATTTTTTTACCTTTTTTTGAATTTTTGCACACCACAAAAGATATAAGATCAGGAAATTAAAAATACCCCAAAACTTTCCCGCGAGCGCCCCTTTAGAGAACAATTTAACTGTTACATGTACTTCAAGAAATTAAAAAAAAAAAAAAACATAATTCTTGATTAAACATATGAAATACATATATTTAATTACGGTTAGTCCCTCCCTTGGCTACGCCTCTGATAGCTCAGTAGATACAACAAGTGTCTGGGCAATAATATAAGTACAACAGCAGATACAACAATAATATGATACAATAGACTTTACATTGAAGGCAAAATATAGTTTCCTCTTCTCCTATGAAGAAATTGATAAAAAAATAAGCAAGAATCTTCTATTTCTTTTTGGTTGCCAATATCCTGGTTAAATAATCGATCCTCTTCACTGCAGATTTATTTTCATGATTTCCTGATCGATCTGTTTGATATTTATATCTCTCTAGGGATAAAAGAGAGAGAACAAAAGACATTTCGGAACAGGAAATTATGAAAAAGATTTAGAAAAAAAAAAAAAAAAAAATGAAGATTCAATTTCTAAATTGAATAAAATGTCAAATGAAACATTTTATTATTATTATTATTATTATTATGTTATAAATAAATAACAATAGTAAAAACTGTTACTAAGAACAGGAGAAATTTTGAAAAATACTTGCTATAAAATACAATAATAAATCAGCAACAATATAAACAAATAAATATTTTGAAAATACACAAGAATACAGATTGTCTTTAAATTTGTTAGAAAATCAATTTGTTATTTATCAATACACCATATACACCAATACAGTCAATATACAAGGGTGATTGACCCGAATATGATAAGCAAAGTACCATCCTTGTTAAGGTTTTGACCAAATTTCCTTAACAAATTATGGCAAATACTTGGATGACTAATATGTCGTTTGCTCCTGGTATTGGGGGTTTTGCGCTCAATTTTTACTTTACCACACAGGATATGATTAAGTATTGTAATCGTGCATGAAAAAAGTGGTTTTTTCCCTTCTTTTTTTCGAAATATCTCAAAAACGGCTGAAAATATTTTGATTAAAAAAAATTGAGCGAAATCATGACATTTCGTTTTACAAGAAAGCTCTAACAAGTGAACATCGAAAAGATTATATTTTTTGAGATAATAATTGTTTTGTCAAAATGTCTTTTAGTTAGTCTGTCTGTCTGGTTGTCTGTCCGTTAATCTGTGCGTTACCAAATTTTTGTGGACGAGCTAACTCAAAAACTAGTTTGAATATCGAAACCAAATTTCACAAGTAGTTTTGGTCCACTGAGATTAAGAGCTGATTAGATTTTGGTGCATATCGACTCAAAATTAAGGGGGGTCGAGGGGTGGTTAAAAATTAAAAATCTAGGCCATTTGAGCAAACTCAACCAAATTTTGTATACATAATCAGTGAGCCAATAGAACACTAAAAATGGAGGGGCAGGGGTCAAAAAATTAAAATCTAGGCCCTTGTACCAAACTCAACTAGAAGTGTGTGCTAAAGTCAAGTGGATGGCCACATCAGAACGTGTCAATTTATTTAAATTAATTTTTGTCTAAAGTAAAGAAAATTTTGAAAATTTTCTGTTTTTTTAGAAATTTTTTAAAATTTAAAATATAAAATGCTAGGTAGGTTTCACAAAATAAAATATCAGGTGCTTGTTTAGCAGGATTCTATATATATTTTGGGGTATAAGCCCATCTTCAGGAGTTCACAAAGGACCCTGAAGATGGGCTTATACCCCGAAATATATAAGAATCCTGCTAAACAAGCACCTGATATTTTATTTTTGTGAAACCTACCTAGCATTTTATATTTTAAATTTTAAAAAGTTCCTAAAAATTTTCTTTACTTTATTTAAAATGTTTCACCAAGAACCCACACCATTCTCCCTTAACAAAATATTTGTTGCCTTTTGATGGAAATCTATGGTCATGTCATCCAATTGTTAATGAGGATACATTTCTATTATTTATTTATTTACTTGTTTGTTATTTATTATTTTTTATAATTTTCTATTTGTATTGATGATTGTTTGACCTAGCCACCTAGTAGGTAGGTACTTGTGGTTCTAAGTAGATCGAAGATTAAATTTATTTATTTATTTAAAATTTGGTAATCTTGTTAAAATCCTTACAGGAAAGAATAATATATTTTGTCTTCGCATTGAGAACATCAAATTGTTTCACTGTAAAAGGTATTTTATGACAAATCTCGATAATGCAAACGATTTTTCGGGTGTCCTTCGAGGAGGCCACCTGCCCTTAATTTCTGGATGGATATGGAACTTGAGGTGATAGTTCCATCGAAGATGAAATTCCCACTCTGAAGATGGCTACAACCAATAGCCGAAACGTTAGCGGGAGTTCATAAATAAAAAGAAAGAAAGAAAAGCTGCACGTCTCTTATTTAAACCCTTACTAAATTAATACAACTACACCTATAAAGAATTCCTAAAATACATATTTTTTAAATTGAAAGTTTTTGCCGAGAGTAGCAGAATTTTTATATTGAAGGAGACAATAAAAGTGTGTCTTCTGCTGGAATTATAAATTTTATTTATTTATAACGAGACTATAGTTTCGAGGGCTTTGCTTTTGGGAATTCATAAATTAATTCCTGTGAATACATTGTAATAGACTGATGAAGAGGGCAAAGCCCTCGAAACTATAGTCTCGTTATAAATAAATAAAATTTATAATTCCAGCGAGAAGACACACTCTTTTATTGTCTCCTTCAATACATATGTTTTAATTATTTATTTTTTTACTTGTTTGTTATTTATTAATTTTTTACAATTTTGTATTTGTATTGATGATTGTTTGACCTAGCCACCGAGTACACTTGTGCCTCTAAGGGCCAGTTGTATTTCGGTTGGTAAACTCTTTTTAAACGTTGACAAAGGGTAAAACCTTATAATTCACCTTGTGGCCGGCAGGGTGGCCAATCAGATGACAGGCACAAGGTGAATTATAAGGTTTTACCCGAGGGGTGAACCGCGACCTAATATGCTGTACACCTACTTCCACTTGTACTTCCAAATATTTCCAAGTACTTCCAAATATTTCCAAGTAATACCAAATACTTCCAAAGAGGTGTACACCTACTTCCAATCGCGGATCATCCCTCGGTTTTACCCTTTGCAAACGTTTAAAAGAGTTTACCAACCAACATACAACTGGCTCTAAGCAGGTCGAAAATACAATTTATTTATTTATTTAAAATTTGGTAATCTTGTTAAAATCCTGCAACGGGAAAGAATAATATATTTTGTCTTAGCATTCAGAACATCAAATTGTTTTACTGTAAAAGGAATTTTATGACAAATCTCGATAATGCAATCGATGAATCTTTCGGGTGCCCTTCGAGGCAGACCAGCCACCTGCCCTTAATTTTTCTGGATGGATATGGAATGGCATTTCACTTGAGGTGATAGATCCATCGAAGATGAAAGTGGTCCCCTCTGCCCCCCCGTGTGTTCCACTTGTTCCTCTCCCCTGGCTATTCACTATTGAAAGGAAAACCGAGTCTTCTTTCTTCCAAACAGATAACATCTCGCTATCTCTATATACGAATATGCAAATTCTTTAAAAGGAAGCGCATCTTCTTCTTTTACAACACAAATCGAATTATGGCTGTTTGTACTATCCCGTCATCCCCCTCCAATCCCAGCTACACTATGAATAAATAAATAAATATATTACCACTATAGCTGAACAAGGACGAAAAAACTTTCATCATCATTTTAAAATATAAATATAGATGTATATTTCAAACGCCCACTTTAATATAGTAAGAATTTAAATATGAAATTTATTTCGAATTAATATCTTCTTGTCTAGACTTGAAAGGTCGTTTCTAGAATAATAGAAATTAACAAATTAATCTCTAATTAACCGACTTCAAAAAAGGAGGAGGTTATCAATTCGACTGGATTTTTACTTTACCATACAGGTTATGGTCAAGTATTATAATCGTGCATGAAAAAAGTGTTTTTTTTCTTTCTTTTTTCGAAATATCTCAAAAACGGCTGAAACTATTTTGATTAAAAGAATTGAACAAAACCATGGCATTTTGCTCTACAAAAAAGCTCTAATAAGTGAACATCGAAAAAATTATATTTTTTGAGATAATAATTGTTTTGTCAAAATGTCTGTCTAGTTGTCTGTGCGTTACCAAATTTTTGTGGACGAGCTTGCTCAAAAACTAGTGTGAATATCGAAACCAAATTTCACACGTAGTTTTGGTCCATTGAGATTAAGAGCTGATTAGATTTTGGTGCATATCGACCCAAAATTAAGAGGGCCGGAGGAGGGGGGTTAAAAATTAAAAATCTAGCCCATTTGAGCAAACTCAACCAAATTTTGTATACATAATCAGTGGACCCCCAGAAGTCTAAAAATGCAAAAACTAACCGCCCAAAATGGGGGGGCGTAGGGTCAAAAAATGAAAATCTTGCCCATTTACCAAACTCAACCAAATTTTGAATACATAATCAGTGGGACCCCAGAAGTATAAAAATGCAAAAACTAACCCCCCTTACATTATTATAAATAATTTTAGGGGCCAGGTTGTATGGTAAAGTCAAGTGTATGGCCACATTAGAACACGTCAGCTTATTTTTTTGTGTGTATATGTTACCTGATATCTTCACCAATTGTGAACCGATTGTAACGATTTTTTTGCATTGGATTCAGTCAATTTTCCGATTGGTAAAAATTGGTATTGGACCTTTTTCGATATGTTTGTTCAGGCATAACTTCTTTGTTTATGAAAATTAATGATTCTTTCTGCTTTTGGATCAGTATAGCTCCAAGATAGTCAAGATACCTAACTATTTATTTCTTTTATGTATGTTCATCGAGAGCTTTTTGCCACGTGGACCGATTTCGATGATTCTTTTTTATTGGAAAGTGGGTACCTTGTAGTCCATTTTAATTTGGTCAAGTTCTGATAATATGATCATTGACGAAATAACGTAAATCTCCAATTCTTATGAGCAAATAATCGAAATTATAATAAATAAAATATTTTATAGTCTCAAACAGGTCTGTACTTGTATTTGTCATCCTTTTAATACTTCAACTCTAATGGAAGAACAATCATTCTATAAATGTCCTTTTTAGTAATTTTCCTCAATCAGATTTTAATTAAAGAATAACTCACCACCACATTTATTAAATATTAAACAAAGTTATAACTTAATTACTTTATAGACGCCCTTATAAGTAATTAACAATAAACTTAAAAAATAAATTGTTCATTTCTGCCTATATTATAACATCGCCTTAAAATTCCAATAAAATCATTCGAAAAATGATGTTTTCTGCATTTTTGAACCAGAAGTTCCAAAGCTATAAAACCCAAAATCTAATCAGTTTCCTGAATCGAAATTAAAAACATTATTCGATTTTTCTTTCTTATTTTATCGTGAATAACAAAAATAATTCCTGTGTTTAATATGTTTCACTATAAACCAACACCGCTTTCCTAAACGTTAAAAATAATTGAATATTTGTGAGTGAATTCTATACTAGATTGCCCGGTAGTTTAAAAATCATATAATTTTAATTTTTTTAAATCCCACACCCTTAATTGTTGGTTCGATTTCAACAAAAATCTAATCAGGACTTAATCTTAATGCAGCAAAACCACATGTGAAATTTCGTTTTGATATTTTTACTAGTTTTTGAGTTAGAGCGTACACAAAATTTTAGTGACGTATCAACCGACATTTTGACAAAATAAGTAATATCTAGTAAAATATCATTTATTCGATGTTTATTCATTAGAGCTTTTTTGTTGACCAATGATTTCTCTCAATTTTTGCGTTACCATACAAGGTATGGTCAAGTATTGTATTCATGCATGAAAAAAGTGGTTTTTTTGCTTCTTTTTTTTGAAATATATCAAAAAAGGCTGAAACTATTTTGATTAA
Organism: Forficula auricularia; assembly: GCA_024734495.1. Classification (NCBI taxonomy): domain Eukaryota; kingdom Metazoa; phylum Arthropoda; class Insecta; order Dermaptera; family Forficulidae; genus Forficula; species Forficula auricularia. The sequence goes on along the minus strand of JALMQS010000099.1, from coordinate 75,978,105 downwards.
AAAAATTGGGCGAAATAATGATGTTTGGGTCTATACAAAAAAGCTTTAATAAGTGAACACTAAAAAAATTATATTTTTTGAGATATTAATTGTTTTGTCTAAATGTCTGTTAGTTACGTTAGTGGGTTAACAAATTTTTGTGGACACACTAGCCCAAAAACTAGTGTGAATATCAAAACTAGATTTCACATATAGTTTTAATGCAATGAGATTAAGACCTGATTAGATTTTGGTTGAAATCGAATCAAAAATTAAGGGAGGGTGTTTAAAAAATTGAAATTTTAAGATTTTCAAACTAAAAAAAAAGTAACAAGAAAAATTTAATTTATCAAAAATGAAAAAGTACAATTTTAATAGCCTATTATATTTTAATTTATTAATAACAGTGAACGAACTGAAAAGTGTACCGAGTTTTAAAGATACTTTCCCTATTTTCATTCAATTTTTTAATTAATTTGTAAAGCAATTAGAATATTATGACGTAATATAGAGTCAACAATACTTAATAGAAGGTTAGAATCATTTACTTACTCTATTTTAGACTAGATGTCGTGGAAAACAATGAATATTCATTTATAATGCACAAGAAAGAATTCAACTTGCTTTGAGGAAGGCTCGTTTTATACTGAAATAAATTTTGATAAGCTGGTCGACTTTTTGCCTTTATCGAATTCCGGAAAAATGATAATTCCTTAAAATGTCATAATAAATATTTTTTTATTTTTCTTATATGGCTGGTTATTGGGAATTTGGACTTGAAATAAATGGCCCGGATTGCTAATTTTAGCACCCGGGTTCGATTCCCGAGGGAGTAAAAAAAAACCTTCTAATAATCCACTCCTTTTCTTGTGATTTTCTTAGAAATTTAGAGTGTATTTCTATAAGCAATTTGAGCCCTTGTACTCTAAGGTGCAAATAAATCTAGCCACCAATAAAACATTTATTAAATATCAAATTATTTATAAAATTTTTACAAATAACCACATAATTTGATTCTATTAACTCTTAAACTAACATATTCAATAAATTTTGTTGATAGTTTTTGAAAAAATAAGTAAAATTGAATTAAAAGATATAATTACAAATTATCATACTTTCTCAATATCGCTTTACATTTAAATAAAGTTTTAATAAAAGATCAAATTCCATTTGAAATATCAATAAAATTAATAATTTGTGAATTAAGCATCATTGATAGAAAGATAAAATATACAAAATGGAAATTTCTGAAGTTCAAGCAGTTCAAATTGTGTGCCTAATTAATCAAGGGCTAAGTCAACCACAAGTGGCAATTACACTTGCAATAAGCAATAATTTCAATAATGTATGGTTACTTGTGAAAAAATTAAAATGATTTACTATTTAATAAAGTTTTTATTGGTGGATCGATTTTTTTGCACTTCAGTGTATGTTTATTATGATTATTCTTTCTATTTTGATTATTTATGTCCATCGATTAAATTAATAGGTTGTTGTAGGGAAATAAGGACAATAGCTTATGCAAGTATTTTTTATTTTATGCCAAAGTTTCGTCAACTTTGTTGACTTCCTCAGGGCTCAAACAAATTAATCTCTTTGCATATTTGTCATTTTATAAATATCCATTCTTAGCAAACACATACAGGCACAGATTGAAAATATTTCCTATTTAAATCCTATTTATCTGTGTCCGAGGGGTATTCCGCGATTGGAAGTAGGTGTACACTTCTTTGGAAGTATTTTGGAAGTACGTACTTGGAAATATTCAGAAGTACATGGAAATGTTTGAAAGTACTTAGGAAAATTTGGAAGTACTTGGAAATATTTGGAATTAGTTGGAAATATTTGGAAGTACTTGGAAATAATTGGAAGTACAAGTGGAAGTAGGTGTACAGCATATTAGGTCGCGGTTCACCCCTCGTCTGTGCCTATATGTGTTTGATAAGAATGAATATTTATAAAATGACAAATATGCAAAGAGATTAATTTGTTTGAGCCCTGAGGAAGTCAACAAAGTTGACGAAACGTTGGCATAAAATAAAAAATACTTGCATAAGCTATTGTCCTTATTTCCCTACAACAACTTATTATTCTTTCTAGTGAATCATTCGATTAAAATTTTAATATTAATTTTTCCCTTCAGAGAATTCCATTACTTTATATCAAAACATCCGTTTCTATTTGTTGTGTAATGGAAATGAAAAAAAAAGATTAAATGGAGAAAATTACAGAAGTCCATAAATTGCGGGTTGAAAGGTCAAGTCGATGATTGGTTGGTTGGTTACTCCGTTTGCCCAAAGAAAAGTGAAATATTCACACGATATTCCTATATATTTTCAAATATTTCATCTTTTCTGTTTGGAAATATACTTGAAAATGTTAAAAAAACACCGGTTTACGTAAATATAGAAACATCTTCAGATTTAAGCAACTCCTGTTATTAAAATTAAAAATAAAGTGAAGTTTGAGTTTTTAGTAGCAATCGAAAATTATTATGTGAAATGTTGCATAAAATTTATATATCTACGGCCTTGGGATGTTGTAAGAACCCGAAATTTTGCAATATGCAATGCCGCGTAATTTTTGAACATGTGTGGGAACATTTTAAGGGCTCTGTCTACTTTGTTTAAGAGTTCAATGATTATAAATATTGGTATTTTAATAAAAATTGGAGGAGAAAATAGAAACTTTTATAATACTCGGTACGCTCTACCCAAATGTTGGAGTTTTTTTTTGGCTTTAGAGAACTATGCCCATACAGCCACGCAATTAATGATTCTATAATTTAAAGTGAAAAATGATGGTACAATTGAAGAAAGAAAAAAACTGTTAAATATGTATCCAATTTATAGCTCAATTTTGCAGCTGATGAAAAAAAAGGCTACTTTATGTAAAATTTCTTCCTCTTCTAAAGCTAGCAGATTCGTAATATTAAAAGGCGCAGTCAAGCCAGAGGCAAATAAATAATTTAATAACTTGTTCGATTCTCTTTTAAATTTAGTACAATTAAAAATTAGATGGTTGGCAGATCCTTCATCTAGGTTGCAGTAAATGCACATCGGGCTGTCAAAAATGCCTATTTTGAATAGATGTGCTGGAAAGCGTCGATGGTTAAACATTAGTCTAACCAATGTAGTATAGGCATTTCGATCCAGATGCACATCATCAAGCCAATGCTTCTTTGGAATGTTAGGGTGTAGAAGAGCATAGTGAGTTGGGTGATTAGTATACCATGCTTTCCAATAGGTAATCCAATTATCATGAAATTTTGATTTGAGCCAATTGACGGCATCCGAAATAGTAATTTCCTTGAACAGTATAGAGCTCGAGTTCATTATGCTATCTTTGGCTAAGAGGTCCACTCTTTCATTGTCCGGGATTCCCATATGGGCTTTAACCCAAATGAACCGGCATGTTCGTTTTTGTTGTTTAATGTTGATTAAGTTCCTAATGATTCTTAAGACTAAAGGGTTTTTACTTTATCCAATGCGAAGCATGGGAGAAAGTATTGGAATCGCTCTCGCGGCAAGCGTGACTTCAAAGGGTCCTCAGCTAAAGACTACGGAACCCATAGACTCAATTAAGGTCACAAATTGAAGTATTCAATGAGATTGAATTTTAGCACGTGACGGTTTTGCCAAAAATTACCTGGAATCTCGTCGAGAGGCCAAAAAGTGCCATTTTTTTGGGAAGTGCGTGGGGATGGATGGATGTATGTATGTGTGTGTTATCGTTTTTTTCGTCCACGATTTTTTCCACACCTTTGCGCTGATTGAAATGAAATTGAAAACCTACCATTAGTTTAACAAAATGAAGCGCTGATTAGTTTTTGGTACATATCGGTCCACAAACATTAGTACTTTATTTAAGTACTTTTTTAGTTTTTTCTAAATATCTTGAAAATGACTTAACCAATTTTTAATATCCTAATTAAGTACCTTGGGGACCACAAAAAAGGTTAAATAAAGTTTTTAGTAAAATTATATTTTAAAGTACTTTACTCAAGAACATATTAATATTTCAAATGAATTTGGATAAAGTTTAGCAACGATCCGTTGCAGTTTATTTGTTTGTGAATCATAGTTCTTTATAGCCATCAGAGCGCTCCTAGAATCACTTAAGATACTTATACTTGTCTGGCCTGTGAAATCATTTAGTGCGTCTCTGGTAGCAAAAAAAATTGCCAAGCATTCAGCTGTATAGATTGAAGCAATGTTATTTAGTTTAAATTGTCTAGTCAAATTCATTTCTTTTGCCCAATAAGCACATCCGGTGCCATCTATAGTTTTGGAACCATCTGTGAAGATGTTGATAGAGCTCTTATTTTTTTCCAATAATTCCATTATTAAATGTTTATTTATTATATGATTTATAGAATAGTTTGGAAATATGACATTTGGCCGATATAGAATTTGGTTAAAATTAAATTCTATGACTGGGTTTTCATTTTTATATTTGATGTTTTGAAGATTTTTGAAAATGTTGGAGTTATCTATACTTAACTTCGAAATAAATTTCCTATTTGCATCCTTATTTATCATATTTTAAAGGATTAATTCACCGAAACTGTAAACAGCGTACCGAGTTTTAAAACCCTTGAAAAATTCTGTAATGAATACAAAGAGTCCCTCCCCCCTGTGGCCTCAATCCTTGATTTTTTTAGAAAAATAAAATATGAATTCCCAAGATATTTTTATCTATTCTAATATAAGATTATTTAGAATAACAAATACGTTATTTATTTTGATATTAAGCGAAAAAATTTAACTATTTGACTATCGAAAATTTTTGGAATGAATGCAAAGGGTCCCTCTGTGCTATTTATTAATCACCAAGATATGTTTATCAATTCTAATATAAGATTATTCAGAGACAACAAATACGCTATTTATTTTGATATTAAAAGAAAAAAATTAACTTTTTCACCCTCAAAAAATTCTGGAATGAATGCAATCCCTCCCCGCTGTGGTCTCAATCCTTGATTTTTTTAGAAAAATAAAATATTAATTCGCAAGATATTTTTATCAATTATAATATAAGAATATTTAGGGACAACAAGTACGCTATTTATTTTGAAATTAAACGAAAAAATTTAACTTTTTCATCCTCAAAAAATTCTGGAATGAATGCAAAGGGTCCCCACTGTTGTTTCAATAAAAAAAAATATATATAAACTGTTTAAAAAAAAATTTTTTGAATAATTTACATACATTAATGCCCACTGGATTCGCCACTATTATCCAAAATAAACCCATATTAAGAATACATAGGAAACTCGAAATTAAAAAGAGAAATTAAGAAATACAATATTGTATTGAATTTTATTATTTCATATTTCAATCTAATATTTGAAAAATTAATTCAATAATTTTTAAAACACTTTTATCTGTTAAAACAATTAAATTCAGAAAAAGGAAGACTTTTTTTGAATCGTGTAACTTCAATTACGTATAAAAAAAGTGTTTAAAAACTAGTTTGTTGTAGTATTTTATATGGAGATTATTTTCTAGAAAACAGTCAAAATTTTAGAGAGATCAATAGGATATTTGTTTTGAAATATATACTTTTACTTAGCATAGAGCGCCATGGCAAAATTTTAATTGAAAAAAGGCGCCGCGACTCGGAAAAGTTTCGGAACCCCTGAAATACACTACCGTGCAAAAAAATCGAGCCACCAATAAAAACTTTATTAAATAAGAAATTATTTTTAAGTTTGCTACAAATAACTATATAATTTGTTCTATTAACTCTTAAACTAACATATTAAATAAATATGGGTGATAATTTTGGAATTTTATAGTAAAAACAAGTGAAATTAAATTAAAAGGTACATTTACAAATTATTTTACTTTCTCAATATCACTTTAAATTTAAATAAAGTTTTAATAAAAGATCAAATTCCATTTGAATATCAAAAAAATGAATCATTTTGAATTAAGCATCATTGATAGAAAGATTAAATATACAAATTGGATATTTCTCAAGTTCAAGCAGTTCAAATTGGATGGCTAATTAATTAATCAAGGGCTAAGTGAACGACAAGTGACAAGTATATTTTCAATAAGCCGTTTATGAGTAAATATATGATTACTTGTAAAAAAAATTAAAAATTATTTATTACTTAATAAAGTTTTTATTGGTGGCTCGATTTTTTTGCACCGTAGTGTAGGTAATTAATAAAATGTTATCTATAATTTTTGCAATAAAAATAACTCACTTTTGGATCAGGTAGATTAATTGATAATTTTGATAAAACTGAATATCGCGATGACCTTTTCACTAAATAGGAGAAAAATTTATCAAAATAAAAAATGAATTAATCAATAAAAAAAATATTTGGTAAATAAATCTTTGCGCTCCTTTTTTAGACGGTCTGTTCAAGCAGAAGAGTGCTGACATTAAAAACGAGGGAGTTAAGCAACCGTAGAGTGTCAGTGTGGTCAGAGAAAGGATGGAAAGAGAGACGATGTTTCGTCATTCTAAACATCATCAAAGCATCTTACTTTGACAAATATTCATATAACGATGTAATTACAAATTAATTGGACAGGATATCTACAGAAATGAAAATCATTAACCGCTAAAATTTCTATTATTATAATTATTCTTAGGAAATCACAAGACCCTGTCATCTAATAGATCTGGGATGGAATTAATTCTGTTTAATTTTTTTTTTTTTTTTTTTTTTTTTAATAATAATGATGAGAGAAGGAGTTACACCAAAAAGGTGCAACCCCTAAAGGCCTCGGTTGGCCCCTCCATCGTGAAAAGAAGAAGAAAGAATTTTATGGGTTGGGCGGAGGTCGAAGGTATCTGTGGATACGGGTCTTAAATAGCTTAAGGTTATAAGTCGCGGGAAAGATGGTGGCAGGGAGCGAGTTCCAGTCTCTGGAGGTCATAGGAATAAAAGAGTTGGCGAAAGCGCTTGTTCGACTTTTATCCAATTTGACAGCGAAGGGGTGCTGAGCGTTAGAAAACCGCGTGTTTCTCGTAAAGAGGGCATTAGGGGGATAAGAGATTTCAGCTCGACTGAACAGACACCGTGATAGTATCTGTAGTACAGGGAAAGGGCAGAAACGGTTCTTCGGTGAGCCAGGGAGTCGAGTGAGTTGGTTAGAGCCGGGTCTCCTATTAGTTTAATTGCTCGCTTCTGAATTGCATCCAGTGTAGCAAGAGAATGCTTGGATGCACCTCCACAGATGAGAGCCATATTCGAGACAGGGACGAATTTGAGCCTTATACAGCATAAGAAGTTGACTGGGAGTATAACAGCGTCTAGACCTAAATAGGAGACCAAGCTTGCGCGCTGCAGCTTTAGCAGTGGTTGAGATATGGTCATTCCATGAAAGGTCAGACCCTAGAGTTACGCCTAGCATTGAAATTTTATCCCTGAATTCTAGTGAGTTTGAGTCGAATGATATGTTTGGGAGGTTTCTGTCGACGCGCCTAGAAATAATTTATTAGCAAAAGGGATGTTTTTATGCCCGAGTTCAAAAATTAGCAATTCAGCCACAATGACTACCCTGTGATGTGAAGCTTTCACTGATAGATATATATTCACAAAAATTAATAAAGAGGTTATCCTCTGCTTGATGCAAATAAACATACACACATATATAAAAATAGAAATTATATATCTGTATATATATTATTTATTTGTTTGAGACTATAGTTTGGAAGGCTTGGCCATCAATATTATTTTTCAATGGATCAGTATCGCGTTGATATTGAAATTTTTGAAAATTTATTAATTATTATATAAATTAGCCAGGTAGAATTGGCTATTCAGCTGAGAAAGGAGAAATTTTTTTTCGAAAATTTCAATATCCACGCGCGATACTGATCCAATGAAAAATATTATTTATAATTAAAAAGACTGATGATGATGGCCAAGTCTTCGAAACTATAGTCTCAAACAAATAAATAATATATATACAGATAAATAATTTTGATATATATGTGTGTATGTTTATTTGCATCAAACAGAGGACAACCTCTTTGTGAATCAACAACTCTGCTACTCTTGGCAAAACAAAAACCTTTCAATTACAGATATACTATATATCGCCAAAAAAAATTTGTGGTTCCAAAAAAATCCGAAACTAATATAAATTTAATAAAATAATTGATAATTATTTACGAAAGAACCCCTCCTAATTTTGAGCTCATTAGCAATTATCAATATCTCCTTTTAATTATGACTATTCTTTTAAAGATATCAGCTTTCTTCGATTTTGGTTTGAAAATATTTTTAACCCCCCCCCCCACCTCCCCTCAATTTTGACCCCCGATAAAAATATTAATAAGTATATTTTTTATTATAGTTTCATTTTATAGTATATTTCATTTTTTGGGGGTTTTCTTAGTTCGAAAATTTTTTTAAATCCCACACCCCATTAATTTTTGGTTCGATTTCAACCAAAATCTAATCAGCTCTTAATCTCAATGAACCAAAAACTACATATGAAATTTCGTTTTGATATTCTTTTCTAGTTTTTGAGCTAGAGCCTAGACAAAATTTTGTAACGTACCAACAGACATTTTTACAAAATTTTATTAATATCTAGTAAAATATAATTTTTTTGATGTTTATTTATTAGACCAAGACGCTATGATTTCTCTCAATTTTTACATTACCATACATGGGGTATGGTCAAGTATTGAAATCATGCATGAAAAAAAGTGTTTTTTTTTGCTTCTTTTTTTGAAATATCTCAAAAAGGGCTCAAATTATTATTTTTTTTTTAATTGGGCGAAATAATGATGTTTTGGTCTACCAAAAAGACTTAATGCGTGAACATTGAAAAAATTATATTATTTGAGATATTTCTGTGAAACCTGCCTAGTATTTTATATTTTAAATTTTAAAAAGTTTTCTAACAAATTGTTCAAAAAATTTGTTTACTTTATTTAAAATGTTCCACCAAGAACCCACACCATTCTCCCCTAAAAAAATTAATTGTTTTGTCTAAATGTTGTATATTGTGTATTTTCTGGATAGATAAATAAATAAATAAATAAATAAAAATAAAAATGTCTGTTAGTTCGTTAGTGAGTTACCAAATTTTACTAGCTCAAAAATTAGTGTGAATATCAAAACTAAATTTCACATCTAGGTTTATTGCAAAGAGATTAAGAGCTGATTAGATTTTGGTTGAAATCGAATAAAAAATTAAGGGAGGGTGTTTAAAAAATTAAAATTATAAGATTTTCAAACTAAAAAAAACCAAGAAAAATTCAATATAGGTACCATAAAATAAAATGAACCTATAATAAAAAAGAGATTATTTTTTCGGCGGCCAAAGTTAGGGGGTTCAAAAGAATAGAACCATCAATATATAAGTATTACACCCTTTAATGGAAGGCAGAATTTCGCACATGCACCCTAAACAGCCTTATGAAAATGACCCACATTATGTGAAATTGATAGTGACCCAAAATAATTGTGGGGGGAGGGGTCAAAAATATTTTCAAACAAAAATCAAAGAAAGGTGATATTTCTAATAAAATAGTCTTATATGTTAATTAAAAGAAGATATTACTAATTGCTAAAATGGCCCCAAAATTAAAATGGGGTTCTTTCGTAAGTAATTATCAATTATTTTAATACAATATCTATATATATAAAACCATCATCAAAACAGCCAGAACTACTGGACATAGAAACATGAAATTTGGAGAGGATATTAAATCTATGACATAGGGGCTCACTAAGGAAGGATTTTTCGAAATTCGACCCCTAAGGAGGTCAAAGGGGACAAAGTGTGTTTTCACTGATTATGCGATATCTCTTAAGGACGATAAAATATCTACTTGCTTTTTACTTATAAAAATACTAAATTAAAATATCTAAAAATTGATTTCAGGATTTTTTGAAATTTGACCCCTAAATGGGTCAAAAGGGGCAAAATATCTTATCAATGTGTTTACTCTAATTATGCATTTTCAATTAAGAGCGATGAGATATCTAGGTACTTGATTTTTACTTAATGAAATTCTAAATACAAATATCTAAAGGATTTTTTGAAATTCGACTCCCAACTATCCAAAATGTGAGTGGGGTCAAAAATTAAAACTCTCTCCTATCTTGATCAAATTTTGTAGAGTTATTCTTTATTACTTTAAAAAACTATTCCTGTAAAAATCAACTATCAAAATTGACTGTATGGAGGCGAAGGGGGGGGGGGGGGGGAATTATAGAAATTTTTAGCTTTTTAGTAAATTTACTCTTTAGAAAACTGTGGATTATTTATTTGCAAATATCTAAAAAATAATTTCAAGATTTTTTGTAATCCGACACCCTCCCCCTCAACTATCCAAAATGTGAGTGGGGGCAAAAATTAAAACTCTCCGATCTTGATAAAATTTTGTAGAGTTATTCTTTATTACTTTAAGAAACTATTCCTGTAAAAATCAACTATCAAAATTGACGGTATGGGGGCGAAAGGGGGGGTTCAAAATATAGAAATTTTTAGCTTTTTTGTACATTTACTCTTTAGAAAACTGAGAGTTATTTATTTGCAAATATCTAAAAAATAATTTCAACCTCCCAAAATGTGAGTGGGGGCAAAAAATTAATACTCTCTCCGATATAGATCAAATTTTGTAATGTTAGTTTTTAAGACTATGTAAAATGTATGCTGTAAAAATCAATAGCCAAAATGAGTGCGTGGGGGCGAAAAAGTCGGAAAATATTACAAATATATATCACAGACCTAATAATCACATGCCGAGACGCCGCCCGTCAGGGGCACACGGTAGGCCTGGAGCAGCTCGTTAAATATATGAGAGTGGCCAGGTAAGGTAAAGTCATGGGGATGGCCACATGGGTTTATTTTTTTAACCGACTTCAAAAAAAAGTTATGTTATGTGCTAAAGAATAACTTCTTTGTTTATTGATCGATTTCGATGATTCTTTGTTCATTAGAAAGGGGATACCTTAGGGGTGGTCCTATATTCTGATGAAATGATCAATGACAAAATAACGGAAATCTCCAATTCTTATGCGCAAATAATTTAGTGAATTTTATTTGATTTTTGAGTTTTTATGATTTTATTTGTTGCATTTTTGTTTTTGTTTTTTTCTAAAAATTATGGTTAATGTTTTCCATAATATATGGTAGATACAATATAAATACAAATACATGCTCGAAAAGCAAATCGAAAAAAGATCGATTTCTCAAAAATACCCTAATTTCAAACTGATAAATTAAAAAGAAAAATGTTAATAGCCTATTATATTTTAATTTATTAATAACACCAAACTAACTGAAAAGTCTACCAAGATTTAAAGATACTTTGACATTTTTATTCAATTTTTTAGTTAATGTGTAAATGAAATAGAATATTATGACGTAACAGAGTCAACAATACTTATTAAAAGGGCAGAAGCATTTACTTACTCTATTTCAGGCTAGATGTCATAGAAAACAATGAATATTCATCTATAATGGACAAGAAAAAATCCAACTTGCTTTGAGGAAGGCTCGTTTTATATTGAAATATATTTTGATAAGCTGGTCGACTTTTTGCCTTTATCGAATTCCGCGAAAATGATAATTCCAATATTTGTTTTTGCAAAGAAATATAATAAATAAATTAAAAATGGAAATCAGAGGAGGGTAAGACGCGTACCCGATCATCCCTAATTATCAAGATAACACTATAGGGTGTCTAAAAAATGTATTATAGGGAGGGTGAAAATTCTTAACTCATTTTTGACAATTTTTTTATGATTAATATGTATTATAATATAAATATATACAGGATGGTAATTAGGTCTCTAAAGGGCTGTTTAGAATATTTTAACTTATTTTAAAAAATATATAATTATTTTTTGTTTTTAGTGATTAATATATATACAGGGTGCGCTAATTAGGTCTCTAAAGGGCTGTTTAGAATATTTAACTTATTTTAAAAAATATATAATTATTTTTGGATTTTAGTGAATAATATATATATATACAGGGTGGTAATGAGGTCTCTAAAGTGCTGTTTAGAATATTTTAACTTAATTTTAAAAATGTATAATTATTTTTGGGTGGATATTGATGAGGCAGTCAAAAAAGAAGAAGATAATTTATACTTACTTTTTATTAATAAACCGACATTTCGGAGACTATTCCCTCCTTCTTCAGGGTTTCAGAGGGGAATGTACCATTGGATTTCCTTAAGTTACTTTTCAAAATCCTGAAGAAGAGGGGATAGCCTCCGAAACGTCGGTTTATGAATAAAAATCTTCTTTTTTGGACTGCCTTACCAATATCCACTCAATTTCACTTATCAGTCCGTCTCCAAAAATTACTTCAATCTTATTTTTTTGGTTTTTTGAAAATAATATATATATACAGGGTGGTAATAAGGTCTCTAAAGGGCTGTTTAGAATATTTTAACTTATTTTAAAAAATATATAATTATTTTTGGTTTTTCGAGAATAATATATATACAGGGAGGTAATGAGGTCTCTAAAGGTCTGTTTAGAATATTTTAACTTATTTTAAAAAATATATAATTATTTTTGGGTGGATATTGATGAGGCAGTCAAAAAAGAAGAAGATAATTTATACTATCTTTTTATTAATAAACCGACGTTTCGGAGGCTATTCACTCCTTCTTCAGGGTTTCAGAGGGGAATGTCGCATTGTATTTCTTTCACTGACTTTTCAAAACCCTGAAGAAGGAGGGAATGGCATACAAAACGTCGGTTTATGTATATGTAATTTCACTTATCAGCCCGTCTCCATAAACTACTTCAATCTAATTATTTTTGGATTTTCTAGAATAATATATATACAGGGTGGTAATAAGGTCTCTAAAGGGATGTTTGGAATATTTTAACTTATTTTAAAAAATATATAATTATTTTTGGTTTTTCGAGAAAAATATATATATAGTGTCGTAATAAGGCCTCTTAAATGGTGTTTAGAATATTTTAACTTATTTTATTATCAAAATAAATTTAGCCATTATTGAGATATTTTAATAATTTTTTGAATCAATTTTATGGTAAAGTAAAAAAAGTCTAATTCGGATAGCTGAATCATTTCCTACCCCCATTCCTGAAAAATTACCCCCCCCCCTCCCTCTCTTTCAGCTCCACCCACCTGTCTTAAGACTTGTCTTCCTATACTCATAACCAAATTAACAGCTGTTTAATCCCCCCTTCACTGAAATGTATTTTTCAAATGATTTATATTGACAGTAGAAGATGAAGATACTAATTACTAAATTTCCATCTTCAAAAAAACTTTCTCTCATTTGGACATCGGTTGTTACACTACTATTTACTAATAACTAAGTATTTTAACTATAATTTCATAGCTAAACGCTTTTTACCTTTAATGTCACCTCATAACAACATTTTCAATATGCTTTTCGCAACGGCATCGTTATGGTATATTATATAATTGTAATTTTTTTCCTTTTTATTTATTTATAATCAAACCGTCTATTTTTTATTTAATCAACATATCATCCGTTATCTTCTTTGATTTATTTTTATTTTTTCATCGAGTCGTCTCGGCTTCCAGTCTAATAAGGAAACTGGAATCCCTTGAATTAATATCGCGTTCGCTATATCGGTATCCTTGAATTACGAAATAGCAGATGACACTTTACTACACTCAGGACAAGAAAATAAAATAAATTAGTATTATTGCCTATTTTACTATTTGTTCAATCAATGAGATAAATCTTTCCGATTAGGATATGGTTGATTCATTATTATATTCATTATCGATAGTAGTAATAGTAGTAATACATTATTTTATTAGATATACTAATATAGTCATTTATCATTGTTAAGATCAAAGTATTCTAATTCTCAAAAGCGTGGTAAACTTAACCATTTAATTGAAAGAAATAAGCCGGACAAGTGTGAATCGGACTCGCATAACAATAGCAAATTAGTATAATAGAAATCATGTTTAGAGCTTTTTTTATATAAATAATACAAATCGAATAAAAATTCGGCTTTCTCTGATATATTTATTTGTTTAGTTAATTGAACAAATATCTTGATTTATAAATTTGATGAGCTAACATTCAATAAATAAATAAATCTTTATTCCTCAACCTGCTTAGAGGCACAAGTCCTCGGTGGCTAGGTCCTCCAAACATCAATACAATCTAGCTACAATACATTAACAAACATCAACACAAATTAATTACAACAATTTAACAAATAATAAACAAGTAAAAAAATAGAAATATATGCTCATTAACAAATAACATGACCATAGATTTCCATCAAAAGACAAAAAGTAATTTAAAAATTCCGTGGAAAACCCCGATACCAGGAGCAAGCGACGCATTAGCCATCCCGGCATTTGCCATAAGTTGTTAAGGAAACTTGATCAAACCTTAACAAGAATAGTATGACCTCTCTCTATCTCAGCTAATCTCTGCTTGTGAGAACTAAATAATTTTTTTTAAATTCTAGGACTTTAGGACTTGACAAAATGTATAATTGATTTAATCATAGGAGGCAGAAGACTATAATTCCAAGTAGTAATAAATAGACAGACTGTTCCACAAATCAATGCCAGATCCTACAAATGAATGCAAACCTACATATTAATATCTGAATTAACTAACTTGTAGGAACCAGACTGTATTTAAATTAATACCATTCTTCCCTATATCCTTATAATCTATATAATCATCTGAATCATCCACATAACAAAAATATCACCACTGGTTTCTACACCTATACTTCTAGTCCCAACCCTGGATTGACTATCCCTTTTAACTATATTATCTAAAAAAAAAAAAAAAAAAAATATTTTAATAATAAACAAAATATTTATTTACCTTAGCAGCGCAGAGATTTCCTTATTCCAGCCTAATTTCAAAACCAACCCTTGCTTTTCCTATCTCTAAATGGAAAGAAGAGTTAACAAACCCCAATCCCTAAAAGAGACAAAAAAGAACTAATAAAAACCTACCAAAAAGCTTCAAATTCGTAAGATAACTTTTTGTTTACCCAGTGTACTTATGCATGCTGAAAAAAAGAAACCCTATCAGAAATAATTATCATACAGTTAAGTTCTATTGTCTTTGAGTGAGAAATAAGCCAATTATAAAATTTAAACCTTATTCACATCAGTTTTGTCATAATACCGTTAACTATATTATTATATTATATTGAAATAATTTGTTGAGTGTTTTGTTGTATGAAATAATAAGCTGACATGTTCTGATATGGCCATCCACTTGACTTTACCATACAACCTGGCCCCTAAAATTATTTATAATCATGTAGGGGGTTTAGTTTTTGCATTTTTATACTTCTGGGGTCCCACTGATTATGTATACAAAATTTGGTTGAATTTGGTAAATGGGCAAGATTTTCATTTTTTGACCCCCCCCCCATTTTGGGCTGTTAGTTTTTGCATTTTTAGACTTCTAGCGGTCCACTGATACAAAATTTGGTTGAATTTGCTCAAATGGCCTAGATCGTGAGTAAATTTTCGCGGAAACCACTGAAACAGACAGACAGACAAGAATTTTGTTGAGGGTGTTTTCGTTCATAACTTTGCTTGAAACGTGTGCAACCAAAATTTGGCGCGATTTGGAGCAATGTACAGACAAAACCTTAATTTTATATATATATAAATATGCAGTTATAGTATAAGGTACATATTTGGAACGCGTTGTAAAATTTTCATGTACCTAATTACATTTTAAAAAAACAAAAAAAGAACACTTGTAAACGTAAATAGGTATAGGTATATTTAAATAATGAGACAGGGCTTTGAAAAATTTACAAATAGACATTTTTCCATGGTTTTTAATACAGTTCAATTTAACCATGTCTTACTAATTGCTTAAGAAGGGCTTGAAATTAATCACGAATTTTAATTTTTAATTATTTTTTTTTTTTTTTAGAAACGTTTTTACGAATTTTGGATTAAATATTTAAAAAAAAAAAAACTAAAAAACATGCTTCTAAAAAGTACAAAATAATGTAATACTTAATCAAAAAGTGTGAGGCGCAGAATCATGTCCTTTTAATTAATTTCGACAAAGTGCCTCACGCTTTTTGGTTAAGGTAAATTGAGTAGGTAAACAATTATTTTTATAGAGTAATGTTTGCGGAATTTAACAGAACGAAAGTACAAGCATGTGAAAAATAAATAAATTAGATAAATAAAAAAATTGAATCGTGCAACTTAGTTATTTCTTTATTTAAAATCTCGCTAACATTTTGACCCGCCTACTAGCATAATTATTATGCGTTCGAACATTTTCAGATAATTACAAATAGCTACACTTCTAATTTATTTAATTTCGATTTCGAATAAAATTGAATTATCTCGTTACAATTAAATTTTGAAATATTAAACTCTATACAAATTAATCTGTATGAATAAAATTCAAGTATACATTCAGTATTTTTTAATTTAGTGATTTTAGTGCAAATATGTGAGATGCTTCACTTTTATAATGCAAGAGAACATTGTACAAAATAAGCTGACGTGTTCTGATGTGGCCATCCACTTGACTTTACCATACAACCTGGGCTCTAAAATTATTTATAATCATGTAGGGTGGGGGTTAGTTTTTGCATTTTTATACTTCTGGAGTACTGATTATGTATACAAAATTTGGTTGAGTTTGGTAAATGGCCAAGTATTTCATTTTGTTTGACCATGTCCGGGGGCCCCCACCCCATTTTAGGAGGTTAGTTATTGCATTTTTAGACTTCTGGGTGTCCATCCACTAATTATATATACAAAATTTGGTTGAATTTGTTAAATGGCCTAGATTTGTAATTTTTAACCCCCTTCCACCCCCTTAATTTTGGGTCGATATGCACCAAAATCTAATCAGCTCTTAATCTTAATGAATCAAAACTACGTGTGAAATTTGGTTTTGATATTCACACTTATTTTGTGCTAGATCGCCCACAAAAATTTGGTAACGCATAGACATTTTGACAGAACAATTATTATCTCAAAAAATATCATTTACCTTTTAGTGTATTTTATTTGTTGCATTTAATTTTTTTGAAGTCGGTTTTATTTTTTTCTTAAAAATTTTTCATCAACTGTACCCGGTCCGTCTCTCCATTAAAAACAAAAAAATCAAAAAAAAATACTTCTATTGTATTTATTAATATTTTGAAAAAATTTTCAAAATCGTTAAAATGTCCATCTTGTTCTTCTTATCCTCTCCTCAACCCTTATGTGAGGATGCTATATGTCCTTCAAGAAGATCCAAGCCTGAAGGTTGTCTGGTCCGGAGCAACTCATTCACTTCAACACAAGTGTTTAGTTTATTTTTTAATTTCATATGCAAATCGGTGATTAAGCAACCGCTAGATACATTATTCAAGGATTCATTAAGGAGCCCTCCCCCGCCGCCGCCCTCACCCCTTTGTCTTTCCATCTACAGACCATAAATCATAAATTCTTAACATACTATTTGAAATTTGATTATAAAGATGACCCACACATTTATTTATTTATATAATAATTACTTATTTTTTTGTTTACAATTTCCGTGTGTATCGTTTATAAAAGAATTCTTTTTGTCATATTTGTGTGTATTTTAGAGATATTTATCTTCTCGCGTCCTTGAATTGCATTTGAAATTAAAAAAAAATCTTGACCTTTACAAAAATGAAATAGCCAATGATTTGATTTGTTCATCATTCAATCATTGATTCATCAATTCTTCTCTATCTCTATCTTTCTTTTGAAATTTATTTTGAAATGTTTATAATAGGTTTATCCAAAATCTACTTGTGTCAACTTTGATACAAATAAATCTATTTGTTTAGGTTTAAAATAAGAGACGTGCAGATTCAATTTTTATTTTTATTTATCAATTCCCACTAACGTTTCGGCCATTGGTTATGCCCATCTTCAGAGTGGGAATTAGTCAATATTTATATTAAAAAAAATTGATACACTTGTCATTAGTTAAAATTATATACAAGAAACATAAATAGGATATATACAAAGTCTTTTTGCAGGGTAGTTCGACAGAAGGCCGAAAGATATAATGTTCTCAAGACAATTATAGTCTTGAGAACATTATATCTTTCGGCCTTCTGGCGAACACCCTGCAAAAAGTTTTGTATATATCCTATTTTTTTTTTTTTTTTTTTTTTTAATGATATTGATGAGAGAAGGAGATACACCAGAAGGTGGATCCCCTAAAGGCCTGTATGGACTGGCCCCTCAATCGTGAAAAGAACAGAGCAGAAGGAAAAGAAGCCGGGATCACGAGCCAATCTCAGAAACTTAGATACAATTCAATATCCAATTTACCAAGGTTTTAGGGGCTTCGAGCAGTGGTAAATCCTCCGCGCGATAAATTCGGTTAAATTTATCTCCCACTTAATTTTTATTACCAGACCCTATACTTACAGAAAAAATGTCTGGGTATAGCCGGGAATCGAACCCGAGACCTCCGGGTTGCCAGTCAGTTACTCTGACCATTACACCACCGAGGCGGACGACCTATTTATGTTTCTTGTATATAATTTTAACTAATGACAAGTGTATCAATTTTTTTTTTAATATAAATATTGACTAATTCCCACTCTGAAGATGGCCGAAACGTTTGTGGGAATTTATAAATAAAAATAAACTGCAACGGATCGTTGCTAAACTTTATCCAAATTCATTTGAAATATTAATATGTTCTTGAGTAAAGTACTTTAAAATATAATTTTACTAAAAACTCTATTTAACCTTTTTTGTGGTCCCCAAGGTACTTAATTAGGATATTAAATTTCATCAAAATTGGTTAAGTCATTTTAAAGATATTTAGAAAAAACTAAAAAAGTACTGAAATAAAGTACTAATGTTTGTGGACCGATATGTACCAAAAACTAATCAGCGCTTCATTTTACTAAACTAATGGTAGGTTTTCAATTTCATTTCAATCAGCGCAAAGGTGTGGAAAAAATCGTGGACGAAAAAAACGATAACACACACACATACATATATACATACATACATACATACATACCCACGCACTTCCAAAAAAAATGTCACTTTTTGGCCTCTCGACGAGATTCCAGGTAATTTTTGGCAAAACCGTCACGTGCTAAAATTCAATCTCATTGAATACTTCAATTTGTGACCTTAATTGAGTCTATGGGTTCCTTAGTCTTTACCTGAGGACCCTTTAAAAGTCGCGCTTGCCGCGAGAGCGATTCCAATACTTTCTCCCATGCTTCGCATTGGATAAAGTAATAAAAAATTGAATCTGCACGTCTCTTATTTCAAACCTAAACATATAAATTACTACAGCTATAAAAAACTCCCTTAATAAATAAATATATAAAAATGTATATAATAAATAATGAGTATCTGGGACTGGGTACAGTTGTGACAATTTTCATTTGATCGCCCATAATTTTGAAGGAGACAATAAAAGAGTGTGTCTTCTGCTGGAATTATAAATTTTATTTATTTATAACGAGACTATAGTTTCGAGGGCTTTGCCCTCTTCATCAGTCTATTACAATATATTCATTCAATTTATAATTCCAGCAGAAGACACTCTTTTATTGTCTCCTTCAATATATAAAAATTCTGCTACTCTCGGCAAAAACTTTTCAATTTAAGCCCATAATTTTGATAGTATGCCAGTTAGCTGCAGTACATGTGCTTATTATAGTAGAGTAGACATTTGTCTATATACAAATACTAAAATGTTCATTCGTGAGTGAGCCTTTGAACTGAGTGGACGTATTATTCTTTACTTAGAACGGAGGACAGATAAGAGTCTATCAATTTAATTTACTTTTATATCTGCTTACTTATTATAATTTTATATAATTATATAAGTATATTTACAGGGGGCTTTCCGCCCCCCATGCCCGAGTTATCCATGCAGCAGCCTCAAGGTGAGCCCCCTCCGGGGGATAATATCGTTCAATTAAATAATTCTAATCAAAATCTCTCAAATAAGCCACAAAATAAATATCATTGCTCGGATGTTGGTCCATTTTTTGTTTTTGTGGAAAGAATTGAGAAATCTAAGGATCGTCTGCATCCAATTAGTTTTGCAAGATTTTTATTTAATAAATTGCCACAATATAAACATGCTATTCTTGGAATCTCGGAGATAAGCAAAACCAAAGTAAGGATTGAACTTAGTACCCCAACAGCTGCAAATAATTTAATTTTAAATAGAATATTTCTTGAAAATGGATATGATATTTATATACCTTTCTTTTTAACAGTCAAATATGGAATTGTTAAAGATGTTCCCATTGATATTGATAATGAGGAATTATTACAAAATATAATTTCCCCATATGAGATTATCAAAATAGAAAGATTTACAAAAATAATTAATAGAAATGAACTCGAAATATTTAGAGCTCCATTGCCTGTAATTAAAATATCATTCAGGGGTCAACGATTACCTGACTATATAATTATTCACGGAGTCAGAATGTGTGTTAATCCTTACATACCTAATGTTATCCAATGTAGATCGTGCCTCAAATTTGGGCATGGATTTTCAAGTTGCCGGGGCTCTCAACGATGTCCCCGATGTGGGCTTAATCATCCCTTGGATCAATGTGAATCTGAGGTTATAAAATGCATTAATTGCAAATTGAATCATCTTGCTACCAACAGAGAAGTATGCGAAGAATATAAAAAACAAAAAAGAATTAAGGAATTAATGACCCTTAAAAATTATTCATATCGAGAGGCTTGTCAAGCGGTTGAATATAAACCATATTCAAAAGCTATTATGGCCCCATCTCCCCCCATATTATCTAATAATCCACTCCAATTTCCACCTTTGAAATCATCGAATTCTTCTCCGAAAAATTTTAAAAGGAAAAAACAATCGAATGAAATAACAAATGTTACTACACATAATACTTCTCATAAAATATTTTCAAAAAAAACTACAAAATCTCAATCGAAAGAAATTCCTACAAAGGACAACATTAATTCTTCATTTATATTTGAGAAACAAATTTCTCAAATCCTTCCCACCTCTCCTTTACCTCCAAATCCATACCCCCCACAATATCATAATGCAAGTACATCAAACACGAATAATGAACCTTCTTTAATAAATAGCAATGATAGTCAAATCCCTGACAACCAAATAGCTCCTAATGATACTGAAATGGAAAATTTAATTATAAATAATGAAACTGATTGCTCAAATAAAAAAACATAATATGTGTTTCTCAAGATACATATTCTAAAATCAATTAATTTTAATATTATAAATTTATTATGGCCAGTTACAATAAAAATAATTATACTAATCTAAAAATAATTCAATGGAATGCAAGATCCATTAATGCAAACAAAGAATCATTAGAAAAAATAATTTATTCACACGATATAGATATTGCCATTCTTTCTGAAACATGGCTTAAAAAAACTCAGATATATAGAGTCCCAGGCTACTTTATATATAGAGAAGATCGCGAAGATGGTTATGGAGGTGTAGCGATTTTAATAAAAAAACACATAAAGCATGTTGCTCTGGATTTAAACCATAGAAATATTAATTTTGAATTTGTCGGTATATCTGTTGAAGTTGGTACTAAGTTCAAAATGAATATTATTTCAACCTACGCCGCACCAGGAACGGTTATTAATTATACAAACTGGAAAGCTCTTATCAACCAACTAAATGGCAACTCACTAATTTGTGGTGATTTTAATGCTCATGGCCCTCAGTGGGGATGTAAATATGAAGACTTAGCAGGGAAAAGTATCTTAGAAAATATTGATAAAGACTCTTTTATCATTTTAAATGATGGGAGAAACACTATGTTACCCCAGCCTCATAGAAATACATCACCAGTTGACATGTCGATAGTAAGTCCCAATATTGCTCCACAAATTACTTGGAATATTCTTGAACTAGCATTAGGATCAGACCATTTTCCTCTGTTCATGCTAATTCAATGTGAGGCAGAGCCTTCTTTAATGAGTAAAAGTCAAAAATGGAATACCAAAAAAGCCAATTGGGAAGCTTATAACAATTTAATATTGGATGAAATATCCGAAAAAGATTATCACCAAGCTAATTCAATTGAAATATATGATGATGTTATGACTAAGATTAATAATGCAGCAAATATTGCAATTCCTAAGATTGGACTTAAGAAAAATGCTAAAAATTCACCCATTTGGTGGGATTCCGAATGTACAAAAGCTATACAAGAAAGAAATAAAATGTATAGAAATTTAAATAAAAAATTAAATTTTCAAAATTTTATGGACTATAAAAAAATAGACGCTCAGACCAAAAAAATTCTTAAATATAAAAAAAGAACTAGTTGGAAAAAATTTGCTTCTGAGCTTAATAAAGATACTCCAACTACAGTTATCTGGAATAAAATAAAACTATTTAAAAATATCAATTCATCACCTTGCTCCAAGAAAGAAGACATTTTAGAAGAATTTATTAATATACTTGCTCCATCCCAAGTCCCCGAAAAAATAGAATCATTTTCAAATACAGATAGCAGTCAACAGCATTTTCTAACTAATCCTATGTCTATCCATGAATTTTCTAACGCATTAAAAAATAAAAAAGATAATTCTCCTGGTCATGACAATATTACTTATTCTATGATTAAAAATTTACCGCAAAACATAAAAATTATGTTAGTAAAATTATTCAATGATTTTAGTAAAAATAATAATTTTCCATCTTCATGGACCACCCAACGAGTTATAATGGTTCCTAAGCCTAACAAAGAACTAAATCTAGCCAGTTCATACAGACCAATTGCACTATCATCATGCATTGAAAAAATATTTGAAACTATTATCAAACATAGACTAGAATGGTGGCTTGAAACAAATAAATTACTAGGTTCAACACAATTTGGGTTCAGAAAAGGAAAATCTACCCTGGACAATTTAACAATTCTTTACAATGACGTAATATCAGCTTTTAAATCTCGAGGTATTCTTACGGCAGTATTCCTAGATATAAAAGGGGCATACGATAATGTTAATATAAAAATCCTTGCAAAAAAACTTCATAAAATGAATATTCCATGTTCACTCATTAACAATATTGTAAAACTTATTTATTCGAGAAAAATAATTTTACATCATAATAATATAGATTATGAATCTAGAATTGTCTCAAAAGGCCTTCCTCAAGGATCTATTTTGAGCCCCATGTTATATGCACTATATACAAATGATCTAGAAAATATTATTTCTCCAGGAGTTAAAATATTGCAATATGCAGATGACGTATGCATATATACGTCATCGATGTCCATTGATGAAAATAATAGAAAACTTGCTACTACATTTAAAAACATTTCTTTATGGCTTGACGATCACGGGCTAGATTTGGAAACAAACAAAACAAAGGCAATGTTTTTTACTAGAAAATATAAAATGCTCTTTCCAACATCTATAAAATTAAATAATGTAAATATTTCAACATCAAAAGAAATCAAATTCTTAGGCCTCGTGTTGGATACAAAACTCAACTGGAAAAGCCACATAAACAATATTACTAAAAAATGTGAAAATAAAATTAATATTTTAAAAACCATTACTAACTCATCGTGGGGAGCTGATACATCGACATGCCTTTTGATATACAGAGCTATTGTTCGTCCTCATCTGGATTATGGTAGCACCCTGTTAGCTAACACTGCTGAATATATTGTAAAAAAATTAGACACTATCCAATACAGAGCTCTTAGAATATGCAGTGGTGCCTTAAGATCCTCGCCAACGAACTCTCTTTTAGCAGAACTAAATGAAATGCCTCTTCGAATCAGGAGAGATATGCTATCTAAAAGATATATGATTAAAAAACTGTCCAATGGAGAAAATTGTGTAATAAACTCCATTAAAAATCTTCTAAAATCATCCCATCTACCACCTCATATATCAAACATTAACCTAAAAAATCTTCAATATCTTTTGAATATTACTCCGAGTTTACACACAAATGGTATTTATTTGACGTATTCCTACGACTTTGAAATTCAAATTCAAGAAATTTCAGTAAATTTCTTCAAGGAAAAAAAGACATGCCTAATTTAAATCAAATTTTTATCAATTTTATTTATGAACAATATCCAAGCTATAAGATTATCTTTACAGACGGTTCCAAAAGGAGTGCCTCTGAATATGTGGGATGTGCATTTTTTGATAATACTTCGAAGGCTGCATGTATGTACAAATTGCCCAAAGAAGCGTCAGTCTATACAGCTGAAGCAATAGCTATTCTGAAAGCTCTTGAATATATAAAAAATATAAAATACAGCAATCGATATTTAATATGTTCAGATTCCGCTAGTGTCTTGGAAGCTATTAAAGGTTTCCCAAAGAAAAATGTGTCATCCCACTTAATATTTGAGATAATCAAATTAATTATATCTCTAAAGTTAAAAAACATCACTATAGCCTTCTTGTGGGTACCAGGTCATTCTAATATACAAGGAAATGAGCAAGTTGATAGATTGGCCAATACAGCCTCTGTAACTGGTAATAGTTTGGATATAGATTTACCTATCGGAGATGTCAACTCTATTATAAAAAATCATAGTTTGAAGATTTGGAATGAATATTGGAACAAGAGCTCTAAAACCAAAGGCTCTCACTTGTTTTCTATTTTACCCAAGGTCCCAAATGAGCCTTGGTTTGAGAAAATAAAATTATTCCGAAGATTATCTACTCAAATAACTCGCTTAAGAATAGGCCATTCCCTCACTCCCGCCTATTTAAACAAAATTGGCGTGAGAGAGGATCCATTCTGTGGCTGTGATCATCTCTCTTATGGAGATATCAATCATATATATTTGGGATGCAATATAAATGTGGAAAAAATCAATCGGTTCTATTTGGAGATCAGCAAAGAGGTTGCGTTTCCCACAAACATGAACATTTTACTGTCCTTCGAAAATCAAGAAATAAAATTATCAAATAAGATATTAAAACATATTTTAGCTATCGGGCCTCTAACCAAATATGACTAAAACTAAATAGAATCAAATAATTAAAATTTTCAAGAAATGCAAAATTATATGTTAAATTGAAAAAAAAAAATAATATACTTATGTGCTGTCTAAATGGGCTATGTTCCCGAGGACAATAAATAAAATAAAAAAAAAAAAAAATACTAAAATGTTATCCCTTAGTCCAATAATTAACTCACTAGGAGCAAATTATAAAAAAAAATGTCACAACCGACCCCATCCCAGGGCTGGCGCAATATAGTGAAACTCGTCAGACGAACAAGCCCCTCTTCATTCTTGAAACCCTCCAGTATTCCTTATAGTAATCAATATTTTGAAAATAGAGAATGATACAGGTTTACATCTTGGAGATAAAATTTGAATAAAAATAAAAAATTATAAATGTTAACGAATTTTTTTTAGTCTTCTAAAGAGAACAAGAACTCGTTTTTTTTTTAATTTCTGGCACAATGATCACAAAAAAATAAACTGATATGGCCCTCTGCATGACTTTACCATACGCTGTCTTAATTTCTAAATCATTAGCAATTTATAAATCTCTTTGATAAATGAGAAACTTAAAATTCTTCAGTTTTGTTTGCAATTTTATTATTTTAAATTATTTTGAACCCCCCCTCTCTGGGTTACTATCAATTTCACATAGTGAGTCATTTTTATAAAGACATAGGTTGCATATATATGCTAAATTTCGTACAAATCGATAACAAGATCTTCGAATTATATTTATAGTTATATTTTTTTGAACCCTCCCCTAATTTGTGGTTTGATTTCAACTAAAATTTAATAAGCTCTTAATCTCGTTATAATGAATCTTCATGTGAAATTTTTGTTTTGATATTCACACTTGTTTTTGATTTAGAGTGTATACAAAATTTGCTAACGTACGCACTAACAGACATTTTGATAAAATAATTAATATCTCGTAAAATAAATATTTTTTTTCAATGTTCATTCATTAGAGTTTTTTTTGTAAACCAAAACGCTATGGTTTCGCTAGATTTTTTTTTACCAAAATAGTTTGTGCCGTTTTTCGAAATATTTCGAAAAAAAATGCTATTTTCATTCACGATCATACCCTGTAACTACTAAAGTAATAACAACACATTGATCTATGTGATCATTCTTTTAATGTTCTATATTTATTTAAAACTTATTTTAAAAATCAATATATTAGACGTATAAATTAAATAGTAATTTTCTAAGGGATTTTTTCTTGGTTAACCCTTTAACTGTAGGTATTTTTTGTAGAACCAAGCTCGAAAAACTTTAATAGTTCATTTATTTATTGTCATATATACCACGCCCGCGTCTGGCTATAATTTTAGCATGTAGTTTATAAACCACACCTGCAGTTAAAGGGTAAAAGATAAATGTATATTTACTTAATATTTTTTTAAAAAAGGGATTTTTTAAATAAAAATAATTAAATTGCTGTCTAATATCAAAAGAGTAAAGTAAAGTGGGCGTAAAATAGCGTGTGAACTTGAATAGAAAGTCAAGTTTGTTTTTCTATAAATGTAATATGGTAATTTCTAGAAACCCTAAATTTACGCCCATCAAAATGCATTGATGTTTCTCATAAAGAATCAAAATTAACATCTAGAAAATTTCTAAACAACGCGCCTATATATTAGAAAGATAGCATTGTGTCTTACCTACCTTAATATTACCAAGTTACGACACCTTCAATTTTGAAGAGTTCATAAATAGTGATTGTTTCTAGTATTCTTCGTTGATTGATTCTAGGAAGAAACGGAAGAATGTGTTTGGCAGGCTGGCTGGCTCTTCCTTGATAAATTTCCAATTGACTCAAGTGAGAGTCGCAAAAAATAAATAAAGGTCACCCACGCAGATCACATCTTCTTTAGAGACCAGCATTGTGCCTAACCTAACAATCCTCTCGACACTTTCCATTAGACACCATCCAGTTTGTTTGTCTAGAGGGGACATTTTATAAATAAATACAATTTTCTTTTTTTTCTAAAGTGTCAAATTAGTAATAAATATCATGTTTAGAGATTTTTTATTTTTTTATAAATAATATAAATCGAATAAAATTTCGACTTTCTCTAATATATTTATTTGTTTTGTGAATTGAACGAATATCCTGATCTATAAATTTCATGAGTTAACAATCAATGTACTTATGTATGCTGAAAAAAAGGAAACCCAATCAAAGTAGATTCCCTATCACGCAACCAAGTTCTATTGAAAAATTAACTTTGAGTAATAAATAAGCCAATTATTATAAAATTTAAACAAATTCACATCAATTTTGCCATAATAGCGTTTGCGATTTTTAATTAAATATAGAATACTTAATTTGATTTAGAAAATTGTAAAAATGGTAAATTCTAAAATATGAGAAGATTTATGCGATTTATTCATTGCGATTTTAAAGAAAAAAAGTGATTTTAATTATCTCGAATTGGCGATAAAAAGTAAATTCTAAAATTAAAAGAGACTGATGATCTGATTATGATGGTTGTTAAAAGAACAGAAACTATTCATTTATATTGAAAAAGTAGTTTAATTTGACTCGAAATGTCGAAAAATAGTAGATTAATTATACAATTTTTAAAAAATTCTTTTGAAGGTTGCTAAAAGGGCAGGATTGATTTATTTTTTATTGAAAAAATAATTTAATTTGACTCAAAACGACGTAAAAATTTAAATTTTAAAATTTGAAGAAATTCTGAAGAAGGTTACCAAAAAGGCAAAAAATTAGTTTAATTTGAGTTGGAATATCGAAAAATAGTGAATTCTAAAATTTGCAGAAATTCTTATAAAGGCTGCTAAAAAGGCAGAAACAATTTATTTTTATTGAAAAAGTAATTTAATTTGACTCAAAACGACGTAGAAATTTAAATTTTAAAATTTGAAGAAATTCTGAAGAAGGTTACCAAAAAAGGCGAAAAATTAGTTTAATTTGCGGACAGGTGTCGAAAAATAGTTGAATTCTAAAATTTGCAGAAATTCTTATAAAGGCTGCTAAAAAGCGGCAGAAGCAATTTATTTTTATTGAAAAAGTAATTTAATTTGACTCAAAACGACGTAAAAATTTAAGTATTTTAAAATTTGAAGAAATTCTGAAGAAGGTTACCATAGAGGCGAAAAAATTAGTTTAATTTGAGTTGGAATATCGAAAAATAGTGAATTCTAAAATTTGCAGAAATTCTTATAAAGGCTGCTAAAAAGGCAGAAACAATTTATTTTTATTGAAAAAGTAATTTAATTTGACTCAAAACGACGTAAAAATTTAAATTTTAAAATTTGAAGAAATTCTGAAGAAGGTTACCAAAAAGGCGAAAAATTAGTTTAATTTGAGTTGGAATGTCGAAAAATAGTGAATTCTAAAATTTGCAGAAATTCTTATAAAGGCTGCTAAAAAGGCAGAAACAATTTATTTTTATTGAAAAAGTAATTATATTTAACTTGAAATCTTATAAAAAGGTAAATTCTAAAATTTTAAGAAATTCTTATTAAGATTGCCAAAAGGGCAGGAATGATTTATTTTTTATTGAAAAAAATAATTTAATTTGACCTCAAAACGACGTAAAAATATAAATTTTTAAATTTTAAGAAATTCTGATGAAAGTTAATTACCAAAAAGGCAAAAAATTAGTTCATTTTGACTTGAAATGTCGAAAAATAGTAAATTCTAAAATTTGAAGAAATTTTGATAAGGATTATTAAAAAGGCAGAAACACGATTTATTTTTATTGAAAAAATAATTGAATTCGACCCAAAATGTCGAAAAATGTTAATTATAAATTATGAAGAAATTCTAAAGAAGTATGACAAAAAAGGGCAGGAATGACTTATTTTTATTGCAAAAGTAATTTAATTTAACACGAAATTCTAAAAATTTGAAGAAATTCTAAAATGAAAGTTCGCAAAAAAGGGTCAAGAACAATTTATTTTTATTGAAAAAGTTATTTAATTTTGCTCCAAATGTCCTATAAATGTAAATTTGAAAATTTGAAAAAATTTTGAAGACTGGTGCCAAAAGGGCGTTAACGATTTTTTGTTGAAATGGTAAATTCTAGAGCACCTAGAATCGATAAGAGTTGATTTCTAGTCAATTAAGGGTTACATTTGCCAAAAACCCTTTCTATTATAAATATATCTGTTGATGTTTACACTCTGAGCGCCAGGCAACAACTGATCCAAAAGGTCAGGCTCTCTGCATATATAAACGAAAAAGAGAGAAGGAATCTGGAAGGAGAATCACACTGATTTTAAAAATTGCTCAAATTCAAATCTATAAAACAAATTCAAATTCTTATCGAAATAAAGTAAAAACAACCTGGTGGTATTCAACTCACTTAGATAAAGGGTTGTTTGAACTGTACAATATTTTATTTAGAGACCCATGTTTGTAAAAAATTTAATTTCCTATAAAAAAGTTCATACTTATACCTTTTTTCAATAAAGTTTGTATTTTTTAGCCAAAAAGACAGAATAAATGTGAATATTAGTTCAATCCAATAAATACAAGGGTGTTTCAGAAAAATAAAATAAAATATCTTATTATATTAAACAAGCAATTCATGTATATATATATATGTAAGATTGAAATCCGCGCCACAACGCTGCCACAACGCCGACCAATAGGAAGACAACAGTTTGACAATACAATTCTTGAATGATAAATATATTATTATAATTGTTTATATTGTTAATTTATTTATTATATCTAAATTACTATATTGAATCTAAATAATATCTAAATTACTACAAGAGATAAAGGACCTAAAATTTCGATTTCTCTTTGTAGGTAAAATTGTATATAATGTAAATAATGTAATATAATGTCATAAATAACTAATAAATTCTCTTTATAGATGAAACTCGAATTTTATTTACCTGAAGAATAAACGAAATTATATATATATATATATATATATATACATAAAATTACGATCGTAAGTTGTAGAAAAAAATCTGAAAAATAGTTTCTTTCTATAACAACAATATTAAATTTTGTTTGTTTTTTTCTCATTCCTGTAAAATTTCCTTGTTGTGAGTTAGCAAGTTTACACTCTAAGGTGACGATATATAGATTTATTCAATAAAAAATACTTGGTGAGTTTCACATTAAGATATAAAAAATAAAACGAATTTATTTTTGAAGAATCTTTAATCTCGATATATATATTCGGGTGACTAACCCATCTTCAGGAGAAACAGAGAAACCTACCAAGTATTTTTTATCCAATAAATTTAAAAAATGTTTCACCAAGTACCAACACCAAATTCCTTAAAAATTAACGATATATAGAATCGGTTTATCGGAAACGGCTCTAACGATTTGGAAGAAATTCACGTGTTAGGGGATTTTTGGGTTGACATTTCGATCTGTCTCAGTCTCATCTTCGGCTAAGTTGTTTTTTATGGGTTTTTTGTTAATTGAAATAATTATTCACAGCTGGTTGTCTCGATAAAAATGTATAATGTATAAAAATTTATAATTACATTTTTAATCAATTTTCTTTTAATAAAATTAATTGTTTTTTTTTATTTTAAATTCCACTAATAGATCATTACAAAAATTATTATGTAAAGAATTGAGTATCTATTTGAGAAAGAAAGATTGAATTTTTCTCAAAATCAACTTGTGATATGAATCAATTAATTTTAAGAACATGAATTTAGGTCATTTATCAAAGATATTA
Source organism: Forficula auricularia (assembly GCA_024734495.1). Lineage (NCBI taxonomy): Eukaryota > Metazoa > Arthropoda > Insecta > Dermaptera > Forficulidae > Forficula > Forficula auricularia. The sequence continues at coordinate 75,947,484 of JALMQS010000099.1, read as the reverse complement.
ATAGATAAGTTTATATTGCATGTAGGAGGGTTTTGTCCCCTCGGGAGTCGAACCCAAGCACTAGTATGCTTTCCGGGAAAACCCCTCCTACATGCAATATAAACTTATCTATTAATATCTTTGATAAATGACCTAAATTCATGTTCTTAAAATTATTATATATTTGAATTTGGCAATTTAATTAATTGAGGATTGAGAAAGGGTGGGTGTCGAGAGAGACCAATCGACTTGATTGGGGAATAATGGAATTGAAATAATTATCGGAAAAGGTTTTTTTATCTAATTAGATTTTTCCTCTTATTAAAAACAAGGACTAAAGATGAATAAGGACACTCGATGGTGGAGAAGTAATCTCCGGAATCGAAGCAAAAATACAATGTATACATTAATTAATGTAAAATAATTGGTTTAATAAAATTACTTAATTAATTAAAGGTATTTTTCTATAAAATAATTTATTAGAATATCAATTTCATTCTCTTAAAAAATCCGTCAATTCTACATGATTTAAAAGTGTCAACGAAAGAACCTCGGTGTATATTAATATTAATTTTAATTGAAATTACATTCAAAACCTTGTGCCCAGTGATACGTCTTTATAATGGCGATAGCGGGTCAAAACGTTGGTAAAAATATAAATTAAGTTTTATTTCAATTTTACTTTATTTTGGCGGTAATTAAAAATCTACCTTTTTACCTGAATTTAAAATTAAAAATAAATTAATATATCGCATTTAACTAAAGTAAAAATTACCGAGGATCGCTCGGTGTTCCAGGTACTATTTTAATATTTGACTAGTGAGAGCATAGGGTCCATGCTTTTCACTTAATGACACTTTGAAGACAATACTTTATCTCAGAGAGCTTTCTATTATAAATGTATCTGTTGATGTTCACACTCTGATCATCAGGGCTCGCTCTCTGGTTATATAAACGAAGAAGAGAGAAGGAATCTGAAAGGGGAATCATACTGATTTTAAAAATTGCTCAAATTCAAATCTATTAACAATTTCCTATCAAAAAACAGCCTGATTGTCATTTAGCTATGCTCTATGGTTTGTAATAAAAAATAAATAAATAAATCAACCGCACTTTGTCTATTAAAAAACCTATTTATGATAATGGCTCAAAGGAGATTTTAATGCTTAATTCAGGCTCAATATGACAAATGTTAAGCATGAATGTGCAAATTTATAATCATTTTAGATCTGCTGAATTTAATTAAATATATTTTTCTACTTTCACTTATCTATATCTATCTTTCTATCTAGCTAGTGTTTCTTTCATTTATATCTGTATATGTTCTTTGTCATCTTTAATGGTCTTTTTTATCTCTAACCCATCCCAGAGAAATGTCCTAATTTGTGCATCCTCTTCATCTATTAAGTACTTTCACTTACCTTACGTATATGACCTATAATAAAGATAGATGTGTTATGACAAGGTCGAAAATTTTAATTCGAGTTCTCACGGGAAATAAATTTTTTAAATGTCTACCAGTGATAAATAATATTCATAAAAAATAAGGTTTTCTCTCTGCTTGATACAAAAAAATATATACATATAATCAGGGCTGCAATGAAGGGAATACGGCACAATATGGCGTATATACCCTGTAGTTTGAATCTAAGCAAATACCCTTGCTGAGTTGACAATTTTAAAAATGCTGAGATATTAATTTTTTGAATATGCAAATAAATATTTTAAATTCTTTCAATTTGCTTTTAAAATAATAAGTTTTTTTTAATATCCGAATAAAACATTATTTTATTATGTATAGCGTATAACGTCTTATTTTTTCGATCCATATAGCGTATACCTTCTGTTGAATTTACGACTACAGCACTGCATATATAATGATATATCTTAAAAAACAGCCTAAGCGGGGATGGAATCTTTTTGGTTTTATCCTTAATGTGTATTGTCAATGAAAAGTTATAATTAATTTTTTTCATTCCTTTTTTACTTTATTTATTACTTTTTTTCATTTTGAAAACCCGCTAATAGTTCATTATAAGGATTATATTATATTATTAAAATTAGGAAATTTAATTAATTAATTAATGGGATTGGGATGGGGAGAAGAGATTAGCAAACCAATCGACTTGATTGGGGAATAATGGAATTGAAGTAATTATCGGAAAAGAGGTTTTTTATCTAATTAGATTTTTCCTCTTATTAAAAACAAGGACTAAAGATGAATAAGGACACTCGATGGTGGAGAAGTAATCTCCGGAATCTGAAGCCTCAAATACAATGTATACATTAATTCATGTAAAATAATTGGTTTAATTTAATTAATTAGAGATATTCTCTATTGAAAGCCGGATAGTAGAAAATGATGAATTGATTTAAAGGCAGCCTCAAAGATAATGGAAACCACAAAATCCGAATAAAATAAATTATTAGAATTTATTAGCTCTTAAAAAGTGATAAAGATTGTTTTATTAAAATCGTTACAGGGGCGTTTTCAAAAGAAAACTTAAACCCGCCAAGTGCGAGTCACGATCACTTTGAAACTTCCTTTACATAAAATTATCAAAAAGTTTCTTAAATTAAGATTGAAGTAGTTTTTGGAGACGGGCTGTTAAGTGAATTTGAGTAGATATTGATGAACCAGTAGAAAATTAAAAAAAAAAGAAGATGATTTAAAATATCTTTTTATTCCAGCGACGTTTCGGAGGCTTATTCCCTCCTTCTTCATGGTTTTAAAAAATCAGTGAAAACCCTGAACAAGGAGGGAATAAGCCTCGAAACGTCGGTTTTTGAATAAAAAGATAGTTTAAATTATCCCTCTTTTTTTTGAATTTTGGACTGCCTCATCAATATGTCCTCAGTTCCTTAAATTCACTAATCATCGATAAATAAGAACGAATTCGGTATCTAAAGTATTTTGGAATTATACGGAATTAAATTCTTGGTATATGCGAGTCCGATTCGCATTTGGCTTGTTTATGTTTATAATATATTAGTACCTGGAGGCACCGAGCGATGCTCGGTAACTTCTTCCTTCAGTTAAAATCTTTATTTTAATATTATTTCTAATTTAAAATTCTGATAAAAAGGTCGATTTTTATTTGAGAGCCGTTTTCAAATTAAAAAATACAAATATAATCTATATAGTATTCGACCACGGTACCCCCCACCTCCACCCTGCTCGGCTCCACCCCGAAACCTCGCCCTACCCCGGATCCCTCACCACTTCCCCCACTTCTGCACCCCCCACATCCACCCCCGCTCCGCATCAAAATCGCTTTCTCATCCTCAAAACTTGTTATTAGAGCTTGTTTCATCAAAATCGTTAGAGTCGTTTTTAAAAATAAAAAAAAATACAAATACTTATATATATATATATATATATATATTCGGTATCTAAAGTATTTTGGAAGTTATACGGAATTAAATTCTACCTGGAAGACCGAGCTTTGTTTGGGTTTAGTTAATTCTTGACAAGAACACATTACAATCGAAATAGTTCTTCAAGGCTTTTGAGAACAATTAGCCCAGGCTATTGTCTGTCTGGGTACAATAGTAAAAGGAAAACCTTTTTTAAAACCTTAAGAATGGAATTTTTTCTATCTGAGAATAATTAATTTGATTACGATAAAACCCATCAAAAACAACTTTGTCGAAGATGAGACCGGTGACAGATCGAATTGTCACCCCAAAAACCCCTAACCCGTGAATTTAATCAAAATCGGTAGAGCCGTTTTCAAAATAGAACAATGATACAATTATATATAGACAAATATACAATTTTTGCTCGTTTAATAAGAGTAGATAAGTGCCTGTAGTATTAACCGAAGAAGAAGTAAAATAACAAACGTATTAATTCATTAAAAATACCTACTATTACTAATATTTACTTATGTTGATTTCCATTTGAATCCCTGACCTATAAATTCCAAGTGATTTGTTTATGCAAAAGAGAACTCTGCTTGTGGTTAAACTATATAAATCAAATATTACTTTATTTAACTACTTGACTTCTCTTGTGGACATAAATTTATTATGAAAGTAAAACGTTTGAAAAATATTTAAGTCAATAAATGAAGAAAAATCGAAAAAAAGAAAGTCTTCTATATATCTGATGATTGAATGAATGGTATTTAACAGAAAGAAGGTAATAAATAATAAATAAATGAATAATCAATGTGTGTGTGTGTGTGGTTTATTTATTGATTTATCCGAGAGTTAGGTTTATATAAGTATGCAAAAAAGCGGAATTGTGAAATGAGCTTTAACATTCTTTCAAAATGTATCTATATACTTATTTTCCTATTCAATATTAATATACATACGTATGTCTGACAGACTGACTATAACGTAACTCTTAACAATACAACAGGTTTTCTTTTTTTTTTGTTATTGTAAAGGAGTGCCCTCAGAAGACAGAGAAACAATTTATGTTTGTTCTTAATCTCTCGCATCACGTGCAACATGAAATTTATTCTTAGAAAACTTCATACAGAGGAGAATTCAATGAGGTTGTCCTCTGCTTGGTGCTAATAATCTATCTTTATATATCGCAGGGAAATGATTAAAATGGAGATTTGATCAAATGCCTAAGGTATATGATCAATTCATGCAAGAAAATAAAATAACAACTCTCTGGGGTGGTTTCCCTAAAGTCATAAGTGATTTGATCAAATCACTGTTTTAGTGAAAAGATGAAATAAACAAGTAAGGACTTGCAAAGCTCTATTTTTCGCTTGTTACCACTCCCCTTCACCCCTCCTTACTTAGAGTTCAAGGATTTTTTTTAATTTTAATACCCACCAATAGTTAATTACAAAGAAAATTTATTAAAATAATTAATCCGAAGATTTTAGTAAGACGGAAGGAAGGGAAAAGAATAATGGAATTGAAATAATTATCGGAAAAGAGGTTTTTTTCTTTAATTAGTTTTTTTCCTCTTATTAAAAACAAGGACTAAAAAAGATGATCAAGGACAGTCGATGGTGGAGAAGTAATCTCCGGAGTCGAAGCTCAAATACAATGTATACATTAATGTAAAATAATTGGTTTAATAAAATTTATAAAAAAAAAGATTTTAGTAACTTTTTTTGAAAAATAGATGGATTTTTTTTTAAATACAACTCACGGTATAAACCAAATATATCAAGAAAGAATTTAAATTTTACAGTGAAAATCTAAGATTTTAGTAGAAATATTTTTACATTGCACATCAGAAGGATCTATTCCCTCAGGAGTTGGAACCTCTTGCCCGGGCTTGTTAGTTACTCTCGAGACAAAATGCAATATAATTAAAAGAAGCTAGAAATTTTGTCGAGGATCGAACTAACAAGCCCGGCAAGCCTATTACTACTCGGGTTCAACTCTTGAGGGGACGAATAAGGCTTCTGATTTGCAATATAAAAGTATTTCTACTAAAATCTTAGTTTTTTTAGATTAAAATTTAAATTCTTCCTTGAAAATTGATTAAAATTAGGAAATTTAAATTATTTATTATTTTAAAACCCACTACGAAGGGGCGTAGTCCCCAGCCAGCAAGATGTCCGCTAAAGGCAGGCTTCGCAGCTGGTTTATATAATATATTCAATTAAGTGGATATTGATGAGGCAGTCCAAAAAAGAAGTTGAATTTATACTATCTTTTTTATTTTTATTCAAAAACCGACGTTTCGGAGGTTATTCTCTCCTTCTTCAGGGTTTTGAAAAGTCAGTGAAGGAATTCCCCCTCTGTCTCCTCTTTCAGTGACAGTAACAATAATATATTGTATTTCATTCTCAGCAGAATTATAATGTGACAATGTTCACTGACTTTTCAAAACCTTGAAGAAAGAGGGAATAGCCTCCGAAACTTCGGTTTTTGAATAAAAATAAAAAAGATAGTATAAATTATCTTCTTTTTTTGGACTGCCTCATCAATATCCACTTAATAATCAGTAGAGATTGTGTTGTTGGTGCAAGGTGAAACATCTTTAATAAAGATAAGAGTAAATAAATATTTTATTTAATATGGATTTACTATGAGTTAAGGATACTGGGTCACTTATTTCACATTAAAATTAAAAAATTAAACTTACTTTCTGTATTTCCTGAAGATGGGTTGATAGCCCGAAATATATATATTGAAAAAGAAAAAAAAATTTATATCTTTTAATTTTTTAATTTTAATGTGAAATAAGTGACCCAGTATCCTTAACTCATAGTAAATCCATATTAAATAAAATATTTATTTACTCTTATCTTTAATATCCACTTAATCAACCTATCTGTTCGTCTCCAAAAATTACTCCAATCTTATATATTCCAATTATTAATAGGAGATTTTTAGAATATGTAATTATATCTAAAGAATTTTAAAACAAATATTCTGGCAATATCCTTGGGTGTATGATTATAAGAGAGTACTGTTTAGGTGGGGATAATGAGAGCTATCGTTTCATAACTGAAGATAGATTGCCAGGTATTTATCATTTGGGATGGTTGCTTCTTCATCAGGAGGATAATAATTGCAGAGATGGCGAGATAGTTTGAAGTAATCCTTTGCGAATTGCCAGAGGGTGCTCACCACTCTACTCTCTCCAGCATCAGCATCAGCATCAGTTGTGCAATACAAGATTAGCAGAAAGACTTTCTCCCTGAACCATGCCATGCCATCCGTCTCTATTAAATTAACACCTCATCTGAAAAGGACATCCATCCTATCTCTATCTTTTCCTGTGACAATATATTTATTGTCTCTCTATAATAATTTAACACTTATTAAATTTATCAAAACAATTAATTGAACAAATTATTTTCAAAACGTGAGAACGTGATAAAATTAATAACTTTTTTAAGACTCGTTATTTTACGTCATTTGCGATCAATTTAACCGCGAAACTTTTATTCATGGTTCTAAACTCTTGGTATGATATTCTTCCGGGGGGTGAATAAGTTTCCAATTAAGACCTGAACTTGGGTAACCCGCTTCAATCATGGTCAAGACGATTATAATAAGTAGGGCTCGGATTTATAGGCACTAAAAATCGTTAAAATGGGCAGGAAACTAAGAAATAAAAATAATTAAAATAGGCACTTAAAAAGGCATTTTGGGAACTTATTTCAAATATTTTCTTCTATTCTATGAATAGCGTGTATAAGACACATTACATGTATCATTTTATTGAAAAACGCTTTTACAAATTTCTTATCTTTCAACATATATGCGGCACTGTCCGTCAATAATACCAAAAATTTTTCATTATTTTCTGATGGGCACAGGATACATATACAAGTATAATACAAATTCCCATTAATAAAAGGACAAATCATAATATTTTTAGGAGACAAAGAAATTGAAACTTAAGTAATAATTTGCGAATTGCTCTAACTATTGTTGAACAATTTGTTGCTTCAAGTTCGGAACAGGTTATTCAATATGGTCCTACTCGGCTCATTTATGTCATGTTTTCTGCTCGATACATAATTTTCTTAATAATTCAAAAAAAACTTTTAAATTTAGAAAATGTATAGATCTTAAAAATGGGAATTGCTAATTTTGAGTTAAAATATGCACTAAAAAAGGCATTTATAGATAAAATAAGAAATAACACCAAGAATATGGCAAAATATGCATTATAGGCACTAACAAATGCCTCTTATTTTATTCATAATTTCATGAAACGCATAGATTATTATATTGGCCTAAATTTTAAGTCATAAATAAAAACGGCAGAAGGCGAAATTGAGCCCTAATAATAAGTACAGATAGAGAGATATTAGATAGTTATAATAAATTAAATGAATATTTCAAGAATCTCTAAAGTAGGCCCTAGTCGGTCAATCATTTCGATCAAAAGATTGAGTCACGCAGTTCAATCATTGACTAAATCAACCCCTCAATCAACCTAAATCTTTTGATCAAAACTCATTCGTAGTGGAGTTTCGATTAGGTTTCGGTGTTGGAAGCTAGAGGTGAGTCCTCCATGGTTGCTGACGAGTACGCTGATTGAGGGAAAGATTGATCAAAACCGTTCTAGACCGTCATGTGCCTCTTTAATCATTTGTGTCAATCTAACTTCTCAATTACCATCAATCATTGACCCAAGTATCAAACGGGTTCCTAGACGGTCAATGCTTGACTCAATCATTTTGATCAAAAGATTGACCGCATAGGGCCTTCTTTATGCTACCTGTGAACCTCTCGACAAATAACAATTAAAAATAAAAATATATTTTCTGTATTTTTCAAGAGAAAATTCTAAAACTGTTTTGACACCAGAACAAATGATCAATTATTAATATTAATTTACTAATATCACGATTAAAAATTATTTTCTTTACCTTTCAAACAACAACAACAACAACATCAATTTTTTAACGCAAACTTATTGAGTTATACCAGTAGAATTTGAACCGAAATTTGAAATTTTGTTTTAAGGATAAAACCAAAAAGATTCCATCCCAGCTTAGGCTGTTTTTTAAGATATATTATTATATATGCAGTGCTGTAGTCGTAAATTCAGCAGAAGGTATACGCTATATGGATCGAAAAATAAGACGTTATACGCTATATATAATCAAATAATGTTTTATTCGGATATTAAAAAAAATTTATTATTTCAAAAACAAATTGAAAGAATTTAAAATATATATTTGCATATTTAAAAAGTTAATATCTCAGCATTTTTAAAATTGTCAACTAGCAGGGGTATTTGCTTAGATCCAAACTACAGGGTATACACGCCATATTCCCTTCATTACAGCCCTGATTATATGTATATATATTTTTTGTATCAAGCAGAGGAAAACCTTATTTTTTATGAATATTATTTATCATAACGTGTCATAAAAAAACCTAATGTTAAATTTGAAAATTACTAAAAATTCTATGAATCCATCTATTCGATGAAATTTGCAAAAAAAGCAAAGAATAAAATCAAATTTTAAAAAATGAAGGGTGCATATTTGGACAGCATCCCCTGGTTGAAAAGTCATTGTCCGCCACAGGTAGATACATACAAGAATTACTCAATAAATAATTATAATTAATTATGTGGGATTTAAATTAAAATTAAAATTTTAATCAAATTAATCACAAAAATAAAAGGTTCAAAAATTACTCATTTAATAGTAGGTAGAACCTGAAGCCACCGAGCGATGCGCGACAGCTTTGTGCTTCAGCTAAAAGTTATATATTAATATTATTTTTAATTTAAAATTCTGATAAAAAACACCCCGTCACTGCACCTCACCCCCATACTACCCACGCTATGCCCCATGGACCCCCGCAACGCCCCTTGGACAACCACCCCGTGCCACTCCCGAGCACCGCACACCCGCTATGCCCCCTGGACCCCCACTCCACTAACCCCGGATTCCACCTCCTGCACCCATCACCCCGACAACCAGTTTTTGCTTTTCTAATTTTCTAGTGGCCCACAGATTATGTATATAAATAAATTCCGTATAATTTTTTTTTTAATTAAATAACAATTTGTCGAGTTTTATAATAAACAATTAAATTGGCAAATTCTAATATATATAACGAGCTTTTCGTGCGTGCCTTCGGCACGCCCTCGAAGCTCGGCCCTCCGAGCTGGTGCCCTGGCGGGCAGCGTCACGGTCCAAAAATTTTATTCCTCTTAAAAAACCACACTCCAAATGTATACCGGTAAACTACCGAAAATACATCGTCTTTTAAAAGTTTCGCCTCTTTAACTTTTGAGTGGCGAGGGGGGGGGGGGGGGAGGAATAATGATCAATATATTTAATGTTTCTTAATTCAAAATGAATTGGAGTCTTTCATTTCAAAATTCGAGTCCAAATTAGAAATTAGAATTTCAAATTTGCCTGGTTAATGAAAATCGATTGGAGCCGCGCTGACAATTATATTTCAAATTTGCCTCGTTAATTAATATATATTTAATATTTCTTAATTTAAAATCTATTGGTGTTTTTTCATTTTCATTCGAGTTCAAATGAATACAATATTATCTCGACACAAAGTCCAAATCAAAAATATCTAGTTTTAGTAACAGAAATCAAGATAGAAATATTAATGTCAGTAATCGGTAGAGCCAATGACTATAGTTCAAGAGTTCGTCGGTTCGATTCTAGGCAAGAGCGTAATTTTTTAGAGAAATTTCTCTAAGCGTTGTTACAAATTAATCTAGATGAATATTATATATATAATATTTGTTATTAACTGTTTGTGGGATTTAATTTTTTTTATTGACATTTTCATTTATAAATAATTACTTTAATTAAGAAAAAGTCAATTAAGAGGAATTTTGATGAGGTCCAGACCTAGCTAGATCGCTTTCTCATCTTCAAAACTTGTTAATAGAGTTGTTTTCATCAAAATCGTTAGAGCCGTTTTCAAAATAAAAAAATATACAAATATATATATATATATACAATTTTTGGTCGTTTAATAAGTGTAGATAAATAGATAGATATACCTAGGATACCTATATGTATTTGGTAAGTAGCCCTCGGTTTGCGAGACCGACTTACACTTTATCCGGGTAATTATTGTTACATTTATGACACTAATGATTTTAGTGTTGTACAACTTTTTATAATATTCAAAAGAGTTTCTTGAATTAGAAAAGGTCAAGAATCACTAGTAAAGAGTTTAGAAATCTAATATTGATTGAAGTGAAAAATTTCGTGATAGGTTATTTATTTAAATTCAATATTTAATTAAAAAAATACACTAAAAAATGAGATCTGATTGTGTTTAGGTGTATTGTTTAAAGTTTAAATATTAACAATAAAACCTTGATTGATTTTTTGACCTAAAAAATAAATTTCCATGACTATGCAGAAAGGTTTTAATTTTTCAATTAGCCGCCGGGTTGTCGGCGCATATTTAACCGAGATGAAAAGGAAAAGTCGCATCTTCCTGATTCTTCTTTGAAATTCCATTCACTTTTTTTCTAATTGCATTTTACTACGTTTAACATTAAATGAAATATCCCTTAACATTTGCTGCAATTAAGGAAATAAAATAGCCGGTGTTTTTACTAATTGTATATTGTGCAACATATCGATTATTATTTATTCATCCGTCGCGTAACATTTTAACTTTAATTGATTTATTAATTTCTTTTTATTTATTAGAAAACATTATAATTATAATTTTTTTTTTTTTTTTTTATAAATTTTATTAAACCAATTATTTTACATTAATTAATGTATACATTGTATTTTTGCTTCGATTCCGAGATTACTTCTCCACCATGGAGTGTCCTTGATCATCTTTAGTCCTTGTTTTTAATAAGAGGAAAAATCTAATTAGATAAAAAAACCTCTTTTCCGATAATTATTTCAATTCCATTATTCCCCAATCAAGTCGATTGGTTAACAAATTTTCACACTTCCTCCATTCATCCCATAATTATAATAAATTTATTAAACCACTTATTTTACATGAGATTTATTCATACATTGTATTGAGCTTCGATTCCGAGATTACTTCTCCACCATCGAGTGTCCTTGAACATCTTTAGTCCTTGTTTTTAATAAGAGGAAAAAACTAATTAAAGAAAAAACCTCTTTTTCCGATAATTATTCCAATACCATATTGAATCCACCCCCTTTTTCAATCCCATAATTATAATTGAATTATCCAATTATATCTATGTATTCCCAATGTTAGTAAAATGTGGGATTTAACTCTGTATTTTAAAACCAATTAGCAATACATGAATGTTATTATACTATTAAAAGAGCAATTTTTGAATAATAAGTATATAGAACCGGTTTCTCGAAAACGTCACTTACGATTCCGATGAAAATCACGGTTCATAGTTTTTTAGGTCGACATATCGACCTGTTAGGGTCTCATCATTTGATTGTTTTTGTCAAAATAAATCTATTCTATAAACGTAAATTAAAAACATATTTGAAATTTTTCCCAAACCTTTCTAGAAGACTCGGTAAGGTTTTTCAAAAGCCTGGAGCAAAGAATGGGAGAGGGAAAATTCTCTACTTAAAAGCCCCTTTTGACCCCCCAATATATGATAATATGTCTAGAACAGGACTGTTCAATCCGTGGCTCGCGAGCCACAACTGGTTTTTAAATAGGGTTAGCCCAACAAATTCCAAATCAGACCCCAGTTGGGATAGCCTTACAAAAAAACAAGTTTATAAATTGGGTTAGCCCAACAAATTCTCAATCAGATCCCAGTTGGGATAGCCTTACAAAAAAAAAACAAGTTTATAAATTGGGTTAGCCCAACAAATTCTCAATCAGACCCCAGTTGGGATAGCCTTACAAAAAAAACAAGTTTATAAATTGGGTTAGCCCAACAAATTCTCAATCAGATCCCAGTTGGGGTAGCCTTACAAAAAAAAACAAGTTTATAAATTGGGTTAGCCCAACAAATTCTCAATCAGATCCCAGTTGGGATAGCCTTACAAAAAAAACAAGTTTATAAATTGGGTTAGCCCAACAAATTCTCAATCAGATCCCAGTTGGGATAGCCTTACAAAAAAAACAAGTTTATAAATTGGGTTAGCCCAACAAATTCTCAATCAGATCCCAGTTGGGATAGCCTTACAAAAAACAAGTTTATAAATTGGGTTAGCCCAACAAATTCCCAATCAGATCCCAGTTGGGATAGCCTCAAAAAACAAGTTTATAAATTGGGTTAGCCCAACAAATTCTCAATCAGATCCCAGTTGGGATAGTCTTACAAAAAAACAAGTTTATAAATTGGGTTAGCCCAACTAAATTCTCAATCAGATCCCAGTTGGGATAGGCTTACAAAAAACCACTAGAGTTTAAATTGGGTTAGCCCAACAAATTCCCAGTTGGGATAGCCTTACTGGGCGACTTAATATTGTGTACACCTACTACACTTTCATTTCCAAGTAGAAGACAATAGATGAAAGGGATTATCGAATGAATTCCAAAATAATTCCAGATAATTCCAAAGACGTGTGCACCTAATTCCAATCGAGGTTCACCCTTCGGGATTATATATATATAGGTATAAAACTGAAATGTATTCAGAAATTACAGGTGCTAATGACCTTAGCATTTGATACCCCTTTAAACCTACAATAATAATAATAATATTTGATATTTTAAGTATTTTGAAGTTAAGGTACGGATCCTCAGTATTGCGATCCGTATTTAGATTACTATACTGTTAAGTTAGTTGTATTGCGAATCTTCGAACGGCTTTGCTCTAGAAACCGGAATCTTGGCATAAGATTGCAGTTCCTTAAAACAAACTTTTGATCCATATTTTATCCCATCAGAAACAAGAGTTCAAAATTTCTGACTGCATGGCTTCGATTTTCCAATATTGTTTGTCTATAAGTTCTTAAGCTAGAAAGTCCAAAATCTAATCACTTTCTCACAATTAATTAAAAACAAACAAATAACATTTTGACACCAGAAAGAACTTTCTTTGAGTTTTTATTCTTGTGTTATCTTGATTATCGGAATTCAGACAAACATTTATCAAAATAATGGGATACATGTTTATTTCCGGTTGAAACACCTCCATTGTCTTGGTCAGAGAAAAATTGTTAAAGATGGACTAAGACAACAGTTAATAGCTTGTTTTGCATTCGTTATAAAGTTATAAATAACAATAATTTTATATGGGATAGGGAGAAAAAACTATAGATCAACCAATTATATACATAGTTATTAATTTATAGTACTAGTGAACACAGTAATCAATTAAATATTCATGAAGGAAACATGTATTCAAGGAGCCGTTAGACTCAGTTTTCACTTTCCACTATTAGTTAAAATTACAAATTACATTCTCACTATGTGTCACTTGATAGTTTCTAATTCATAAATTTTAATAACTGTTTAGAGTTTGTTTATAAACACCCATTGTTTATCTAAACATAATTCATTGATAGTTTTACACAAGTAGGCTTTGGAAAAATCAATACTTTTAGGCAGTTTTCAACAGGTTGCTAATTAAAATTTAACGGATTTTAAATAATTAATAATTCAATTGTGAAAAATAATAATTAAATAACAAGAATTGTTGGGATTGTATAAAATTATAAAACATAAAGTGTTTTAAATGGGCCAGACGTTTCGTCAATTGATTTTGACTTCCTCAGTGCCTAGAATGATAAATCGAGGAAATTGAAAAAAAACTTATAAATAAATTAATTACAAATAAATTGAACATTAGGTAAGGTTAGATTTAAAAAAACTATGTTTTTAATTTTATCCAATTCCCTACTATTTCTGTTATAAATTTACTATGGATACAAATGATGTAACATTTATAATAATCATTATTATATTTTTTGTATAGAGCTTGATGAAGCCTCGATAAATTTGCGAAACATTGCAATTGGTCGTATGATTTAACACGGTGTTTAATTGTTTCCTTTTTTTTTCTTGATTTGTAACATCTATTAATAATAATTAAATTTGGGAAGTTAATAAATAAGGGACCATTAGAATACGATCCGACTCGCACTTGGAAGGTTAATTATTTTTTTTTTTTTAATAACGCGACTGTAACGATTTTTATGAAACAATTTTTATTATATTTCAAGGACAAGAAAACTATCTAGATACAGTAGGTCTCAAATTCGGAAAATATTATTTTGATATGTCTCGAATTGTCGTAAAAAAGTATACCTATTCTAAAATTAAAAGAAATTCTGATGATGAAGGTTGTCAAAAGAACAGGAACGATTCATTTATATTGAAAAAGTAGTTTAATTTGACTCGAAAAGTTTGCCAAAAGGGCAGTAATGATTTATTTTTATTGAAAAAATAATTTAATTTAACTCAAAACTACGTAAAAATATAAATTTTAAAATTTGAAGAGATTCTGATGAAGGTTACCAAAAAAGGAGAAAAAGTAGTTTAATTTGACTTGAAATGTCGAAAAATTATGTATGCTAAAATTTGAAAACATTTTGATAAGGGTTACCAAATGGGCAGAACGATTTATTTTTATTGAAAAAGTAATTTAATTTGACCCAAAATGTCGAAAAAGTTTTCTGGAAGCCCAGTAATTATGTATTTATTGCAGTAAAAACCCGTTGTTTAGTTCTTACTAGTTAAAGCACGTTTCACTGAATACCTTTGGGGCAACTATAATTTACTATATTGGTTGAGTTTGGTCCAAAGGTCTAGAATCTTCATTTTTGACCTTCCGCCTCATTTTGGGTGTTGATTTTCAAAAAATTTTTTTACGAAAATGCAAAAATTACATCCTCTACAACTTTGCTTCTAATGAGGATGTAATTTTTGACATTTTCGTTTAAAAGGTGAGTCGGAAAGTCAAAAAATGAAGATTCTAGACCTTTGAACCAAACTCAACCAACATCAGTAAATTTTAGTTGCCACAAAAGTATTCAGTGAAACACGTTTTAACTAGTAAGAACCCGTTCTTACTAAAAACGGGTTTTTAGTGCAACATATACATTCCATGAAAATGGAAACTTTTTTCAAAAGCCCAAACTTAACATCCCTTCATCTGTAAATAATATTACTTTGAATACAAAAAAACAAACAAACAAACAATATTAAAGTAATTCGAAGATAAGACCCTGATAGATGGATTTGTCGACCCGAAAACCCACTTAGTGAGTGATTTTCGTCGAAATGGTAATAAGAACCGTTTTCGAGAAACAGATTCTACATAAATTAATATTTACAAGAATTGCTCATTTAATTGTATAAATAAAAATATAGGAGTTTTAAATTGCTGATAGAAGTAGACTAGCGAACTTCCAACATGTTGTCACCAGGTTTTAAGTTTCACCCAGTAGATATTTGTATTGGTGTTTCGCTAATCATTAAACAACAACATCATCTTTTGGTTGTTAATCAATATTGTCAACATAACTATTCTAGAAAAAATATGTAAAATCCCATCTATCGGTCCATCCCTCTCTTTTCTTGGTTATTTTATTACATGATGTCAAGGATTTCTTGTCCCTGTTAACATTTGGACGACGTGGATGGCGTTACGCAAAAGATCCTCTTCTCTTCATTTTCAAACAGGTCACCAACTAGTCACATATTTATTGAAAATGGGGTCTCTCATTCCTTGCAACATTGGTGCTAATTTATTGGTTATAAGTACCATCTGATATCATTTATGGTCTATATCAACTACTTGTTATTACATGCTTAATGGACAATTCCGGTCATCAATTTCTATGAGATTAATTATTTGATCATCATGATGATGATGATCAAATAATTAATCTCATAGAAATTATTTGATATCTTCTTAAAATTACAACTATTTTTCAAATCTCATAGACAAGACATTAGTAATTCACAATATGAATTATATCATAATTCTCCAATATAGAACGTTAAACAATTTATGTCTCATATACTTGTCGATTTGGATAGAATAAGGTTTTAAATTTTTCGAAACATTTTCCTGATGATATACAGTATTTTGAGTGTTTTTGCTGAACGCGTCACAACTGATGATATTAGGTATGTTTATAGATTACTAAAGAAGGCGGACAATTGCATTACAAAATAATATGAATTTATTACATGAAAATGATTATTTCCAAGGGGTTAGTGTGTTGTAGGGTTAAATAATGTTAAAATTACTTTTGTGTGGAGGAGGGTTAGTTACAGCTGGATTAGCGAAAGATGGATGATGAGAATCTTTCGCTAATCCAGCTGTAACTAACCCTCCTCCACACAAAAGTAATTTTAAAATTATTTAACCCTACAACACACTAACCCCTTGGAAATAATCATTTTCATGTAATATATTCATATTATTTTGTAATGCAATTGTCCCCTTCTTTGAATAATCTATAAACATACCTAATATCATCAGTTGTGACGCGTTCAGCAAAAACACTCAAAACACTGTATATCATCAGGAAAATGTTTCGAAAATTTAAAACCTTATTCTATCCAAATCGACAAGTATATGAGACATAAATTGTTTAACGTTCTATATTGGAGAATTATGATAAAATTCATATTGGTATAGGTTGAACAATGACACTTACTTTAGGGCCGTTTAACGTCGAACTTACACCGGCTAAGAGCACCAAATTTTTACCAGGTACTAGTTAGGTACTAATCTTGAAATTTTTGATAGGAACCAACTCCTTCGTCGGCCATCTTGGATTTTAAGGGGCCATGTTGAAATACCATAGGTATTAGGGTGGTTTTCGAATTTTTCAGGTCTGGACCTCTTAATAGTTGCCAATTGGCTAAAAAATGAGATTGGAAAAGTTTCAGCGTAATTGGATAAAGGTAACCCGTGACTGGGTAACTCTTATACCCCCAGCTGAGAGGGGAAGTTTGGGAAGAACGTTTGGGTTGCATTCAAAATTGACGTTTTTCCTTCATAAAATGAAAATTACTCATCCTAGAAACTTGATTCCTCTCTCATTCTCTAGGTAATTTTGTTTTTTACTTGGACCACATTTTTGTTAATCTCTTAGATTTGTCGATATTAAGCATTTTCCAGACAGGACATGATACGTTTCATTTTAAGTGGACCAACTTTCATGTAATGTCTGAAAAATGCTGAATATATCTGGGAGAGTTGGTTTCTATCAAAAATTGCAAGCTATAATTACCTAACTAGTACCTGGTAATAATTTGGTGCTTTTATCCGATGTTTAAACGTTTTCATGTTAAGCGGCTCCACTATATAATAAACTATGTGACTAAAAAATAATAAAAAAAATTAAATTAACTTATTTTCAAAATGGTAATACGTGTATAAAAAATGCAAAATACCTATCCAAAATTTTACTTTTTTCTACAATTTTCAAATTCAGTTTATTAATCTGAATTTGTGAAAACATAACAGAAATAATAATTGATATAGACATGAAGATACTACCTGAAAAAGGAACATGAATAAGTGAAAATACGTCGTAAACTTGTAAATCAATATTGTATGTCCAATCCAGAGACTTACGCTTCTTTTTCCCTTAAAGCTACTATTAATAGGATGGAAATAGCTATAGCGCGTCAATGATTAAAACAGTAAAATTGTTCAATTTCCTTTCAACTGACTATTTAATGAGAAAGCGAATGAAAGTAAAAGTACAGGTAGCCGTAGCGCCTGCAGGTTAGGCTTCCCTCGGGGCAGAAAGAACAAGGTCAGGGACAAACAGGCAGCTCGCTCTTCTCTAAATGATAGATTTACTTACTCCAAATGAATCAACTTCCCATTCATTAACATGAACAGACAACTTAATTAATTTACGAGCAATTTATCTAGTCAAATCGTACTTTATCATTTCTGTTTATTTACATTGTTTTAAATCAATAAACATTTGACTTATAATTATTGAATTATATTTATAATAAAAATTTGATATTTTATTTAATTATTAATAATATGAAAAACTTTTTAATTAGTTTATATATTATATATTTTATGTAATTAATCTTAAATTGTTAAATGATCAATCATAGTGTATTAATATGGAATCGGTTTCTCGAAAACGGCTCTAATGATTTCGATGAAAATTGTGAATTAGGGGTTTTTGGGACGACAATTCGATCTGTCAAGGTCTCACATTTGACTTTTAATTATTGAATTATATTTATAATAAAAATTTGATATTTTATTTAATTATTAATAATATAAAAACTATTTAATTATTTTCTATATTAGTATATTTTATGTAATTAATCTTAAATTATTAAATGATCAATCATTGTATATTATATAGAATCGGTTTCTCGAAAACGGCTCTAATAATCTCGGTGAAAATTGTGGATTAGGGTTCTTTGAGACGACAATTCGATCTGTCAGGGGCTGATTTGAATTCTAGTAACTTTAATTTGATTTGAAGTCATAATAAAACACACACTTTCTGAACTATGGGCTACCTGATAATGAATATAAAAATCCATGTTAAATTCCATGTTCTAGTATTCATATCAGAGTTTTTGATAAAACTCATGTAGAACACAAGAACATGTGTGTTTCTGAACATCACCATCAACAACAACACTAAATAAGCTCGAGGATGTTCAGGGAAATATCCTACGTTGTTGTATCATTTGCATCCATACTAAATTTGAAAAATGAATAGCAGGGAATCGGACAAAATTAAAAACACAGGGTTTTTATTAAATGGGCCATCATGGTTTTGTCTTATAGTGAGATTGTTTTTTGACAAAGTAGTGCTAAAATGGGGTATTTATAACTCTATCTAATTTCAATTTATTTGTAATCAATGTATTTATAAGTTTTTCTAATTTTTCTGTTTTTTTCATTCTACCCAGTGAGGAATTCAAAATAAATTGACAAAACGTCTGGACCATTTAATAAAAACTCTGTGTTCTTAATTTTGTCCAATTCCCCCTATTCCTGTTACTGTCCAACGTTGTTTTGGCTGATTTTAACAAAGTTCAAAAAGATTTAACTTTAACATATTCGAAACTATTAGACTTGAACACATTCATAGAGCGACTATATCTCCTTGTTTGATAATTATGGGCTGAAACTAAACAATATTAGAGAGAATACAATAAGCCAATAAGCTGAGATTTATCTGGAGCTTAGGGCTAGGCACACACAGTCAATTTTCAGTCGATGCAACAATTTAGTTGGCTTGGTTTGAAATCGTGATGCATTATCAATTTATAACTAACTAAGCTCGATTTTTTTATCATAAGTGCTCATCGATCCCTTTTGATTAAACAATCGAGTTGATCTGCAGTTGTGTTGTGTATGCGACTACATTAAACTTAATGTACTTATGTCCATCAACTAAACTATCGCTTGACTGAAAATCGACTGTGTGTGCCTAATCTAAGCATACAGGCGGAATGAAAAGTAATGCTGGGTTTAGCCAGTAAGAATCCGCCAATATCTAGAGAAATAGACATCTCTTCCTATCAGCTGTACTATAATTGATTTCTGCTCCTCTCTGGGTACAAAACAACACACCTGTTACTGAATTTCCTAATCCACTAAGATAATTGTTCAGGACTACTGATTTCAGAAATGGTATCAGTAGTTCAATATAAATTTAGTTTTGATATATCAGTTGTCAGTAATTTGTGTTGTGATTACAGGTGGTGCTCGGACAGCAGCGCCGATTGCCTTTCAACTCCGGCGCGAACGAAATCAACCGACTTCTTCAGCCGGCAACTGGACCTGGAGGAGGAGCCGTTGCCCTCCATGACCACACTCATGTCACTTTGCTGGAGTCCAGTTGTGCGCCTAATGGAATCCAAGTGCATGTCGAGTTTGAGTCTCCGTTCGGTGGCGTCATTTACAGCAAGGGCCACTTCGAAGACCCCAAATGCAGGTGAGATAATACATTCAATCAAACAGGATCGGAAAGTACACAAAATATTAAATACTTTGTTTGATGATAATCTGCGACATGCACGTAGGTATAGATTTTTTATAGGTGGGGTCTGTGACTGAGTAACTGATTTGTTCAGGTATCTTATTCCCCCACATCCAAGAATATAGGTAAAACAAAAGTGAAATGCTTTTCTAATAAACATAATTTAGACACAGCTATATAGGATGTGTTTCGAAAAGAAAATCAAAAGAAAAATTTAACTGTTACATGTATGATGGGGTTTTAACGCCTATAGCCCCTATAGCGATTTTTTGCAAAAAATTGCAGTTTTTCAAAACCTCAACCTCATTGCCCACTTGTTACCATTATCCAATTAAGATGAAACTTTATTTAAATTGTAGAAAATTGAATATAGTTTAGAAATATATAGAGTGGTCTTTGTCGAAAACGTGCTCATTCATGGTCAAAATGGGAAAAAATCGAAAAAAGTTCAAGTTTTTGGGATGAGGAGAAACAATAAAAATTTAATTGAAAAGGTTTTGTTTTGCCGAGAGTAGCAGAGCTGTTGACTCACAAAGAGAAACAAAGAGGTTGTTCTCTGATTGATGCAAATAAACATACACGCATACATATTATCTCGATATATATATGTGTGTATGTTTATTTGCATCAAGCAGAGGACAACCTCTTTGTTTCTCTTTGTGAAACAATAAAAAAACGCCAAGAGGAAAAAACCTAAATGATGAACTTTGTAGGAAATTTTATGAACTTTCATTTTGAATAGGAAGGTTATTTACGTAAAGTTGATAATTTTTGAGTTATAAGCAAAAAATGAGATTTTTTACCTTTTGTTTTTTTTGGCATTTTTGACAATGTTACATCACGAAATTTTGTTAGCAAACCTCAGATTCGGATTCAGCACACCCAAAAAACCAAGGGTCGAAAAAATTACAACTACTCTTGAACTTTCCGGATAAAAACACAATTTAACTGGATTATTTGTTTTAATTAAAAAAAAATTCCAATAAATATTTTGCTTTGTGGATTGACCCCACCCCCCCCCTTTATGAAAATTTTCTGTCTACGCCACTGCTGGTGACAGATATTTAGTAAGGTAGGTAGGTACTTGCCGACCCCCTAGGATTAGTTTTCGATACCCTTGTCCGCCTCCGTGGTCTAATGGTCAGAGTAACTGACTGGCAACCCGGAGGTCTCGGGTTCGATTCCCGGCTATACCCAGACATTTTTTCTGTAAGTATAGGGTCTGGTAATAAAAATTAAGTGGGAGATAAATTCAACCGAATTTATCGCGCGGAGAATTTACCACTGCTCGAAGCCCCTAAAACCTTAGTAAATTGGATATTGAATTGTATCTAAGTTTCTGAGATTGGCTCGTGATCCCGGCTTCTTTTCCTTCTGCTCTGTTCTTTTCACGATGGAGGGGCCAGCCCATACTGGCCTTTAGGGGATCCACCTTCTGGTGTATCTCCTCCTCACATCAATATCAATAAAAAAAAAAAAAAAAAAAACCCTAGGAGTCACGGGACCCCCGGTTGAGAATCACTGCTTTAGAAGGTAATATGAATTAATTGAATACATAATTAATGAAATTTACTAAATTTAGTAATAATAAATGTTAGGATCGTCCTGTGTTCACGGCCTTCTCGGGCCAGGGGCCCGCGGTATTTTACACGTCCTGCCACCCTATTGTTACGCCACTGATGAATTCCCAAGATATTTTTATCAATTCTACCCACTGGCTTTCTTAAATGACTAACTTATTTTATTAATTGAAGGTAATGGAAGGCAGCCCAGAGGTAGTGAGGAAAGAAAAATTAACACATATAAAATAAGGTGTAATTTATTGGAATCCTTCCTCCTTTCCTTTCAAACCGACGTTTCGGAGGATTTTTCCTCCTTCTTCAGGGTCTATAAACCAATATGACAAAATTATAAAAATGGGGTTGGTCATCATACATTTCAACAATAAAACAATACAATTATAAATACAATGTAAACAGCCATATTATCAATAGAAAAAAATATATAATTTACTCACTTCAAAGGGTCAATGAATGAAACAAATAAAATGTTTCCTTCTTCTCTCCACAGTAGTGTTCAAAAACTTTCTTCATTTTTAACAAAGGCATAGAAAAACAATTTTGTTTTCCTTCTTTTCTTAATTAGATGGCTAAATGGCTTTTGAATCTAATATATATAGACCAAACCCCTTCCATGACAGATGCGCACAAGAGTGCGTACTGGGATTAGTTATTAACATATTCTCAAATAATATGGTTGGTTCATATCACCCAATATACAAAATGTACAATTAGCAACAATTCCACAATTCACACCTTATTCGTTCATTGATCAATTCACTTATATTCACAATATATTATTTGATTAATATTAAAAATAAGCTGACGTGTTCTGATGTGGCCATCCACTTGAATTTACCATAAAACCAGGCCCCTCACTTCATTAATATTTAATAAAATTATTTATAATCATGTAGAAGAGGGGGGTTAGTTTTTGAATTTTTAGACTCCTAGGCCCACACTGATTATGTATACAAAATTTCGGAGAGTTTGGTAAATGGCCAAGATTTTCATTTTTTGAAGCTCCTCCCACCCCCACCCCCATTTTGGGCGGTTAGTTTTTGCATTTTTAGACTTCTGGGGACCCACTGATTATGTACACAAAATTTGGTTGAGTTTGGTAAATGGCCAATATTTTCATTTTTTGAAGCTCCTCCCACCCCCACCCCCATTTTGGGCGGTTATATTTTGCATTTTTAGACTTCTGGGGGTCCACTGATTATGTATACAAAATTTGGTTGAGTTTGCTCAAAAGACCTATATTTTTAATTTTTAACCCCCCTCCACCCCCCCCCCCCTTAATTTTTTGTCGATATGCATCAAAATCTAATCAGCTCTTAATCTCACTGGACCAAAACTACGTGTGAAATTTGGTTTCGATATTCACACTAGTTTTTGAGCTAGCTCGTCCACAAAAATTTGGTAACGCACAGACAATCTAACTAACAACCAGACAGACTAACAGACATTTTGACAAAACAATTATTATCTTGAAAAATATAATTTTTTCGATGTTCACTTATTAGAGCTTTTTTGTAGAGCGAAATGCCATGGTTTCGCTTAATTTTTTTAATCAAAATAATTTCACCCGTTTTTTAGATATTTCGAAAAAAATTAGGGAAAAACCACTTTTTTCATGCACGATTACAATACTTGACCATACCCTGTATGGTAAAGTAATAAGAAACAGGGTAGGTGTATGGTAAAGTTATGTAGATGACGATTTATTTTCAAACATGGTCACCTTAAAGAGAGAACTTTATTATGTGTTCAATGGATTTCTCACCATTATCATTCATTCCTCACATATATAATTTGCGGGAAATCCAATAATAAAAACTAATCAGATGCATATACTATTCATAAAAGTGTCTCGTTGCTCATTTGCATGTTAGACTAAATCCCTGATATTCAAGGGGAGTGTCTTCTCTGTCCGGCTCTTCAGGATCAAAGATCAATCAAGGAGTGTGCTCGTTTGCCTTGAGGCATCCTCAAGGACGTTCTGAATTGGTGACCTATCCATCCACACGATTAACGCTGCTACCTCAAATCAATCCCCCTTTTTTGTATGCTTTTCTTTGATGATTCCAAGTATAATTAAATATATTTTCATTCATCAGTAATTGAGGAGATAATAAATGATTTATAAAAAAAAGAAGCGAAATCCATCACTTCTTGTTTTCACTGAAGGTCAAGGATTTCTCACTTGTTTTTTATATATATTTAAAAAATGCATTTAAGTCAGAATTATATCTTTCATTTTTTTAAAAATAAATAGCGTGTCTTAAATATCTATTTTATAAACATTTTTGACCTCATATATATTATAAAAATTTAGGGAACGCGGTGTTGGTTTATAGTGAAACATTGTTAAATTAAATTAGGTTGGAGTTGGTGGTGCTTTCACAAGGAGATTCTCCTTGTGAAACACCACCAACTCCAACCTAATTTAATCATTATATTATATTAAACCTACTTCCACTTTTACTTTCAAATATTTCCAAATACTTCCAAATATTTCAAGTACTTCTAAATATTTCCAAGTACATAACTTTTAAGGAGTTAGGTGTTGGTTCTAGGTGAAACATTTTGCTCAAGTTTTTTTATTATATTTCCAAGTGCTTCCAGATATTTCCAAGTACTTCCAAATAATTCCAAGTACTTCCAAATATTTCCAAGTAATTCCAAATATTTCCAAATACTTCCAAATATTTCCAAATGATTCCAAATATTCACAAGTACTTTCAAATATTTCCTAGTACTTTCAAATATTTCCAAGTACTTCCAAATATTTCTAAATACTTCCAAATATTTCAAGTACTTATAAATATTTCCAAGTACATAACTTTTAAGGAGTTAGGTGTTGGTTCTAGGTGAAACATTTTGCTCAAGTTTTATTATTATATTTCCAAGTACTTCCAAATATTTCCAAGTACTTCCAAATATTTCCAAGTAATTCCAAATATTTCCAAATACTTCCGAATATTTCCAAGTGCTTCCAAATATCTCTAAATACTTCCAAATATTTCAAGTACTTCTAAATATTTCCAAGTACATAACTTTTAAGGAGTTAGGTGTTGGTTCTAGGTGAAACATTTTGCTCAAGTTTTATTATTATATTTCCAAGTACTTCCAAATATTTCCAAGTACTTTCAAAATACTTCCAAAGAGGTGTACACCTACTTCCAATCCCGGATCACCCCTCGGGCTGCAGTCTATAGGCCCGCACCACAAAGGGTTTCTGAAAATGCGGTGTTTTAGGTTAATTGAAAAAAAATATTTTCCACGGTACATCCCGCGTTACAGGTCCAGCTTAGGGACCCAAAGATCCTAAATCGGCCCTGAATAGATGCCCTCTATATGGACTAAGAAATATACCAAATTTCATCTATATACATCAATTTAGAAAGAGTACTTGCCCAAAATCCGTTATTTAGAATTTGCGATTGCAGCTCTTCTAATTACCATAAGTTAGACAGATTAATAAGGTGTCTTTTTGAAGAGTTTTTCATGTTCTTTTTTATATATAACAGAGTAGAGGTTAATATGATTAAACATATTTAATTCGAAATCAAAACACAATCAAATCAAGTGTAGGGCAAAGTAAAATTTTTTCAAAATTTATTAAAAGTTCTCTAAAACCATAAAATTTAACTAAACTAATAATTGAAGGACACAATAAAAGAGTGTGTCTTCTGCTGGAATTATAAATTTTATTTATTTATAACGAGACTATAGTGACCACATGAAAGATTTTATCCTTTCATTCATAAATTAATTCCTGTGAATCCATTGTAATAGACTGATGAAGAGGGCAAAGCCCTCGAAACTATAGTCTCGTTATAAATAAATAAAATTTATAATTCCAGCAGAAGACACACTCTTTTATTGTCTCCTTCAATATATAAAAATTCTGCTACTCTTTCGAAAAAACTTTCATTTTAAACTAATAATTTATCATTGTTTTTTTTTATAAATATAAGAAAAATCTTCTATTATAAATTGCTTATTATATGCTCTCCGTCGCGAATCACTCAATTAAAATCCACAAATATTTTATGTCAAATTTATTAAAATTAGAAAAATTTCATTATTATTTTAAAACCCACGAAAGTTAAGGGTCAAAAAATCAAGAAACCACCTGGATAGAAAGATACCAGCCGAAGGGGGTTTCGCAGCTAGGTCCATATAACATGGACACAAACTCTCTGTAGCAGAATTTTTAGTCCGCCTCTGTTACTTGCATTAGTTTACCCTTCGGATATTTGAATTTTTCATACGGCTGGCGGAAAAACAAAACTCTGGTTGATCTCGCCACCTAGTGGCGTTTTAAAAAACTATCTACGCTAAGTGCTTCAGAAGGTAGTGTACTCTGGTGAGAATTCATTGAGTTAATAAACTATTTTAAATTTTATAATTCAATTTTAATTAAAATAAAAAAATAATTAAATATCTCTTCTGAATATAAATATGTAGTGTTCTCTGGTAACAATTTACTGAACTAATTAAGTATTTCAAGGGTGTTTAATGGATTTTAATAAATAAAATATACTTTAATAAAATTTTAAATCTATATAAACATCGACTATATTTAATTTATTTTAGTAAAATAAACAAATATACTTTAATATTTATTATAATTATAATAGCTGCGAGGCTACGCCCCCTGGACCCCACCCCCCGGATACACGGCCAACCCCCCCCCCCCCCAGGACTGTTTGCTCCAAGGAAATTTTTTTTTCATTTTTTGGCCCTCCCCTCTTTTATTGGTGTTTTTTTCTGAATTTTTTTAAACAAAAGTTGTCATAAATCACAACCCCTAAAACTTTGCTCAAAACAAAATTTGCCGGGAATTTCGTTTAATGTGTTTTCGTTCATAATTGTTTGAAACGATGTGCAACTAAAATTTGGCGTGATTTGGACCAATGTACAGACAAAACATTAATTTTATTTATGGATATATTAGAGTATAGAAAACCTAAAATAATGAATTTATTTATTGAAAAATATTTTTATTAGAATATTTTGTGCTAAAAATTTTAGAAGTCTTGGGGGACACTTTTGGTACTAAGTAAAAATCAGGTGAATACTAAAGTAATTTTAGTATTTTATTGTGTATGCAGTTAATGGTTGAACAATGTATATGTTGTTTCGTCTAAGACTACATCATCAGCCCCTAATTATAAAAAATAAATTAAAAAATAATTTGAAAGAATTCGATAATAGGGCCGCCATGGAGGCAGGTTCAAAATTCAAGTTTCTCTTAACCCTCTAGTGGTAGTGCATGATTTTTACTTTACCATACATGATATGGTCAAGTATTGTAATCATGCATGAAAAAAGTGTTTTTTCCTTCTTTTTTTCGAAATATCTCAAAAACGGCTTAAAGTATTTTGAGTAAAATAGTTGGCCAAAACCATGGCATTTCGGTCTACAAAAAATCACTAATAAGGGAACATAGAAAAAATTATATTTTCGAGATAATAATTGTTTTGTCAAAATGTCTGTTAGTTAGTTAGTTAGTCTGTGGGTTAACACATTTTTGTGGACGAGCTAGATCAAAAACTAGTGTGAATATCGAAACCACACACGTAGTTTTGGTCCATTGAGATTAAGAGCTGATTAGATTTTGGTGCATATCTAGCCAAAATTAAGGGGAGTGGAGGGGGGTTAAAAATTAAAAATCTAGTTTATTTGAGCAAACTCAACCAAATTTTGTATACATAATCAGTGGAACCCCAGAAGTCTAAAAATGCAAAAACTAACCACCCAAAATGGTGGGGGAGGGGCAAAAAATGAAAATCTTGGCCATTTGAGCAAACTCAACCAAATTTTGTATACATAATCAGTGGTACACCAGAAGTATAAAAATGCAAAAACTAGCCCCCCACCCCCCTACATGATTATAAATAATTTTAGGCGGCAGGTTGTATGGTAAAGTCAAGTCAATGGCCACATCAAAATACGTCAGATTATTTTTTCAAGTAGATATATTTTTAAATTATTACTGCCCATAGATCACTGGAAAAATATTTAAAAAATTCCCAATTAGCCCGAAATAATTATAATCACCAAAAAATAATTAGGTTTAAAATGATTTAAAATAGCCGTAAATAACCTAAATAATAAATAACTATGTTTTATTTTAAATATTCGTCATTTACATACTTTTTAGTATAGAAGAGATTTTTATTATATTTTTAAATTACTAAGTAATATAACTATAAACAAAATAAAATAGAAACTGATTTCTTATTAACTTGCTGGCTGCCACCAAAATATGTAATCCTTGTTAAATGAGGATTTAAATTTTTTTTATTTCACCATAGACATGGTGTATGTACTACATCTGCAACCTTAGACCATGAAATATATAGACACGCCCTCTGCTACTCTCCACACAGACTGAAGTGAGGCCAACATCGCCTACAGATGACGTCACGTTCTCGCATAAATATTTTGGATATATTAATTTGCGATTATTGGAATCCAAAAATAAATAATCTAAACTACATAAATTTATCTCAATGTATAATAATTCCTATAGTGGCCATGCTATTTCTGGGTGTTCCTACCTACAGATGACGTCACGTTCTCTAGGTGATGTTGGCCTCACCAAATCGACACCAGGGCTTGTCTATATATTTCATGGTCTAAGTTTGCAACAAGTTTTAGTCCAATAAACCTTCAACAGAGTGTGCTAAACACTAAAAAGTATCATGTTAATATACAACACTATGCATTACAGGGTTAAGAATGTCTGTAAATTAACATTTTGCTAATTAGATATGATGTTTTTTTAGATATGTCCGCGCCGGAGGTTCCCAGACCTCCTTATCCTTCTTGATCCCATTGGAAGGATGTGGTACAAGCAAAGGCGGGGATTTCGGACGCACAATCGAGAACATTATCGTGATCCAATCTGACGATAGTGTCCAGGTATTTATCGTAAAATTCTATAAATATATTACCCTCTTATTGGAAATAATTTGTCTCTAGGAAATATGGGATTTAGCGCGAAAAGTCACATGTGCGACAACTGAGAGAAAAGAGAAGACGGTCTTTTTCAAACCGTTCATCGTCGATATGCTGGAAGTTGTCTCTGTGGAAGTGGCCGGGGGGTCAAGCGTCGACTGCTGGATGGATATACAAAGGGGCCAATACCCTAACGTAAGAAATTATTTATTTATTTCAACGGCTAAATGCCTAATATACAGCACAGTAAAACCTCATTTATCCGGCCCTCATTTGTCCGGACCTTCGGATTATCCAAATTGGATTTGTAGACATTTTTATTTTAATAAATGTTCACACAGATTATACTTTTTAACTCTGATAGTAAGAATGTAATTATAATTTCACCTAAAATGTATTTTTTTAAACAATACTATGTAATTTTGATGATTTTTTATAGTAATAAATTCAAATTCGCTTATTTGAGGATTTGTTTTGTTTTTATTACCCATATATCCCGATTTTCGATTATCGATTATCCGAATTGCCTTTGGTCCTAGTTAGTCCGGATAAGCGAGGTTCTACTGTAATATAATACAACAATCACCATATATAACAATATCAATATTAAAAAACAAAATAATATATAGGTATAGTAACACTGATAGCATTAATAATAATTGATAGAGTTATATAATTAAAATTGTAAAATAATAATTAATTTTATATCTCTTTTCGGATAAATTTAATTGGTTTGGTTTTTTTCTTAACTTAAGTAATATTTCACAGGGGTGTTTCAATAAAAATGTATAATTACTTACTTTTCAAATTGCATTTAATAATTGATTGGGGTTTTTTTAATTTTAAAACACGCTAATTATTCATTATAAATATTATTTTATTTAAAAGTTAGGAAATTTAATTAATTAAAGGACAGAGAGAGGGATTAATTTCCGCAATATGGAATTAGAATGATTATCGGAAAAGAGATTTTTTTATTTAATTAGTTTTTCCTTTTATTAAAAAACAAGGACTAAAAAGATCATCAAGGACAGTCGATGGTGGGGAAGTAATCTCCGGAGTCGAAGCTCAAATATAATGTATACATTAATATATGTAAAATAATTGGTTCAATAAAATTAATAAATTAAAGGACAGAGAGAGGGATTAATTTCCGCAATATGGAATTGGAATAATTATCGGAAAAAATATTTTTTATTTAATTAGTTTTTCCTTTTATTAAAAAACAAGGACTAAAAAGATCAAGGACAGTCGATGGTGGGGAAGTAATCTCCGGAGTCGAAACTCAAATACAATGTATACATTAATTCATGTAAAATAATTGGTTTAATAAAATTTATAAAAAAATAATTAATTAAATGATAAGCGAATAAATTTTTAATTAATTGAAAGAAAAATAATTATAGGTATTAAAGATGGAGTGGTAGAAATTAAGGCTGAATTTTTTTTTTTTTTTTTTTTTTTAATGATATTGATGTGAGAAGGAGATACACCAGAAGGTGGATCCCCTAAAGGCCAGTATGGGCTGGCCCCTCCATCGTGAAAAGAACAGAGCAGAAGGAAAAGAAGCCGGGATCACGAGCCAATCTCAGAAACTTAGATACAATTCAATATCCAATTTACTAAGGTTTTAGGGGCTTCGAGCAGTGGTAAATTCTCCGCGCGATAAATTCGGTTAAATTTATCTCCCACTTAATTTTTATTACCAGACCCTATACTTACAGAAAAAATGTCTGGGTATAGCCGGGAATCGAACCCGAGACCTCCGGGTTGCCAGTCAGTTACTCTGACCATTAGACCACGGAGGCGGACAATTGATAGAATGGCAGTCCAAGTATAATGAAAACTACAAATTTCGAATAAAATAATTTATTAAAACCTCACATTTTCATCCTCTTAAGAAATCCGACGAATCGGTAGATCGTCCCACTTTGTTCAGGGCTTTAAAAATCTCGGTGTGTATATTAATATTATTTTTAATTGCAAATAAGTTCAAAACTCTATGCGAAGCTATGTCTTGATGATTGCCTGGAGCGATTTAAAACGTTGGAAAAAATAAATTAAAATTCGTGTTTTTTCGTAGTTTTTCAATGTAAGTTAAAAATAAATTAATAATAATTTTAATTAATTATTGTTTATTTATTCAAACAGCTCTTATGTTTTTAATTGGTACACATATGTTTTGTTTTGATTCACAAACACGTTTTGTATTGATTGTAAGAAACCTGATTTTTATTATTATTTATTTATTTATTTTTATTAAACCACATGTTTCAGTTTTATTCACCCATGGGTTAAAAATTAGTTTAATTTGAAAACTTGTCAAAATGATTTTCCTAAGCTGAGACATGATTAAATCGTATTTGGTCCTCAAAAAATAGTTTTAGAGCCGTTTTGGAGATAGAACAAACATTTTTTGCTTGACTAATAAGATTAGTTGTTTATTTATTCATACGATGAGTAATTACACTGATCAACAAAAATTTACCCCCGTAAATCTAACAATGGCTTCCAGTAGAGTTTTATACGATGGTTATTATGTAATTTCTCGATTTTTTACAACACTTCAGAGTTTTGAGATATTATCAGTCAAAATAACGAAAAAGGCCATTTTGACCTATTTTGAGTTCCATTAGATATTAAACAGCAATATTTGAAATCATAATATTTTGTTGACGTAATAGAAAACAGCTTCCTCTTTGATTTTCAAATTACTACTTGTTTGTAACTCATTTAGAACTCTATTTATAACTAAAAAACTAGAACTTCCTTATTATAAAGGATAATAAACATAGATAAAAACGTATGGTCTTAGTTTTTAGTTATAACTAGAGTTCTAATTGAGCTACAAACAAGGGGTATTTTGAAAATCAAAGAGGAAACTGTTTTCTATTACGTCAACAAAATATTTTGATTTCAAATATTGCTGTTTAATATCTAATGGGACTCGAAAATAGGTCAAAATGGCATTTTTCGTCATTTTGACTGATGATATCTCAAAACTCTGACGTGTTGTAAAAAATCGTATAATAATCAGCGTATAAAACTCTACTGGAATCCATTCTTAGTTTTACGGGGGTAAATTTTTGTTTAATTTTTGTCGAGCAGAGTTATAATATTTTAATTGAAAAGTTTTTGTTTTGCCGAGAGTAGCAGAGTTGTTGATTCACAAAGAGAAACAAAGAGGTTGTCCTCTGCTTGATGCAAATAAACATACACACAAATATATCGAGATGATATATCTGTATATATATTATTTATTTGTTTGAGACTATCGTTTCGAAGACTTGGTCTTCATCATCAGTCTTTCTTCAATTATAAATGTTTTTTCATGGAGTCAATATCATATGGATATTGAAAACTTGGTGTTCCTTCGTCACTGCAGGAGGGCTAGGAACTAATAAAGATCTATAAAGAACTATAAAATGTCTTTATTAGTTCCTAGCCCTCCAGCAGTGACGAAGGAACACCAAGTTTTCAATATCCATATGATATTGACTCCATGAAAAAACATTTATAATTGAAGAAAGACTGATGATGAAAACCAAGTCTTCGAAACTATAGTCTCAAACAAATAAATAATATATATACAGAAATATCATCTCGATATATATGTGTGTATGTTTATTTGCATCAAGCAGAGGACAACCTCTTTGTTTCTCTTTGTGTTATAATATTTTTTTAATCTGTAACACTCAGCGGACATAACCCGCCCTGGTACATAAGATTTAAATGTAAAAATCGAACAAATGATAACATTTTGGACTTGCTAGATTCAGAAGCTAGAACTAAAAAATACTGATAATTAATTATTAAAAATATTTCAACCAATAATTTTCTATAGCTCTTTTAAAAGTGTTATAATGCACACCTACTGTATGTCTCTTTGTCTAATTATTACCTAATACATCTTAATCTTCATTTCCATTAATGATATATCTTCTTTTTCTCATACTATTATTGTTCTCTCAGGATCTTTATAATAATAATTATACTCATGTTGTTTATAGACACGACCAATTGAAGAAATCATAAAGATAGGCGAAACCCTCACCGTTCTTGTTTACATTAAAGATCCGGATCGTATTTATGATGTCCGTGTGGGTGACTGTTGGGCTTATGATGGTGAGGAATACGAAGCAACCACAACGCATCGGATTCAAC
Organism: Forficula auricularia; assembly: GCA_024734495.1. Lineage (NCBI taxonomy): Eukaryota > Metazoa > Arthropoda > Insecta > Dermaptera > Forficulidae > Forficula > Forficula auricularia. Next base: position 75,914,510 of record JALMQS010000099.1, on the reverse strand, counting down.
TCACGGACGAAAACGGCTGCCCCAAGTAAGAGGAATAGTATATTGTTTTAAGATGTTTTAGTTTTTCACAATTATAGCATGTTAAGGATAGTGGTATGATGATGTCTAGAAATTATTTATTGTACAACATTAAATAAGTTAAATCTAGTTATAATTATATGAAGTTGATATTAAAAGAAAAATAAATTATTATAGGAAATCAAAATTGATTGGCTCTTGGCAAAAGACAACACAGACTGGGTCAACTGGAGCCACTATTATTGCTTATAATAATATCAGCGCTTTCAAGTTTCCAGATAAAATGCAAGTGTACTTGACATGTAATATAGAGGTAAAAATTTCAAAATTAGTTGTTTTATTTATTTATTAATTTATTTTTAATTGACAATTAATGTATATTATATTTTAGCTTTGTAAAGGACAATGTGAAGATCGATGTGGATTGATAGAAACTACAACATCAACAAGTCTAGTCAATTGTTACCCTGGTTCGCCAGATCCTAGATGTAGTCAAACACAGACAACACCATCTATACCTCAAACAACTGAATCCCTCAAATGTTATCCAGGTTCAACAGATCCACGTTGTCCACAAACTAGACCACCTACTCCACCGACAACTCCACCACCTCCTCGTTGTTATCCTGGATCAACAGATCCTCGTTGTCCACAAACTAGACCACCACCTCCACTGACAACTCCACCACCTCCTCGTTGTTATCCGGGTTCAACAGATCCTCGTTGTCCACAAACTAGACCACCACCACCACCAACAACTCCACCACCTCCTCAATGTTATCCAGGATCAACAGATCCTCGTTGTCCACAAACTAGACCACCACCTCCACCGACAACTCCACCACCTCCTCGTTGTTATCCTGGCTCAACAGATCCTCGATGTCCACAAACTAGACCTCCTCCTCCACCGACAACTCCACCACCTCCTCAATGTTATCCAGGTTCAACAGACCCCAGATGCCCACAAACAAGACCACCACCTCCACCTCCTACTACAAGTGCACCTCCTCAATGTTATCCAGGTTCAACCGATCGACGATGCCCTGAAACGAGGCCGCCGCCTACAACACAAAGACCTCCTTCAACATATTTACCACCTCAAACTACATTTCAATGTTATCCGGGTTCACTTGATCCTAGGTGTCCCCAAACTAGACCTCCACCAACAACTCCTCCACCGCCTAACTGTTATCCTGGTTCAACAGATCCTCGTTGTCCACAAACTAGACCACCACCTCCACCAACAACTTCACCACCTCCACGTTGTTATCCTGGTTCAACAGATCCTCGTTGTCCACAAACTAAACCACCACCGCCACCAACAACCCCACCACCTCCTAGTTGTTATCCTGGTTCAACAGATCCTCGTTGTCCACAAACTAGACCACCGCCTCCACCGACAACTCCACCACCTCCTCGTTGTTATCCCGGTTCAACAGACCCTCGTTGTCCACAAACTAGACCTCCTCCTCCACCGACAACTCCACCACCTCCTCGTTGTTATCCTGGTTCAACAGATCCTCGTTGTCCACAAACTAGACCTCCTCCTCCACCGACAACTCCACCACCTCCTAGTTGTTATCCCGGTTCAACAGATCCACGTTGTCCACAAACTAGACCACCACCTCCACCGACAACTCTACCACCTCCTCGTTGTTATCCCGGTTCAACAGATCCTCGTTGTCCACAAACTAGACCTCCTCCTCCACAGACAACTCCACCACCTCCTCGTTGTTATCCTGGTTCAACAGATCCTCGTTGTCCACAAACTAGACCTCCTCCTCCACCGACAACTCCACCACCTCCTAGTTGTTATCCCGGTTCAACAGATCCACGTTGTCCACAAACTAGACCACCACCTCCACCGACAACTCCACCACCTCCTCGTTGTTATCCCGGTTCAACAGATCCTCGTTGTCCACAAACTAGACCACCACCACCACCGACAACTCCACCACCTCCTCGTTGTTATCCTGGTTCAACAGATCCTCGTTGTCCACAAACTAGACCACCACCGCCACCGACAACTCCACCACCTCCTCGTTGTTATCCCGGTTCAACAGATCCTCGTTGTCCACAAACTAGACCTCCTCCTCCACCGACAACTCCACCACCTCCTCGTTGTTATCCCGGTTCAACAGATCCTCGTTGTCCACAAACTAGACCTCCACCTCCACCGACAACTTCACCACCTCCTCGTTGTTATCCCGGTTCAACAGATCCTCGTTGTCCACAAACAAGACCACCACCTCCACCCCCTACTACAAGTGCACCTCCTCAATGTTATCCAGGTTCAACCGATCGACGGTGCCCTCAAACTAGGCCACCGCCTACAACACAAAGACCACCTTCAACATATTTACCACCTCAAACAACATTTCAATGTTATCCAGGGTCACTTGATCCTAGGTGTCCCCAAACTAGACCACCAACAACACCAACTTCTCCTCCATGTTATCCAGGTTCAACTGATCCTAGATGCCCTCAAACAAGGCCACCTATACCAACAACTTCAACACCCCCTCAATGTTATCCAGGATCTACAGATTCTAGATGTCCTCAGACGAGGCCTCCGCAACCCCCAACTACAAAAAGACCACCTGCTACATATTTACCACCTCAAACAACATTTCAATGCTATCCAGGATCAACCGATCCAAGATGTCCCCAAACAAGGCCACCTCCACCACCAACTACACCCGCTCCTCCTCGTTGTTATCCGGGATCTACTGACCCCAGATGTCCCCAAACAAGGCCACCACCACCACCAACCACGCCAGCACCTCCTCGATGTTATCCAGGATCAACTGATCCAAGATGTCCCCAAACAAGGCCACCTCCACCACCAACCACACCAGCACCCCTTCGCTGTTATCCAGGATCAACCGATCCAAGATGTCCGCAAACTAGACCCCCTCCACCACCAACTACACCAGCACCTCCTCGATGTTATCCAGGATCAACCGATCCAAGATGTCCTCAAACAAGGCCACCTCCACCACCAACTACACCCGCTCCTCCTCGTTGTTATCCGGGTTCTACAGACCCCAGATGTCCCCAAACAAGGCCACCACCACCACCAACTACGCCATCACCTCCTCGATGTTATCCAGGATCAACAGACCCCAGATGTCCACAAACAAGGCCACCACCACCACCAACCACGCCAGCACCTCCTCGATGTTATCCAGGATCAACCGATCCAAGATGTCCCCAAACTAGACCCCCTCCACCACCAACCACACCAGCACCTCCTCGATGTTATCCAGGATCAACCGATCCAAGATGTCCCCAAACAAGGCCACCACCACCACCAACCACCCCATCACCTCCTCGTTGTTATCCGGGATCTACAGATCCAAGATGTCCCCAAACTAGACCCCCACCGCCACCAACCACGCCAGCACCTCCTCGCTGTTATCCAGGATCAACTGATCCCAGATGTCCCCAAACAAGGCCACCTCCACCACCAACAACACCAGCACCTCCTCGATGTTATCCAGGATCAACCGATCCAAGATGTCCCCAAACTAGACCCCCTCCACCACCAACTACACCAGCACCTCCTCGATGTTATCCAGGATCAACCGATCCAAGATGTCCCCAAACTAGACCACCTCCACCACCAACTACACCAGCACCTCCTCGATGTTATCCAGGATCAACCGATCCAAGATGTCCCCAAACAAGGCCACCTCCACCACCAACCACGCCAGCACCTCCTCGTTGTTATCCGGGATCTACAGACCCCAGATGTCCCCAAACTAGGCCACCACCACCACCAACCACGCCAGCACCTCCTCGATGTTATCCAGGATCAACAGACCCCAGATGCCCCCAAACAAGGCCACCTCCACCACCAACCACACCAGCACCTCCTCGATGTTATCCAGGATCAACCGATCCAAGATGTCCCCAAACTAGACCCCTCCACCACCAACCACACCAGCACCTCCTCGATGTTATCCAGGATCAACCGATCCAAGATGTCCCCAAACAAGGCCACCTCCACCACCAACTACTCCTGCTCCTCCTCGTTGTTATCCGGGATCTACAGACCCCAGATGTCCCCAAACTAGACCCCCTCCACCACCAACCACGCCAGCGCCTCCTCGGTGTTATCCAGGATCAACTGATCCCAGATGTCCCCAAACTAGACCCCCTCCACCACCAACCACACCAGCACCTCCTCGATGTTATCCAGGATCAACCGATCCAAGATGTCCCCAAACAAGGCCACCTCCACCACCAACTACCCCATCACCTCCTCGATGTTATCCAGGGTCTACAGATCCTAGATGTCCTCAAACAAGACCACCACCACCGCCAACTACACCAAGACCACCGCCTACGTATTTACCACCTGCGACAACTTTTAAATGCTATCCCGGATCAACTGATTCTAGATGTCCCCAAACTAGACCGCCTACTACTCTCCCACCTCCTACTACAAGTCCACCTCCCCGTTGTTATACAGGTTCAACAGACCCACGTTGTCCTCAAACTAGACCAACCACACCAGCTCCACCAAACTGCTATCCTGGTTCTCCTGATCTACGGTGTCCCCAAAAACCACCAACAGGACCTCCTGCAACTTATCTACCCCCTTCGACTCTTCGTCCAACAACTGCTCCAACCCCAACACCCCCCCGATGCTATCCAGGATCAACTGATCCCAGATGCCCACAAACACCTCCTACTACTCGGGCACCACTTCCGCCAACGACAACTCCTCCGCGTTGTTTTCCTGGCACATCAGATCCTAGATGTCCGACTCCCCGTCCTCCTCCAACTACAACACCCCCTAGGTGTTATCCAGGGTCTAATGATCCACGGTGTCCTCAAACCCCACCAACAGTTAGGCCACCACCTCCTACGACAACTCAGCCACCACGTTGCTACCCAGGTTCCTCAGATCCTAGATGCCCAACTATTAGACCTCCTACTACAGGTCCTCCAAGATGCTATCCTGGATCGACTGATCCTGGCTGCCCACAAACGAGTCCACCTCTGCCTCCAACAACCAAGCCCCCTAGATGCTACCCTGGGTCATCGGATCCTAGATGTCCAACTGTTCGACCTCCACCAACAACAGCACCACCTCAATGTTTTTCAGGATCTACTGATCCTCGATGTCCTCAAACACCAAGACCACCATCGACCTATTTGCCTCCAACAACTGCCCCTCCACGTTGTTATCCTGGCTCTTCAGATCCTAGATGCCCAACTATTAGACCACCTACTACAGGTCCTCCAAGATGCTATCCTGGATCGACTGACCCTCGATGCCCACCTCCAACTGTGCGACCGACACCTCCTCCAACCACAGCTCCACCTCGGTGCTATCCAGGCTCGACAGATCCAAGATGTCCACAAACTCCTCGACCAACGCCTCCTCCAACCACAGCTCCACCTCGCTGCTATCCAGGGTCGACTGACCCTCGATGCCCACCTCCAACTGTGCGACCGACACCTCCTCCAACCACAGCTCCACCTCGGTGCTATCCAGGGTCGACAGATCCAAGATGTCCACAAACTCCACGACCAACGCCCCCTCCTTCCACAGCTCCACCTCGGTGCTATCCAGGGTCGACGGATCCAAGATGTCCACAAACTCCACGGCCAACGCCCCCTCCAACCACATCTCCACCTCGGTGCTATCCAGGGTCGACTGACCCTCGATGCCCACCTCCAACTGTGCGACCGACACCTCCTCCAACCACAGCTCCACCTCGGTGCTATCCAGGGTCGACAGACCCAAGATGTCCACAAACTCCTAGACCAACGCCCCCTCCAACCACAGCTCCCCCTCGGTGCTATCCAGGGTCGACTGATCCTCGATGTCCACAAACACCAAGACCACCATCGACCTATTTGCCTCCAACAACTGCTCCTCCACGTTGTTATCCTGGATCTTCAGATCCTAGATGTCCACAAACTCCACGACCAACGCCCTCTCCAACAACACCTCCACCTCGCTGCTATCCAGGGTCGACTGACCCTCGATGCCCACAAACTCCACGACCAACGCCCCCTCCAACCACATCTCCACCTCGGTGCTATCCAGGGTCGACTGACCCTCGATGCCCACAAACCCCACCCCCTACTGTGCGACCCCCACCTCCTCCAACCACAGCTCCACCTCGGTGCTATCCAGGGTCGACAGACCCAAGATGTCCACAAACTCCTCGACCAACGCCCCCTCCAACCACAGCTCCACCTCGGTGCTATCCAGGGTCGACTGACACTCGATGCCCACAAACTCCACGACCAACGCCCCCTCCAACCACATCTCCGCCTCGGTGCTATCCAGGGTCGACTGACCCTCGATGCCCACAAACTCCACCTCCAACTGTGCGACCGACTCCCCCTCCAACTACAGCCCCACCTCGATGTTATCCAGGATCTACTGATCCACGTTGTCCTCAAACACCTCCACCACCCCAATGTTATCCTGGTTCTACTGACCCTAGATGTCCTCCTATTCAAACAACTACGCCCTTCTTCTGTCCCTGCTTAACCACAATACCTCCAACTACTACATATAAACCAATTCTTCCTCCTATCTGTTCGCCGGGCTCTCAGGATCCTAGATGTGCTCCTCCACCAACACCGAAACCACAATGCTATCCCGGCTCTACCGATCCACGTTGTCCCCAAGTTACAACGCCACCTCCTCCAGTTTGCTATCCAGGTTCCCCTGATCCAAGATGTCCCCCTCCTAAAACAACAACGTTAGGTCCTCAATATCTCCCACCATTGTGTTCTCCTGGATCGCCAGATCCACGATGCAATGAAATAAGAGAAAGTTCTCAGACCGTAATTTCAGCGGTTCGGCCCGCTAAATGTTTTCCTGGTTCGGGTGATCCCGATTGTATATCTCCCGAGAGCCAGCCTACAAATGAAGACGGATCACTAATTCTAGCTGAAGGCAGAAATCCTAGCAGTCCTAATTCTGTCAAAACATCAGCTGCATCTGATCCTAATAAAGAAGATTTTCACGGCAAAGATGATGATCCTCAATACCATGCCTTTCACTCATGTAAGTGAATTTCTATTTAATCTTTCTATTAGTGTGGATTTTTCTTGAGGGACCAAAGTGGTGTAATTAAAAATAAAAAATAAATCATTTCAAAAGATAATCCTAAATTTTGGGCCTTAAAATTTATTTTTTGAAAAGCCTCTATTTATGTCTTATAGGGTTACTATTGATGAATTAATTGTGATATCATTACCAAATCACCGCCATTTTTCTTTAGTGGTCACCCTGAACCAGATATAAGGAAAATAGCCTGTTATGAAAATTGAAGTGGGTACGGGGCTACAATATTTTATGTAAGAAACAGGGTGGTGGTATATACACCCTCTATTAGTTAATAGATGGAAGTTGACGTAGGAAAGTTAATTTATTTTTTCTTCTGGATTTATTATGTCGGAAAAGGGAAAATATTTTAAACTTTATTCGTTACTTTTGGAACCTCATTTACCTAATTATTATTAGTTATATTGATTTAATTATAACAACTATTTTCGAGCGAACTAACGAAGCAACAGTTAGTCTTACTGCTTTAGGATTTTAAAAATGCCTATTTTTGATGTATATTTAGTTTAAAATAACAATGATTATTCATTTTTAAAAGTAAAACAATCGATGTTAAAATCACCACCGCCTGTGTTCATTTAAGCAGGCTCACAATAAACATTGGTTTTTTTTCTATTGGTGTACCTCTAAAACAGGGATGTTCAACCTTTTAACTTCCCTGGGGCACATTGGAAAAATATGAGCTGTTTTGGGTTTACACATAAAATACACTAACTCTAATAATAGCTGATGAGAAAAAAACGTAGAATATGTACTGAATATATTACATAAGAAATTAAGCTTTGTTATTTTGTACATTTTTTATTATAAAAGTAAGAGGCAAATCAATAACATAAAATTATAGTGAAAAGTTTGTCATTGTTTTTGGATATTTGGCTCAAAGGAATTCTCAGTGAATTCTCGAACTGCCCATCAAATATTTTAGATCTAGCTTCATTCTTTATGTGCTTCATACTTGAAAATAGATGGTTCAATAAATAAAATTAATTAATTTATTTATTTATTTATTTTACAAAATACATGGCAATAAAATTAATTAAGAATCACTTTATGAATATCTCATTTGCAAAATAAAGTGTTAAATTCAAAAATTCATTACACATAAAGTGATAGCAAGTTAAAAATATTGTATTTTTAGTAATATCACTGGAATTTTTAGTCGAAATCTCATAAAGTTTGTAAGTTTGCGATTTTTTTGTCGGGCCACATTGATAGCCAATTGCGGCCCGCAGGTATACCTTGAACACAAGAAGTTTGTGGAACACTGTTCTAAATGACTGATTCAATATGTCAATTCATCCTTAATTTATCAAAATTAATGCAAAAAAAAATACTGTAAATATTTAAAAACATCTATGTAGCAAAAACATCGGTTGCTTACCATCAATGTAGAAAACATCGATCATCGATATGAAAACATTGGTCATCGGTGCTCATCCCTAGTTTATTATACTCTTTAAGGACGTTCCCTAATAAATCGATTTTCTTGCAATCCTTTTAAAACTGTGAATACACATATTTATAAATAGACATTTTTTTCAATAGTCCTTGCGGCACTAAATTAGTAAATATTGACCTTTTAAATTTGAATATTTAACACGCGAACCCTATCCCGATTGATGTTAAAGCGACTGTTTCATTAAATAACAATCGTAATTTTCTTGAAATTATTTTGAAAAATTGAGAATCATTAACTGAAGATATAACAAATAATTTTCTGTTAAAATAATTGTATCAAGCGGTATTCGTTTTGTATGAAAAATGTTTATATTTAGGTACCTACTTTTGATGGTTTTCATTTTTTCTCTCAAGGCATGGCAAGTGAGAGATGACGACTTGACAACGTCGCACTAAAATCACTCAATTTTTCCATATCTAAAAAACTTCTGCAGCTGATGCATTTGAGATTTTTAGCTAATTCTCTCAACCTAACTATACTGTTCTTATCTGAAATTTCACATTGATCTGTTTCATGAAGTGTTTTTTTATTCTTTGTCTTTTAACGTCGGTGAGAATGCAATGTTGCCAGATCCGAGAAACGACGCAGTGAAAATATTTTTGCCTTTCTGCGCATGTGAGAGTAGGGGAAAGAGCGAACTGCAATCGAGCTATAAAAGGGAACGTCCTTAATTGTGACCGTAATTGATATATCTATTTATTATCTAGCTAACGCCCGGGTCTTCGACATGGCGTCAATCTGACCCCTGGCGGGGGCGTCTCGTTTTATTGTTAAAATTTATATAGACAATAAATGTCACGATTTTTTAAATAGGTATATTTAAAAAAATAATAATAGTTTTGAAAATAATATACTAGATGAAGGAGGAGGTATCAGCCAAAGATGAAATCACTGGGTTCAATAAAACACCTTTAATGAGACGTTTCGGCCTGAATTTTATTTGGCCATCTTCAGTCAATTAGAGTTATACACAAAATGCGGTACACATATGTGATCGAACCAAGCCTTGTCAAAAATAAAAATTTCTTTTAGCTTCATGCGAATTTATAACGTGCCTGGACCCAAAAGTTTCAGAAGTTTTGAAAATAAATTGAAAATGCAAATAATTATAGAATAGGTATTAAAACAGTAAATGAATTATATAATACTTGTCAAAATTGTTCCCTTAACCCAAAATAATATTGATAGTTGAAAGATTTCCAAAAAGCTATTATAGGCAATCTTGTTTGTTGGCTTTTGACCCCAGAGAGGTGCTGGCGTTGTTTCCTCAAAAAAAATATTTTTTACATGCCACAGTTAAAAACACAATATATAAAAACACTTGTGTATTTGAATGGAATGTTGTGTGAAAATTTTAAAGAAATCGGTGAAGAACTTTCGGAGATCCTTCAAAGTATCACTTAAGCGTAACAGTATATTTTTATTTATATAGATTTAATCGTATTTATTTATTTATTTTTTAGGGCAATGGGAGCCAACGAAAAAGCCACGAAGACGCAATTACGGTAAGCGTGATATTTCTTCGGTCCTCGGCGGGGTTGACAACAACGTAGTTGGCTCAATCCGATTAGGTGTTCGGGGTCTACGAGTGTCATCTGACTCTAAGAGTAATGGACTCTAAGCAAAACGAACACTTTGCAAGTCATGTAAATAAAATAAATTAATTAATCTTTAAATTAAAAACAAAAAATAAAAAAAACTATGTCTGCCATATTCAAGCCTAAAAACAATGTAAAAAAAGAATATTCAAAAAAATAAATAAATATAAAATAAAATGAATAAAAAATTTCATTGTATGTATTAGGTACTTTACTCAAAATGAAATAATTTTGTAAATTTTTTTATGAATTTTTTCTAATTAAATATTTAAAATAAAAAATATATAATTTTGTATAATTTATTAGAAAAATCAACTGATCTGTGATGTGTATCATATGACTTTCACCTGCACTCCTCTCTTTGAAATTATCCTATCGATTTTCCCTTTGAAAATTAATCCACCACCACATTTTAGCGCAACTAGTAGGGTTCCGTTTATTTTTTAAACATTCCTACATTAAGAATTCGTACTATCTAAGATATCTATCTATAATTATTATAATCGACTTGCGCGATGACGCTGATATGATTTTTTTAATTTTAAAACCCATTAATAGTTAAGCTAAAGAAAATTTTGAAAAAATTTTTAGAAACTTTATAAAATTTAAAATATAAAATACTAGGTTAGACAATTTTTCAAAATTTTCTTTATCTTTATTTAATTAAAATGTTTCACCAAGAACCCACACCATTCTCCCTTAACCACTAATAGTTCATCACAAATAAAATTCTTTAAAATTAGAAATTTAAATGAATATTTTAAATCGACTAATAGTTCATAGCCAATAAAATTTATTAAAATTAGAAAATTTAAATTATTATTTTAAATCCACAAATAGTCCATGGTAAATGAAATTGATGAAAATTAGGAAATTTAAATTATTATTAAATCCACAAATAGTCCATGGTAAATGAAATTTATTAAAATAAGGAAATTTAAATCATTATTTTAAATCCACAAATAGTTCATGATAAAAGAAATTTATTAAAATTAGGAAATTTAAATGAATATTTTAAATCTACTAATAGTTCATAGCCTATAAAATTTATTAAAATTAGAAAATTTAAATTATTATTTTAAAACTCATTACGCAGTTCTTGGGCCCCTGGCTAACAAGATGCCCGCCGAAGACGGGCGTTGCAGCTGCTATTATTATATTAGAATTAAATAAATAGTTTGAATGCTATTTTTTTAATATCTCCTGAAGCACAGTATCATAGTAATAACCTCCTCCTCTTTTGAAGTCGGTTAAAAAGATTTCACATTTTTTTAAATGAAACTTACGTTAAAATTAATTAACTTATATATTTTTTTATAAATTTACCTTCGTAATTAATTCTGGGTAAGTGAAAAACATTTGGTGTGTAGGTACTAGGATGCTTCTTATTTTGGAAATTTTCGAATATTTATACGGTTAGAAATAAATAAAAAAAATATATACTCTAAGTTTCAAGTCTCAATTTTAACCTAGCGATTAAGTTTCCCATCTAAATAACATGGGGGTTTTTAGAATTGAAAGATCAATTTTTTATTCCGGCCAAAATAATGAGTCAAAAAATTTGAAACTCTGTAGACATTATCCTTTAAATAGTAGCTATCTCTCAGAATTTTTAGAGATTTTTAGCTATTATAATTTTGGAGTCTATAGCTTACTAATAATAAGATATAGAGTAATTTATCTAGATGTAACTCTAAAATTGTAATAGCTAAAAATCAGTAAAAATTCTGAAGGATAGCTAGTATTATAAGGATAAAGTCTACTAAGTTTCAAATTTTGACAATTATTTGGCCGGAATAAAAAATTGATCGTTCAATGCCAAAAACCCCATGTTATTTAGATAGGAAACTTAATCGCTGTGTAAGCATACACTAGGTAAAAATTGAGATAGGAGACTTGACTGGGGGATATTTTTTTTATTTATTTCAAACCATATGACCCTCTGTCAGCGTAAAAATTCGAAAATACCCAAAATAAGGAGGTCACTAATATATTTGTTCAAATTATTTGTTTCAACTTTTTCCCTTTTCAACCCTTTCACAGCACCGAGCCAAGAATACAAATTTTTTAAGAAATATGAAAAAAAATTCATTAATTTTTTTATTTTTTGAATAATAATTAAAGCATCTGTGTATTTTCTTTTGTTGAGTTCCCTTTCGGGCCGGTTCACCCCCTTGCCCTTCCCTATTCATCTTCGGCTTAACCCTTCTTTTTTTTCTTTCTTTAAGAGGGAAGAAACCTTAAGGGACGTGTTCCGGGTTTTAAATAAAATAAAATAGTCATCTTATCAGGATTTTTATTGTTTTCACTTTTTTTTAATATATTAAATTGGAGGAAAAAGTATAACTTTTTCAAGACTCATAGTAGATAGCTATATCTAAAACAAACACTACTTGTAATTTACAATTAAATAACATCCCCATAGAACAACTATCGAAATTCAGCTACCTGGGCGTGGAAATTTCAAGCAAAAGAAATTTAAAGGACGAAATAAAGTCGAAAATGTTTAAAGGTGCAAGAATTTCCGGCTGCCTTTATAATTTAATATGGAAAAACAAATTTATGTCCCCGGAAAGCAAAACACCCATTTACAAATCTTGAGTTCGCCCTGTAATAACATATGGCGCCGAAGCAAGGACGGATACAGTTCATACACAACAACTACTCCGTATAACCGAAATGAGAATTTTAAGAACCATACACGAGAAGACACTACGGGACAGAATCTAGAAGTGAAAAGAACTAAGAAAGCAAAGTGGGATAAAAGATATAGGGCAGGTTGTATGTCGCAAAGTAAATGCTTTTTACAACTAACAAAGAGTAGATGGTAAATGGAGAGACTGGCATGGTCAATCATATGACAAGCACTTTCAGTCCCTCCATTTACCATCTACCCTTTGTTAGTTGTAAAAAACATTTACTTTGCGATATACAACCGGCCCATAGTTGAATGGGTTAATGATCGAAGGTGATTTTGGGCCGAACATATTGAAAGAATGTCTGACGACCTTCTCCCGAAGACTGTTCTGCATAACCGTCCAGGGGGTACAGAAGCAGGGGTAGACCAAAGAAAAGATAGAAGGAAAGCTACGACTCCGAAGGCTGAAACAAACTGGATAAACAGACATGTGTGTCTATTTAAAAGATTAAGAAGAAGAAGAAGAAGTAGTAGATACCGAGGGGTAAACCGCGATTGGAATTAGGTGTACACCGTCTTTGGAATTATTTTGAAATTCATTAGATAATCTATTGTCATCTATTGTCTTCTACTTGGAAATGAAGGTGGAAGTGGAAGTAGGTGTACACGATTTTAGGTCACGATTCACTTTCGGTAGATACACTGTTTTGCAGGTTTTGTGAATTAATAATTTTAAATCTGATAATGATTTCGATTTCTTTTTTACGCTGGAGACTCCTTTAGAAGTATGTTAATTAATAATAACACTAGGTATTAAGCAAAAATTTCTCCCCGTAAACCTAACAATGGATTCCAGTAGAGTCTTATCATGAAGTTTCCCGATTTTTTACAAGACGTCAGAGTTTTGAAATATTATCGGTCGAAACGACCAAAACTATTTTCTAGTCCCATTAGATATTAAACAGCAATATTTAAAATCAAAATAGTTTGTTGCCGTAATAGAAAATAGCTTCCTCTTTGATTATCAATTACCCCTTGTTTTAGCTCAATTAGAACTCGAGTTATAACTAGAAACCTAAAACTACGTGATTATAAATAATAATAAACTTAGATAAAAACTTAAGGTGTTAGTTTTTTAGTTATAACTCGAGCTCTAATTGAGCTACAAACAAGTGGTAATTCGAAAATCAAAGAGGAAAAAAACATTTTGATTTCAAAAATTGCTTTTTAATATCTAATGGGGCTAGAAAATAGATCAAAATGGCCTTTTCCGTCATTTTGACCGACAATATCTCAAAACTCTGACGAGTTGTAAAAAATCGAGGAAATTGCATGATAATCAATCAGCTTATCAATTTCTACTGGAATCCATTGTTATAGGTTTACGGGGACACAATTTTTGTTTAATTTTTGCCGAGCAGTGTAATCTTAAATAACCAAATAAATTGTTCACTTATGTCTATATTATAACAACGTCTTAAATATAAATAAAATCATACAAAACATTATGTTTTTTGCATTTTTGAACTAAAAGTTCTAAAGCTAGACAGCTCGAAATGTTGTCTATATAAGAAATACAAATAATTTAATACAAGAACAAACTTTGTCTTTTTAATTATAAAACATTCAAATAATTTTTGCTTTTCTATATATCTACCTATAATAAAAAAAATAGAAATCTTTATAAAACAATCTCGGGACGTTTGTTTTGAAACTAGACGAGAACACACACAGGCGAGAAGCCTTTTGGTTGTGCACACTGCCCAAAGAGGTTTACACAAAAGAAAACTTTGGCTATCCATTTACGGACACATACAGGCGAGAAGCCTATCAGTTGTGGACTTTGTCAGAAGAACTTTTCGGGAGAAATTGTATCGATAGAATATTTATATTTTTTCAAATTTTTAAAAAAATTTCTACCGATAAAGGAGGAATTTCTCCCGAAACGTCTAGTTTCAAAATAAACGTTCCGAGATTGTTTTACAAAGATTTGTATTTTTTTATTATATATTAAACAATCAATAATTAATTTTTCTTTTCAATATCTACCTATATGTTTATTTGCATCAATCAGAAGACAACCTCAGTGATTTTTCCTGTATCATCAACTCTGCTATTTTCGGGAAATTAAATATTTTGAATTAATATATATATATATTTTTTATGCAAGAATATTATAAATGGGGATTCATCATTCGCAACACTAAATTCTTCACAAACACGACTAGTATCAAACACTTGTACATAAGCTTGGTTAAACCTGTATTGATGTATGCATCAACCATTTGGAGACCTAATTTGAAAATGAATATAGCAAGGCTTGAGAGAGTTTAGCATAAGGCGTTGAGACATCTTGCGTATCTATCTGGCTACCCTATGTCTAGATTCGACCACGATTATACAGCAATTAGTGAAACCTTTAGTCTACCAACAATTCTATCTTCCATGGTTGCTTCTGACAATGTATTAACTTACAAAATTATATCAAACAGAATCCATTGTCCAGAACTAAAGTCTCTTTTTACTTTAAATAATCCCACATATGTACTTAGACACAACCAGCCTTTCTACCCTAAAGTACCAATCACGCGTCACGCTGAGAATAATCCAATTTATAGACTCTGTGTTTGCTATAACGCTCTTTCCTCAAGAATTAGTGTAATAGATTTGGCTTCTCATCCTAATAGAGTGACTAAAGAAATTAAAGAAAATACGCTATCTTATGATTAAGCTTTAAAGTTTAAAGTTCATTAGTTTGTTATTTACAGAATTTATCTTCACTTAACATATTACCTATTGTATCTCTCTGTTCTTTCTACATTATGTATGTATAATATTATGTTTAAATGTAACCAATTTGTAAAGGCCTCTTGCCGTCGAAAATAAAAATAAAATAAAAAAAAATAAATAAATAATAAGTTAAAAGAACCTTATGTCTTGTAGAAAAAAATTGCATCCCTTATAGGGATAGATAATGCCCCTTTTGCTATTTGATGAGAACCAACTCAACTTATCTCGAATTAATATTCCAAAGCGCTAGAGTTTTTTTTTTAACTCACTTTTAAGCATATATTTATTTATTTATTTTTTTTATTTAATGAAAAAAATGACCCCTTGGATTGGTATGCAAATCAATGCATGTTAATCAGGTGTGAGGGCATCACAATGGGTAAAGGAAGAAAAAGGGGTTCCGTATGCCTTCTTACCAGAAAAGAAGCACCTTTAAACAAAAAAACACACATACAGGATGAATAATATACCTTAGAGGAGTTTTTTTGTCTTCTAGTTGATGATTTTTTTATTTTAATCTTAGCCATCCACTAAGTATGCATATATGTATATCGGCAGGGTGTCCGGGGGGGAGCGCGGGGCTTCGAGGAAGAAATCCGTCTCCGGTTAATGAATGCACCAAAGATAAAAAAAAAACCAAGATATAGAGAAAAAATAATAATAATAAAAAAAAATCACTTTGTAGATAGGATTCCCACAGCCAGAGAGAGGGCGAGAAAAAAATGATGATAAGCGTCAGGCTTCCCGATTTTTTTTTCTTTTTTTTTACGAATTAATCAGAATGTAATGAGAAACTGAATAATCGAAAGAGTGAGAGAGAGAAATAAAAATCATGGGAAATATTTTTTTTTCTTCAATGATACGATGAAAAAATTCATTATACCATTTTAGATTTAATTATCAATTTCTTTTTCTGTTTATTTATTTTTTATTTTTTCTTACTATGGATTAAAGTAAAAAAAAAACTGTCGTGACTTGAGCATTTTATTCATTCTACTACCTTTATTCGTACAAAAGCGGAATATTAGTCTAGAACAGCGATCCTTAAACTGTGTGGTCAGCGGACCCCTGGGGGTCTGTAAAATTATAAAAAAAAGGTTGCAAAACTGTTCAAGAAGACGATGAATAGGATAGAAAGCACAAAGCAATAAAAAATATATTATTTATTATTATTATGATCATCTATGATATTTAAGTATTTGCCCTTGTACAAAACTCAACCAAATTTTGTATACATAATCAGTGGGCCTCCAGAAGTCTAAAAATGCAAAAACTAACCGCTCAAAATGGGGGGGGGGTGAAGGGTCAAAAAATTAAAATATAGGCCCTTATACCAAACTAAACCAAATTTGTATACATAATCCGAGGGTCCCCTGAAGACTAAAAATGCCAAAACTAACCGCCCAAAATGGGGGGGGGGGGCTAAAAAATGAAATTATAGGTCTATGAACCAAATTCAACCAAATTTTGTATACATAATCAGTGGGTCCCAGAAAACTAAAAATCCAAAATCTACTCCGCCCAAAATAGGGGTGAGGGATTAAATTCTAGGCTCTTGTACCAAACTCAACCAAATTTTGTATACATAATCAATTGGGTCCCAGAAAACTAAAAATGCAAAATCTAACCGCTCAAAATGGGGGTGGGGGATTAAATTCTAGGCTCTTGTACCAAACTCAACCAAATTTTGTATACATATTCAGTGGGCCCCCAGAAGTCTAAAAATGAAAAAATAAACCCCCTACATGATTATAAATAATTTTATTAAATATTAAATACAAGAGAAGGGTCAGGGTGTGTGGTAAAGTCAAGTGGATGGCCACATCAGAATGTGTCAGTTTATTTATTTTTATATCAAGTGGGGTCCTCGGAGTACATAAGATATCTTGGGACCAGGAGTTCTTAATATTAAGAACTCCTGGTCTAGAATTCTATATTCATTCACACTATACATTTTACCAGGGGTAAACATTTAGGGAAAGCGGTGTTGGTTTATAGTGAAACATATTAAACAAAGGAGTTATTAAAGGGTTGTAGTGGTGTTTCACAAATAAAATAAAAATTAAATAATTTTTTTTTTAATTAAATTTTTTGAGTTTTATTGAATATTCTATATATATTGCGGGTTTTTAGCCCATCATCAGAAGTTGTACAAAAGACTGAAGGTACTTCTTTCCTTTTTATATCAGGGGTCCCCAACTCTATGCCCGCGGGCACCATGGCGCCCCTCGGACATTTTACGTGTGCCATGTGATAAAAAATTTAAGTTTTCACAAAAATGTTCTAGAAGATTTTTGAAATTTTTTTTACTATTTAGTAATTAATGAGAATTAGAAAAATATAAACGAATTTGTTTGAAAATAAATATTTATTTATATTATAACATTTTAACTAGGGATGTTTTGGAGGTGGGCTTACCGCCGGAACCGGAAATTTTAAATTTGATTTATTGGAGCTGGAGTCGGAGTCCGAGTCGAAGTAGAAGATGTATTTAACTAACTATTAAGTGCAAGCAAACCTAATGAAATAATAGAAATATAATTCAGTAATCAATCTCTTTAATCAGTCAAATACAGGATGAGGCATAAAGATCTACCACATTTTGCAGAGGTATAAAAATATGAAAAAATTTAACTAAAAAAAAAAAACTCCCCCAGAAGGCTATAAATGCAAAAACTAACCACCCAAAATGGGGGAGTCAAAAAACGAAAATTCTAGCCCTTTCAACCAAACACAACCAAATTTTGTGTACCTACATAGTTTAGTCGAAAGGGCTAGAATTTTCGTTTTTTGACTCCCCCATTTTGGGTGGTTAGTTTTTGCATTTATAGCCTTTCTGGGGGTCCACAGAATTTGTATACAAAATTTGGTTGAGTTTGGTCGAAAGGGCGAGAATTTTCATTTTTGACCCCCCCCCCCCTTTTTTTTCTTCTGATATAATGTTTAAAACACATTTTTAAAAAATTTATTTTATGTTCTTTTCAAAAATATATTCAGTTTTTTTCTAGTTAAATTTTTTCATTTTTTTTAATGTGGTAGATCTTTATGGCCTGTATTTTATGAGATATTAATTATTTAATTGTTTTTTTTTAATTTTTGAAATGTTTTAAAAAAATAACAGAGATATCACGATGAAACGCTAAATCGTTACACTTCCACCTTGCGTATATACCTACCCGGTCGTTCATACCACCCCCTATAGTGTCTCATATGGATAATTTTCGAATCAATTATTTTTTCCAGCGCCATATATCATATATGGTAATTAGTCTTTGAAGAGCTCTTTACTTTCAGTTAAATTCGATCATCAATGCATTTTTTTGTATTAAATTAATTTCATTATTACTAGTATTATGATGCTTTGTCGAATGGTAAAATTGTTTTTTTGGCAAAGAGTGATTAAATGGGCCACTGAGGAAGTCAAAATAAATTGACGATACTTCTGACCCATTTAATAAAAATTGTGTTTTTAATTTTTGTCATTTCCTGCTATTCCTGTTACATTATTACTAGTATTTAATATTAAGAAATTTAAATTTTTACCATTTTTACTTTAGGTATGCATTTTCTAATTTCGATGGCCTCCTACTGACTGGTGCACCTGTTGCACTTGCTTAGTTACGGCACTGATTATTTCCGTTGTTTAACTTCATAATTTTTCTTATGACCTCAAAACTCCTTAATATAGTAAAAATTATATTTTAAGAATATATTAATAATTATTACTAATAATACTTATTATAATATATATACGATGCGTATATAACATTCTTCAAAATGACCTTTAATTTATTCACCTAGGATTTTTTTCTCCTATACCAAGTGATCAAGTTAATAAAAAAATTTTCACATGAGACTTTTTAAGATTTTTTTTTGATTTTTTTGGCCCATTTTAATATATGCATATCAAAAAAAATCATCAAATACACAAGACAAAAAACAGAACACTGAAGAGGTATTCATCCTTTCTTTTTTCTGGTTAATTTTCTCATAAGGAGGTAGACACGGAACCCTTTCCTTGGCTGCCCCTTCGGCCCTAACACCTGATTACCATGCATACTCATTTGCATTCCACTATAAGGGTCAGCTTTTTTTTTGATTAAGTGAAAAAAAATGCTTTAAAGTAAAGATTGAAAAAAAAACTAAAGGTGATATTGCTTTGGAATATTAATTCGACAAAAGTTGGATTGGTTCCCAGAGAAAAAAAGAATCCACTCTGTAACATCTGACTAAGACAACCAAACAAATGATCGACATTATTAAATATATTATTTACAATTAGATTCAGAGAGAAATAATAATAATAATATTGAAATTACAATCTAGATATATTGATAGTATATTTATATATATATCTAATATACAGTGTGTCAATTTGAAAACTTCCCACCCCCAGTATCTAAAAAAAAACTGGCAAATTATTTTAAAAATCGCTGAGACACGTCAAATTTGTATTCGAGAGGGAACAATTTTGACTTATAAATTAGATCGCCCCTTCAGTCCCCTGACCCCCAGAGCCCCCCCCCAAAAAAAAATCTTAAATGGGAAATGGGGTCGGGTGAGGCATCATTTTGAAGGGCTTTTTATTCTCTACATTTTTGGTGTGCCATTTTTTAAATTTGAGTGATTTAGGCGACTTTCAATATTGCAAAATTGAATTTTTGTAATTATTTGTGTGCTACATTAAACTTATAAATGCTCATTAAAACAGGTTTTGACGGTGGTACGTTGTTTTAATAAATCCATTTTTACAGAAAAAGTAGTATCATACCTACTCGATTAAACGTAAACCACAAACAAATTAGAACACATTTTTATTCTTCTACATTTATTTTGCAAATGATTAACAAAACAAAATTAATCACTAATCAGTTGTCAGTTTACTTTTTTGTTTATTTAGTTTTGGTGTTTTTCAATTTTGACTTTGTTTTTTCAATTTTGTTTTGTTAATCGTTTGCAAAATAAATGTACAAGAATAAAAACGTGTTCTAATTTGTTTGTGGTTTACGTTTAATCGAGTAGGTATGATACTACTTTCTCTGTAAATATTGATGTATTTAAACAACGTACCACCGTCTATACCTGTTTTAATGAGAATTTATAAGTTTAATGTATCACACAAATAATTACAAAAATTCAATTTTGCAATATTTAAAGTCGCTTAAATCACTCAAATTTAAAAAATGGCACACCAAAATAAAAGTCCCTTCAAAATGATGTATCACTCGACCCCATTTCCCATTTAAGACTTTTTTGGGAGGGGGGGAGAGCTCTGGACTCTTCCCCCTCGAATACAAATTTGACGAGTCTCAGCGATTTTTTGAAATAATTTGCCAGCTTAGCGATACTAGGGGTGGGAAGTTTTCAAATTGAAACACTGATGTACCTATATATATTTAATATTTTCCATTCAAAAATTCGTTAAAGTAGGTAGTTGTTTCCAGTTTGTTTATATTTTAAAAACAACCATTGTTTATTTACAAAAATATTTTTTTAATTGTTTTTATACAAATAGGCATTGAAAAAATCAATACTTTTATAGACGTTTATTTTAAATCGAGAGACGTTTTCGGGAGAATTACTCCTTTAATTTGAAAAAAGAAAAAAGTTGCTATTTCTAAGATTTAAAAAGCAACACTAAGAAATTAAATATTTTGAATATAGACAATTATTCAAAATTATGATAAATTATTTTTCTCTAAAATTTTTTTATAAACATTAGAAAAACAGCCCACAAATCTGACCTTTTGTTAATTATTTATTTTAATTTTATTTTATATTTATATATATCTAATGAAAAAAAATCAAATATTAAGGATATTATATAATATGTAATATATAGAGAAGGCTTGCCAACTCTGCAGAAAGAAATTCAAGGAGCTAGGCAAAATTGACTGAAATTATTTTTGATTCGGTAAAAAATAACTGATAAATTAATTATAAAAATCAATATTCAATCACTTGAATTTAACAGCCTTGGCAAAGAACATTAAATTAAAAACTCCGGGAGCCGGGAGACATTCAAAATTTGAGGACAGATTCCTGGAAAATACCGGAATTTCAGGAGGGTTGGCAACACCAAAATACAGTGATTGAGTTTGCTTTTTTTTCTATCCACTTTTATATCAATTTTTTTATCCCTAGAAATAGAGATTATGTTTTTTATTATTGAAATATTTAATTGATTTGTGTAGTGGCCATTTATTATGTTTTTAAGCCCATTTTAACAATTTTTATAAAGTCTGTAATTGGTGTGTGAGGTAAAACATATTTCAATAAAAGAAAAGTAAAAATATTTTTTGGAAAATTAAAATATTATTTACCTACTATATAAGTTATTCACTAGGTCATTTGTTTCACGTGTAAGAAATAAAAGAGAAAGAGAGAGTTTTCTTAATATATATATAAGGGTGGGTCGAAAAAACTGAAATTATTTTTTTCGAAAACACTTTAGTGCGGAAAAGTTGCTTATTGTAACAGGGTGGATTCTTTTTTCTCTGGGAACCAATCCAACTTTTGTCGAATTAATATTCCAAAGCAATATCAGCTTTAGTTTTTTTTTTCAATCTTTACTTTAAAGCAATTTTTTTCACTTAATCAAAAAAAAAGCTGACCCTTGTAGTGGAATGCAAATGAGTATGTATGTTAATCAGGTGTTAGGGCCGAAGGGGCAGCCAAGGAAAGGGTTCCGTGTCTACCTCCTTATGAGAAAATTAACCAGAAAAAAGAAAGGATGAACACCTTTTCAGGGTTCTGTTTTTTTTTATCTTGTGTATTTGATGATTTTTTTGATATGCATATATTAAATTCGGCCAAAAAAATAAAAAAAAATCCTATAGCAAAGTCTCATGAGAATTTTTTTTTATTAACTTGATCACTAGTAATTAATTAATACTTTTTTTACGTTCACGCAACATCTTAAAAAATTCTATTGAAGATGTTAACCGATTTTAATTTTTTTATGCCGTTTTTCTTCTTATTACAATAAGCAATTTTTCCGCTAAAGTGTTTACGAAAAAAAATTTCAGTTTTTCGACCCACTCTAATATATGTATATATTTCGGGCTGTCAACCCATCAGGAGATACAGAAAATAACTAATATCTATATAAATTAAAATGTACTGTTACTCTTAAGTGATACGTTGAAGGATCTCCGAAAGTTTTTCACCGATTTCTTTGAAATTTTTACACAACATTCCATTCAAATACATGAATGTTTTTATATGTAGATATCACACCTGTGGCATGTAAAATTTTTTTCGAGAAAACAACGCCAGCGCCTCTCTGGGGTGGTAAAAGCAAACAAACAAAATGGCCGATAATAGCTTTTTGGAAATCTTTGAACTGTCAATATTATTTTTGGTTAAGGGAACACTGTTTTAATACCCATTCTATAATTATTTGTATTTTCAATTTATTTTCAAAACTATTATTATTTTTAAGTATATATATTTAAATTTTTGATCAAATCAATTTTGAAGGCAAACAATTATCTATATAAATTTTAACCATAAAACGAGAAGCTCCTCGCCAGGAACTAGGTGACGCCGGGCGTCAGCTAGTATTCCTATATATTGAGAAAACTCTCTCTCTCTCTCTTTATTTCTTACACGTGAAACAAATGCCTAGTGAATAACTCATAGTGTAGGTTTCCAAAAAATATTTTTTCTTTTACCCATTTTGACTATTATATTTAGTTTGGGATAGAAATAATCGATTTATGAAGTTGGTAAAGAGAGTACTAGACTTTTCGAGGAAGAATAAGGAAGCCCCAAGAGAAACGAATTGATGAATTTATTACTACAATTTGTTTCCGATTTGACCGCGAAAATGGAGTATTACTTGATGTCAGAGAAGCCTTAGAAAACACAATGGGTGGATTCGAAAAAAAATCTCATTTAATTTATCAAGAGTATTGGATGAATGGAACAATCTGAGGATTTCATGCAATATTCTAATTTATTTCTACTGCTTGGAGAATTCTAATTTTTCCAACAGAGAGAGACGTTTCGATTTGTTCTCCTGGTTTTTACTTTGACGAGGAATTTTAAAATGCATATTTTTTTTAAAGGACGAGATACAAAACCTATGTTAGATTGCAATTTTTCTTACTCTAATTTCTGAATTTATGATTGAATATTTTTTTTTTAATTTGATTTATTTTTACCTGGCAATGGAGCCCTTATTAGGTAGGGGTTGTTGAATAAGTTAATAAGGGTTAATATTATTTTCTTTTCGGATCATATCCTGTCATGGTAAATGCTGGATATCTATAAATCTAAGACTTTTAACAAAAAAGTAGTCCAAGTAAACGTTCAAGTCAACATAAATTTACTAGAGAATTAGATAGAAATCAAGTTTCTAGGATGAGTGGTTATCATTTTATAAAGGAAAAAACTGCAATTTTTTGAAAAAAATTGCAGTTTTTCAAAAACTTCAACCCCTTTGCGGCACAAGTTACCACTATCCAATTTAGATTAAACTTTGAATTGTAGCAAATTTAATCTAGTTTAAAAATGTATAGAGTGGTCTTTGTCGAAAACGTGCTCCTCCATGTTCAAAGTGGGAAAAAATCGAAAAAAGCGCGAGTTTTTGGGATTTCAAAAAACGTAAATGATGAAATTTGTAGAAAAAATTATTAACTTTCATTTTGAAAAGGAAAGAAAAGTTGATAGTTTTCGAGTTATAAGCAAAAAACCGCCAAAAAAATGAGATTTTTTTTTACTTTTTTTTTGCATTTTTGACAAGGTTCTGTTACGAAATTTTGTTAGCAAACCTCAGATTCAGATTCAGCACACCAAAAAACATAAAGGGTCGAAGAAATAAAAACTATCCCAAAACTTTCCCGCGCGGGGCCCTTTAGAGAACAATTTAACTGGACTTGAAGAAATTAAAAAACAAATTTATAATTTTCTCATTAATATATCAAAGAATGATTAACATATTAACGAGAATTGTTTTTGATTGACGCTTTTTAAACAAGATATATATCGCGAGTACTACTGCTGGTTGAGGCTATTGGAGTCTGCTGAGTCTTAAGTCTGGACCAAGAGAGAATGAAAAAGATGTGATCCATTTAGCTATAATCCAACATTCATTTCGCGATTGGCCTGCATGACGCTTTTATATCAAACACTGATATGGATCACCAAATGAATTTGTAATCTGAGATGTTATATATTCAATCTCCCAGTCGAGATGCGCTATAACATCTCAGATTACAAATTCATTTGGTGATCCATATCAGTGTTTGATATAAAAAGCGTCATGCAGAGCCATTCGCGAAATGAATCTGGATTATAGCTAAATGGATCACATCTTTTTCATTCTCTCTTGGTCCAGACTTAAGACTCAGCAGACTCCAATAGCCTCAACCAGCAGTATACTCGCGATATATATCTTGTTTAAAAAGCGCGATCAAAAACAATTCTCGTTAATATGTTAATCATTCTTTGATATATTAATGAGAAAATTATAAATTTGTTTAACTTCATTATTTCAAGTTAGAAATATATAAATTCGGATATTATTTTCACTTAATATTTGACAAAAATCACCTACATTCGATTCGCGATTGAATCAAATACAGGAAACTTATGATTAATTAAAAAAAGAACATAATTCTTGATTAAACATATGAAATATATTTAATTACGGTTAGTTTGCCATAAGAAACGGTTTGTCGTTGCCGTACTCATCTCATGGTTCTGACCCCCCCCCCTTTCCACCCACGTGGCCACGCCTCTGGTAAGTAGTGATATTATTATTATTTATATAATTAAAGTTTTGAGCATCTTTTTTTGAAAATAGTTGGTAGTTTTTCAAAAAATCAGCTCGGGTTCAGATTAACCAAGATGTCGCAAGTTAATAATATTTCTACTAAAATTCTTAGAATTTGTCGAAAAAGATTGATTGAATTCTTTCTCTTTTAAAATACATCTTGGTTAATCTGAACCCGAGCTGATTTTTTGAAAAAACTACCAACTATTTTCAAAAAAAAGATGCTCAAAACTTTAATTATACATTTAAATAAGAGGACTTGTATGAAAAACTTTTTTTCATTTTAAGCTAAATTTTTTAATTTCCGTTCTAGAAGAATGGAGTAAAAAATTTCTGTGCTTATATCATATATTGCGATTATAGATTTGTATTGTATTATTTATTATGATTTGGATTTTAATAAAAAATGCTGATATATACTAAAATTTTATCCATTTATTTTATGAACCTTTACACATTAAAATATTCTATATTCAATTTTACAAAAGACAAAGTCAGAGAAAAAATAAGTTAATAATAAAATAATGTAATGTAAAGTAATTTACTAAGTCTATCTATCTGGATTTATAGTAGGGCGTAGTCTGGCTGACCATGCGATGAGCTGCGCCCCGACTAAGAACAAGACCGGAGCCCTACTACGATCTGAACCAGCTGATGTCCGGCCAGTGGATGGACCACAAGGGGGCATGGCTGTAAACTTCTGAACGATGATACAATTGAAACGATGAAAAGAATTTTAGAAAATTTTCAAATACCTCCTGTGACTATAAATCCATATAGAGACGACGTTAAAAGTCATCCTGTCAGAACGGCATTCTAATTCATTTTTCGGCCTCTGAGTGGTGCCTGGCACCATCGCGCCTGAATTTTTAAAATAGTTTCAAATGCAGGTGACGCGGCGGTCCCCGCAGTTATTTTTGTCACTTATAGAAATATTTAAAATTCAATTTACTATGTTTAGATATTCCCATCGCCACTATTTAAGCGCTCGCAACTGATATCTGTCTCTTATATATTTCAAATTCAGAACCAATAATTTTTTCGAAAAACATTGGATGAGAGATTGATAGAAAATAGAGAATGGAAATAATTATCGGAAAAAGAGGTTTTTCTTTAATTAGCTTTTTCCTCTTATTAAAAACAAGGACTAAAAAGATGATCAAGGACACTCGATGGTGGAGAAGTAATCTCCGGAGTCGAAGCTAAAATACAATGTATACATTAATTCATGTAAAATAAATGGTTTAAAAAAAAAAAATTCACTTTAACAAAGTTAGTACTAATTTGTCTTTCTATTTGTTCGGCTCGGTTCGGGTCGCATTATCTTCATTTCGGGCTGGTTTTTTAGGCGATTAGGTTGGGGTTAGGCAAATAGTAATAATCGTTAAAGAATTTGGTGTCGGTTCTAGGTGAAACATGAGATAATAAGTAAAAATATATTTTTCTAGATGGGTTTCACAAATAAAACAAATACATGTTTTGAGTTTTTATCTCCATATATATTTCGGGTTATGAGCCCATCATCAGGAGTTACAAAAGAAAACTAAATATAAAATTGGAAACAAATGTATAAGTGAAGTTCATTTGGGAAGAACGTACGTGGTAGGGGGAAAGAATACAGTATTGGTTATTGTATTAATAGACAAATGAACAAAGGAGTTTAAATAAGGGGCGTAAGGGCTTATACCTGGACTTAGAAATAAAGGAAGGAAGAAGTAGAATAATCCGAATAACCCGAAATATATATTGAGATAAAAACTCAAAACATATATTTGTTTTATTTAGTGAAACCCACCTAGAAAAATATATTTTTACTTATTATCAAATAGTAATAGTAATCGCCTAAATGCCAGCCCGAAATGAAGATATACTAGCTGAACCGAGCCGTACTGAATATATCTTAACCGAACCGGGAACAACTTTTACATATTCGAATTTTTTCGGCCATTTACTAATTATTTTTTAATTAATATTCACTTTCTAAAAAGAATCGAAGTCAGTAGTGGCGCCACACAGAACATCCGTGATACTAGGGTTTCCGTGGTTATCTAAATAGGAAAATATTTATTTTTATATCTTGATTTTTAAATTTAATATCTGGGGTCGCAAAAAAAATCTCGATGATAAAAAAGAGGTCATGGATGAAAAAAGTTCATGATATATATTATAGACTCATTTTATTAAAAATTCAATTAACAAAAGATGAGACATGAATTGTTTTCCTTAATATTTATCAAAAAAATTTTGAAAACAATCATTTTTATGTATTTTTTATTCAAGGTAATTTCATCATCTCCAAAACAATCAGTATAATTGTCTATTTTCAAAATATTTTTTTATATTTGTTTTATACGTATTTCTCAAGGTCAGTAGATACGATACTTTTCCTTTTTAAATTAAGTAATTTTACAAATTTCAATATAAATACAATTATTTTATAAAAACAAACTGAAAACATTTATTATGGAAATCCGGGAGAAATTTTGCCTTTATCAATGGAAATTTCAAAAAATAGTTTCTTAAAGAAAGTAAGATAAATCAACTATAATAAATAAATAAATATTTTTAAAATAGGTAGTGATACAGATTGTGGTGGAGATGAAATTACATTGAGTCCAAATAAAAAATATAAATATATTTATAATAAATAATTTTCTTCAAAAATAATATGGGTCAATTCAACGACGTTTTGTAGTGACCCTCTTCGAATTTTTTGGTTATCTGATATGTTATTATATATGTATAAAGAAGAATTCACGTAAATAGAATCAAAGTATTATTAAAATATTCATCAACTTTGACAAGATTAAAGATAATCTAACTTAATAAGGGGTCATTTTTTTCGTTTTTATTATATTTTTTGAAAAAAAATTCAAAAATTGAGAAAAAAAATTTAATTTCTTTTTTGCCCTTTTTACTCAAAAATTGGATTTTCTTTCGATGAGACACACCTATGATTTTTTTCAAAGAATTGACAAAATTCAATGTTAAAAAAACAAAATTTTTGAGCTATTAACGAAGAAATGATTCAAATAACTTTTAATTAAAAAAAAAATCGATTTTTTTTCTTCTAATTTCGGTTCTTTTTCCATTTGTTCTGAGATTACGATAGCTGATTTAAATAACGTAAAAACAAAGAATTTTATTCTTTCGAAGTAATTAATTACACTGTAACATATAATAATTTACATAAAAAATTTTCATTCAAGTAGTCTTTGCACTTGATTCAATCATTTCATATCAATTTTGGTGTAATATGAACAGTTTAATAATACTTTGATCTATTTTCTTAAAAAAATCGAAATTTCGTTATGTATTATTTAAGATAGAAAGTTACAAATTTACGTGGATACTTATCTTTCTACATCAGAAAATCAAAAAAAATCGAAAAGGGTAGTGATGAGCAGAATTGATCTTGATTTTTTTGCAAATCCAAGACCACGTTTGGAACAGCAAGACCAAGACCGGCTGAACAAGACAAGACCAGACCAAGGCTGGGAGAACAAGACCAAAACTGGACAAGCAAGACCAAGACCGAACGAGCAAGACCAAGACCGAGACCAAGACGAGCTGCGCTTTTTCATGAAAAATTACTTTTTAATAAATTTAATTTTAACTAACCATGGAAATATCAAGCTTATGACAGTTTGTTGACTATTTATAAGAAACTTATAAAGAGTTTATTGACGGTGTTCAAAAAAATCTCACAAGCCCTTTACCTGTGATCAATGTGAACAACGCTTCTCACTAAAATCTACTCTCGCGAGCCATTTAAGGACACATACTGGTAAGAAGCCCTTTACTTGTGGTCAGTGTGAAAAACGCTTCTCACTAAGATTTTTTGAACACTGTCAATAAACTCTTTATAAGTTTCTTATAAATAGTCAACAAATTGTCATAAGCTTGATATTTCCATGGTTAGTTAAAATTAAATTCATTAAAAAGACCAAGACCAAGACCGAGACAAGACCAGCAGAGCAAGACTAAGACCAGAACCATCCAAGCAAGATCAAGACCAGGTGGGCAAGACCAAGACCAAGACTACCCCAGTCTTGGTCTTGGTCTTGCTTTGCTCATACCTAGAAAGAGGGTCACCGACAAAACGTTGAATTAACATGGATTTGACCCCATATATATATATTAATTTATTTATTAGAGAGTGTATTTTTGAAGGTTTGAGCTTCATCTCAGTCTTTTAATAAAAATTTTATCTGTTATATCTCATGAGTTCAAATAAATAAATAAATTTTGTTATAATAAATAGTACGCTCGATTATTTACATCAAACGATTGGCTGGCAAATGAAAGCTTTGTTTCGTAAAGAAAAGCGCCCTATATTATTAGGGCAAAGCCTCTAGGGTGGGTGAATGCATGGATTCGTCCTTCATTGCACTCGAGTGCAATAGGACAGCCGAGTGAATTCGCCACTGTCCGCCAGAGGAGCTGCATGTGTGGGGGGTAGGCGGCGCTCCACCCCTCCCGCCCCGCCTCGTCTGCCAATGGCAAGCACGCCTTGGCTTACTACCTGAGCACCCCGAGTGTTTTTGCCCTTAAGAAAAAAAAACAACCCCCGAGCGCGTTTTTTTCGGCCTGCGCCCTCCCCTCTTAGTTTTTTGCGATGTGTTTCCCCTCCCGAGGCGGCGGAGGGGCGAGAGGGGAGCTGAGGGGCCAAGCTACGCGGACAGGCTCAGTCGGCAAGAGTCCGCGTTATCGGTAACTACTTGTTCTGACTTATATAAAAAAAAAAAAAAAAAAAAAAACAGGAGAGGAAACTCTGAGGTGTCGGGAGGACGTTTCGATGCCAAGTGTGTGTCCAGTGTCAGTGCAGTGTGAGTGGCCTAAGTGGGCGTGATGGAGCCGCCCAGCAAGCGGGACTCGCTCGACGGCGTCAATTCGACCACGCCAGCCGTCAGGTCGCCCCCAAATACAATCAACCAAGCAAAAATGGTCAGCAGAAACGCCAACGGAACACGTGAGTACTGTGTAGTCACTCGAGTAGTCAAATCAGCTGAGTTCTCCTCTCCCCACCCACCCTTTCCCCTCCACCCCCCTCTTCAAATGAACCAAACTTAACTAAATTATATATTATGTATCTACCTATTCAATGTCAACTAGAACATTGGCATTAAATAAACCCTTGGCAGGTGATTTGTCTTTTTAAGCCTAACCTACCTGTCAAAACTTTTATTTACATCTGAGTGACACGTAAGGTAGTTGTTCCGCCATATGTGTTTTTTTATTAGGATGTTTTTGAAATTTAGAAAGATTATTATTTAAATACTTCTGTATCGATTGGTGGCAAAACGAAATTTATGAACAATATAGTTCCGGAGATATTAAATTCCAAAGATAGAGTTTTTCAGACTCTTATACAATGTATATAAGCGGATACTTCTTACACATCCAATTATAATTAATAAACTCTTCTTAGCACTGTTATAAAAAACTAAACCAACATTAAACAATAACTAATACATTTTTTAAGAAAATTTTAATTCATAGTTACAACACAGTTTCTGAGATAATAATGAAAAATGTATAATGAAAAATTTACACTAAAAACAAGCTGGCAACAACGCATTTATTTAACCTAAAAAGTGGGTTAACTTTAGTACTTTTTTGACGTTTTTCTCTTCAGCCATTGCTTTCAATTGCTTATTAAAAACTTTTTGATTTATAAATCTTCTTTTATAATGTACTTTATCTGACATTTCTATGATAAAATATATACAGGCTCCGACAGTGTTTCCAGATTTGTCAAACGAACACAGGATTGGCTAGTAATGGTACATAAACAGCAAAAAGTTTTCTGTTTAGGAATTATGAATCCTTATTGTCTGTTCTATGTACTCTAGCATTAAATTTTTCCTAGTATTATCGCGAAACAACTAACTTATAGTTTAATTAATTATTATGTTATATTTTTACTTTATTTTGAAATGTAGCTGTTAAAGCTTGTATTTTGTGATTAATTTTGTTTTAATCAGAGATAATTAATTAAAATTATTTTATGAACACAAGCAACAAATAATACAACTATATTACGACGTTTCGATCCGCTTTTTCTGCGTGGGTGCTCATCTGCTCATTTTTGAGAACGATCCGAAATAAGCCGAAATGTCGTAGATTATAATGCTTTATCTGTTGCTTGTGTTCAATAAATAATTATAATTAATTATGTGTGGTTTAAACAAAATTTACAATTTACAATGTAGGTAAATTGGAATATTTATTTTGTGATTAGGGATAATTTTTGATGTGAAACTTTTATTTGGTAAGCCCGACTAGTATGCCCTGACGGCAAACCGCAGGACGCTAAGAATAATTAGATAAATAAGTATATTTATTTTATTAACAAAACTTATGATTTTATTTATTTTACTTTGTATTTATTTATTGGTTTATTTAATTGTCAATTCTTTCAATAACCATCAATTTCGATGTTTCCCATCTGCCGGGCATTCCCTGTCGGCTAATTTTTTTTTTTAATACTTATAACACGTTTTTTCAGCGACGTTTCACCTTCATTCATATAAATAATAAATTATATCGGTATTCAATCCGCCAGTGTGATATGTCTTTTTAGGCCTAAACCCTACCTGTCAAAAGTTTTTTCTTAAATATCCATATTTCATCGGTTTGTCACTCTTGAGGTAGTTATTCCGCCAAATGCGTTTTCTTAGGATTTTTTAAAATTTATACAGATTATTATTTAAATACTTCTGCATCGATTGGTGGAAAAACGAAATTTATGAACAATACAGTTCCGGAGATATTAAATTTCAAAAATCGAGTTTTTTTTCGAGAGCTTTTTTTTTGCCGAAGTAAACTTGACATTTTAATGAGAATCTTGTTGCCTGGCAATTAAACGAAAAAAATTACGAGTCCGTAGGACGAGTAATTTTTTCTGGTAGTTTTTTGAGTTAAATTGCCCAAAGGCAACAAAACTCGAATTATAAAATATCAAGTTTACTTCAACCCAAAAAAAAAGCTTGAGTGTAATTCGGTAAGACAATTTAATGAATCAATACGTAAATCACAAAATTTTTGTTGATAGCTTTTTCAATTTCTCCAGTCGAAGACTCTCCAAATCTCGACATTTTCATACAATGCAAGTTTGACATAAAATTGTTTACAATGTTGGTTGTCATGTCAGTGATGCTAGACACCGATGATGCAGACCTACTAGAATCTTAAAGCTAGGTTCAGTTTTGTCGCTGGAAAAGTTAGGGTAAACTTTTTTCGCTGTCATAGTGACAAAAACACCGTTGCTTATGGGACTTTTAGTGTATGAATTAAATTGTCTATAAAATTTATCATAAATTTTTAGAGAAAAATAATTTTTCGTAAATCTCCGGGACAATGTGTACGTACCTATAATCGTTCATTTATTAAATATTTTGGTCTAAGGTATAGGTATATACCTATCATAGAAAAAGAGTGCAAGAAGCCTAGGAGGCCGTGAGGAGAGTCTCTTTGTCTCGGACGTTTAATAAATCATCCCCCAAAGCTTACATTTTCGTCGCCAGTTGGCGCTAAAGTAGTGACGCACGGTCCCGATTGGAAGGCAAGAAATTTCCAAAAAAAGTGAAATAATGCAAGATTTGTTAGCAGAGTAAGTAAAATGAAGCGTCATTTGTTTGGTATCGATTCGTAAATCTTTATTGTGTATGATCACCAAATTAAATATGGATATAAGAGGACAATTTCGAGGGCGGCCTCTTTCAGAGCCCTAAGAGAAACCTGTCTTCCCGGGAAATCCGGGACGGTTGGCAACTCTATAGTCATAAGGCCGAAAGAGAGCTATAGTTAGCTCTAATTTATCAAAATAATTAAGAATTAAAAATCAATTAAATAAAATTGCGTCAACGTCAATAATATCAGGGCCAAAAGCAGCAAGATAAGCACAGTAATCGTGCAATTGCATAAGCAATTTTTTTTTATTCTTTATCGACCACCTAAATATTCGTAAACACATTTTTTTTTATTTATCAAATTTTATTTATTTATTGTTAAATTCAACTGATTTTGTTTTTTTATTTTAACCAATGTTACATAAATATCATTTTTTTGTATTATTTTATTTCTTTACTCACTTCATTCTAAAATTCACGCATTCATTTTCTATTTTTTTCCATAATTTTTCATTCGTTACATTTCAACAAAAAAAAATCCGAAAAATATTTCTCAAACGGTATTCAATCTAAATAAAAAAAATAAATAAATAAAAAAAATAAATAAAACGGTTTTGTTATTATTTACCAATGTTTGAAATAAACGAACATCGTCGATATATACCTACACATAGGTAGAATTGCGTTAAAAAATAAAGGGTTATTTGCAAAAGGGTGAGTGTGTATTTAAAAAAACAAAACTTGAGTGTGTGTATATTTAAAAAATATTTTAAAATTTTTTAACTTATTCAAGCGTTAGTTTAAAATGAAACTTATTGTCTATATAGATAATACTTTTAATAACATTTTTTTTGATTCAAGTACCTACTAGTACATATTACTTTTTCTTACACGCCTAAATAGCGAACTGACACTCCTTTTTCGGACACGCTAAATTTGTTTTAAACTAGGTACAATTAATCAAAATTTGTGTTTTATTTTTGAAGTTAATCAACCTGTAGCGCTGGCATTATTGCAACCTGTACACTCGGCAAATTCCAGCTAAGGGGTCGGGTTGGGCTAAGGGTTAGTGTACCAGCCTGATAACCAAGTGAACCCGGGTTCGAATCCGACCTGAGGCATCCGGCTAAAATCTGATCCCTGGGTAGAGACAAATTTTAAAAAAATAATACTAAGTATCGTAAATTGGCTTATGGCTTGAAAGGCCGAAAAGCCAGAAAAAAACAATCTAACAATTGGTAATTTGTATGCAGTGGCGGATTACCCATTAAGCCAATAAGCTGCGTGCCTAAGGGTCCCCCGAGGGGTGAACCGCGATTGGAATTAGGTGTACACCGTCTTTGGAATTATTTTGGAATTCATTAGATAATCTATTGTATTCTATTGTATTCTACTTGGAAATGAAAGTAGAAGTGGAAGTAGAGTGTACACGATTTTAGGTCGCGGTTCTCCCTCGGGGTCTCCTAAATCAAGACATTTACCTATAGTGTTTTAAAATAGATAAATATTTTCAGTAAACAAGTTGAAAATTGTTTAAGCGAAAATTTTTCATTAAATTAAAAAGTTCTATATATTTATCATCATTTATTTTTGCCTCTTCTAAGCTTTTATTTATTTATTTACGAGGGTTCAACCGCGAGCTAATATCGTGTACACCTACTTCCACTTCCACTTTCATTTCCAAGTAGAAGACAATAGATGAAGGGGCAATAATAATTACAAAATAATTCCACATAATTCCAAAGAAGTGTACACCTAATTCCAATCCCGGTTCACCCCTCGTTTATTTATTATATATTATTATTTTGAGGAGTTTCAAAATATAATTTTCCTAGAGGTCCCAACGAAAATAATTTAAGAATTCTTACAGAAATTTAATTTTTAATCAATTAAAATGGATTATTTATTATCTATGAAATAAATTCTTTTATTGTTACGAATTATTGTTGATAAATAAACAAAACGAAAATTTATTTATTTAAATTTTTCACACCAAAATGTTTGAAATTTTAAATTACCTATATGTAAGTACCTATATATCTTTTTGAGTAATAATTTTTTTCTCACCAAAATTAATTCATATAATTCAGAAAATTATTAAATGAACGAATAATAATATCTACATATTGAGACAATAATCACTATAATAGTATCATAACTCAAAAATCGTGGTTTTTCCATGTGAATAATGTAATTGTTATTGTTATATTATATTATTATCTACTTAATAATTTTAATTATGAGTAAGTCAAGCATAAACCATTATTATGTCACAAATTAACATACTAAATATATTTTACAGGGGGAAAGGCAACGGAAAACCACCCCAAGATCCTTGAAGAGAGAATTCTTTCCACATGGTCCACAAGAAGAATTTCCTACTTCTTTCCTCATCTTTATATTAATCCCATATTCCGAAGCCAAAGTAATTTTTCTTTGTGTTATATTTGTCAGATTGGTTCTACCTCGAAGGACAACATTTTGTCATCTGGGTACAATTTTCGAAGAGAAGAATACACTCTATAATAAAAATCATAATCTTTAACTACTAAAGTGATTTTTTTCTAATAAAATATAACTCTAGTACCTACTTTTACTGTCAAAAAGAACATTAAATAAAAATTTAATTAAAATAAAATTTGAAAGCAAAATCTCATATATATGTTTTTCTTTATTATCCCCATCGATAATAATTAATAGAGATTCTGGTGTTGGTTCAAGGTGAATCATCTTTAATAAAGATAAAAGTAAATAAATCGAGGGGTGCAAATATTAGGAAGTACTTGGAAATATTTGAAAGTACTTGGAAATATTTCGAAGTACAAGTGGAAGTAGGTGTACAGCATATTAGGTCGCGGTCACCCTCGAAATAAATATTTTATGAAATATTAATTTACTATGAGTTAGGTTTTCTAGGTCACTTATTTCACGTTAAAAATTAAAAAAATAAAAGAGCTAAATTTTTTAAATACATTTATTTCGTGCTATCAACCCATCTTCAGGAAGTACAGAAAATAACGTTATTAATTAAGTAGGTATAATTATTTTCTGTACTTTCTGAATATGGGTTGATAGCCCGAAATATAGATATATATTGAAAAAATTTACCACCTTTATTTTTTAATTTTTAACGTGAAACAAGTTACCTAGAAAACCTAACTCATAGTAAATTGATATTTCATAAAATATTTATTTACTTTTATCCAAGGGGTGGTCCGCAATTGGAAGTAGGTATACACCTCTTTGGAAGTATTTTGGAAGTACTTGGAAATATTCGAAAGTGCTTGGAAATATTTGGAAGTACTTGGAAATATTTGGAAGTGCTTGGAAATATTTGGAAGTACTTGGAAATATTCGGAAGTACAAGTGGAAGTAGGTGTACAGCATATTAGGTCGCGGTTCACCCCTCGCTTTTATCTTTATCCCCATTGAATTAATTCTACCCAGAGGTTAAAGACAAGTAAAATATGGTCAATTAATTCAAATCTCTCTCTCTTTTAATGTATGTCACATTTTACGAAATTTATTGTTAAACCCTCTTCTGTGTATATTTGAAAATATTTTTGAGAAAATAACCGAGACATAAGGGGTGGGAAATAGAGAAAAAAAATAGCTCTTTGGATAAAGTTCAATTCGCCACAATTGTGTTTGCGCCGTTATTATTTTATTTATTCTACATAAAAATAAAATAAAATGAAATAATAATAAAAAATAATAATAAAAAGCAAAGGAGAGACAACGATAAAATGGTCGAGAAAGATGCATTGCAATTGGAAACTGCTGCAGTTTTGCAGTTTTTCATGGTGGTCGGTCTGTCTGTCGGGTCTTTCGGGGGTCGAGCGGAGCCGGAGGACGGGGGGTAAAAACAGGCCAGACAGTATAAATACAAGAGAGAGGAATGAGATAGAGAAGAGTCATTTCTTCTCCTCCAGGCTCGTAAATTCTGGTCAAAATAGGTATCTCCTCCAGTTGGGACCCCGAGAATTTATTATACTATATCGGAGATATGAGATGATATCGATTGCCAACAAAAAAACTTCATTAATTAAAATGAAAAATATATATAAGATACAAAAAGAAATGGGAATGACATCAAATGGGCAATTTGAATTTATAGAAATCAATTTATTAGTCTAAGTAATTAAAAAAGAATATAATAATAGAAGAAATTTAAACACCTTGATTAGGTATACATTTATTAGTGCTGTAAGGGCCGGTTGTATGTCGCAAAGTAAATGCTTTTTACCACTAACCCAGAGTAGATGGTAAATGGAGGATCTGGGATGGCCAATCAGATTTCAGGCACTGAAAATGAATGAAAGTAGAAGCACTGAAAATGCCTGTCATCTGATTGGCCATCCCAGTCTCCATTTGCCATCTACCTCTGGGTTAGTGGTAAAAAGCATTTACTTTGCGACATACAACCGGCCCTAATGAGAAATTTCGAATTTTAATAAATTTGAAATTCGAAAATATAATAGTTTAAATGCTACTAACCATTTTGGAAGCTGATTTCAGAACCCAAATAACATATCCCATACTGTAGTGTGTTCAGCACACACCCCGAAAGTCAAATTGAGTCGTTTTTATGGGTAATCGACCTCCGAAGATGTCAAATATACCGTAAAATCACCTCATTGATTAATATTACTCCTAAACTGTTTACTTTGTGGAAAACTCCATTTGAAGCAAAATTAGAGAGCATGTAATTTTTGACAATTTTGTTTAAAATAAATTTGAAAATAACCACCCAAAATGGGAGGTGGATCAAAATGAAAATTTAGCCTCTTTAGACCAAACTCAACCAAATTGTGTACATAATCAGTGGGTCCTCCAAAAGGCTAGAAATGCAAAACTAACGACCCAAAGAGGAGGAGGGTCAAAAAATCAAAATCTCAACACCTTGTATCAAACTTAACTTAACTCTAGCCTTCTGGGAGTCCGCAGAATATGCAGGTATACAAAATTTGGTTGTATTTGGTACAAGGGCTTAGATTTTAATTTTTGACCCTACACCCCTCCTCCCAAATTTTGGGTGGTTAGTTTTTGAATTTCAAGCCTTCTGGGGTCCTGGGGGAATATGAGATAGGTACAAAATTTGGTTGAGTTTTGTCGAAAGGTCTAGAATTTTCATTTTTGACCCTTCCCTCATTTTGAGTGGATATTTTCAAATTTTTTTAAACAAAACTGTCAAAATTTACTTACCTCTCCGCAATTTTGTTTCTAATGGAATTTGCCGTAGAGTAAACAGTTTAGGAATTATAATCAATGAGGTGATTTTACGGTATTTTTTGACATCTTTCAGGGGGTCGATTACCTCTAAAACGACCCTGTTTTGGCGAGTAAGAATTTGACTTTCGGGGTGTGTACTGATCACACTACAGTATGGCATATGTTATTTGGGTTCTAAAATCAGCTTTCAAAATGGTCAGTAGCTCTCGGTCTATAATACCTACTAACTATAAACTGTTTTAGAATTCGAATCCAATTTCATTTCTAAATACACTGTAATCAAATTAACTTGTTTATTATTTTTATATTATTGTTGTTAATATATTAAATACTAATTATAAGTATTTTCTTTGGTAGACAGACTAGTAAAATACGATGGATAATTAATGAAAAGACTGCCCAAGGATAATGAAAAATACAATTTTAAATTAATAATTAATTTGAACAATATCCTCCTAAAAACCGACGTTTCGGAGGATCTTTCTTCCTTCTGCAGGATTTACAAATGTCAATGAATGAATCATATGAAAAATCAATCAATCTTTGCTAAAATATTCTATTGATGATTCTGGCCAGAAATAACAATATTCGACCACTGTTGAAAGAGAGAAGTTTCGTGTATGTTTTCTTTATTAATCCTTTTAAACTCTGAAGAAGAAGGGAAGATTCTCCGAAGCGTCGGTTTATAAGAGTATTAAAATGACCTTACAATAAATTATTTTTGTTCAGGGAGAATGGTGTAGTCTCTATAGACCTATTCGCTCCGTACGCAACAGAGCCAGCGCCATAGGTGACACTTTTAAGAACTTCGGGTACAATCTACCTCCTTATTTAGCATTCATCTGTGTATATTAACGTGTATTTTACTGAATCAATTATTTTATTTTTACTTATCAAGTGAATCAATTGATGATGAATTCAAGTATAAAAGAAGTTTTCAAGTGCTCTGTGACGAACTGTAAAAACACTTCACTAAATTACAGCTATGAATTTTATTGTTTATTTACTTTTTGTTTATTAAAAAATAGGTGAAACATATTTAATAAAATTTAAATTTAAAAATATAAATTACTAGGTAAGATTTCACATAATATATTATTTAAAACTATTAAACTATTAACTATTATTATTATTAAATATTATTTGTGAAACCTCTACCTAGTAATTTATATTTTTCAAATTTTAATTTTAATAAATTATTTAGAATTTTATTATTCATTATCCTTGGGCTGCCTAGCCATCAATTCTTCATTAAATACTAATTTGTAATAATAAATATAATTTCTTAAGCAAAAAACCTCTCATTTTATATTTAATATTTCGTTTTTAATTCCGCTTAATATTATGCTTAAAAACTTAGAAATTTCTACATAAAAATTTAATAAATGGCCAACCAAGAGGTAACTGAATCTTTATAGTAAATTTATTCACCTTATTTAAATATTATGACAAAAAAATCAAAACCCCTAAGGATTATCAAATAATAAATAATATCGATTATTTTTCCGTCTACTTGACAAATTCGTTTCTCTAACGAACTTTCGTCCATTCTCTGACCAACTTATTCCCCTAACGAACTTTATAGTTTTTTTTATTTGTCTATTTCTATTACAAATTTTGAGGGCGGAGACCCTTTCAAATAACGAGCGTCACGATTGGCCTAAAAAGCCCTAGGTATGGCTGCCTGGGGCCCTTTTGTCCCGCCCTTGGTCCCTTTTAGTTCTGGCGGGGTAAGGGTAGTTTTTCAGCAACCCCCTCCAACCCTTACACCCTCCACTCACCCCTCTTCACTTGTCCACTAAAAAAATATTTTTTTCTTGTTCGAGTTTTTTGAGAAAAAAGGGTTGCTTATGCAAATCAAGGGTTTCTTCTAAGATACGTTCACACGGTATTTGATTATTTTTTTTTAATGATTAAATTTCGCTCTGTTCTTTCTTTTGCGTGAGAGAATACAACAAAACATTTAGATAGGTTTTTATAAATTAAAATTAACAAAAAAAAATAAAACCGACTTCAAAAAATTAAATAAAATGCACTAAAAGGTATAAAATAATTATCTAATTTAGTTACAACTAAACGACGAAATATTTACATGAAATCACTTTTTGAAGTCGGTGCCAAACATATACATTTTATGAATCGAACATTTGGCAGGTAAGCTCGATTATATAGTT
Source organism: Forficula auricularia (assembly GCA_024734495.1). NCBI lineage: Eukaryota > Metazoa > Arthropoda > Insecta > Dermaptera > Forficulidae > Forficula > Forficula auricularia. The sequence continues at coordinate 75,874,084 of JALMQS010000099.1, read as the reverse complement.
TGTTTAGCACCGACTTCAAAAAGCGATTTCATGTTAATATTGCGTCGTTTAGTTGTAACTAAATTAGATAATTATTTTATACACTTTTAGTGAATTTTATTTGATTTTTGAGTTCTTATTATTTTATTTGTTGCATTTAATTTTTTTGAAGTCGGTTTTATTTTTTTTATAAAAAATATTTTTATTTTTCTCTTTTTAGTGATGTTATTAATAGTGACTTAATATAAAACCTTACATGCATCTCGTAAGAGAAAGCGTCGAGCGAAGGAATCAGAAAATGATAATAAAATTCTATTCATAAATATAGAAATTCTCTCGAAACGTTTTCGAGGTTTTAAATGAACGTTTTAAAATTGATTTTTTATAAAAGATTTTATTTACTATAATTTCGATTATTTGCTCATAAGAATTGGATATTTACGTTAATTCGTCATTGATCATATCATCAGAACTTGACCAAATTAATATGAGAACTACTCCCTAAGGTACCTTCTTTCCAATATAAAAAGAATCATCGAAATCGGTTCATAAACAAAGAAGTTATGCCTAAACAATCATAGCAAAAAAGGTCCAATACCAATGAAAAAAACCGGACCAATCGGAAACTAGACTGAACCCAATGCAAAAAAAATTATCGAAATCGGTTCACAATTGGTGAGATATCAGGTAACATAGACAAAAAAAAATCAGTCGAACCTCCTTCTTTTTTGAAGTCGGTTAAAAAATAAATAAATATACCTGCAAGAGTCTGTATTCCGATCGGCAAAAATAAAATGCACTTTTTTTCTATACCTACCTAAGCCCATCATCGGCGTCATTCGAATAAAGTGCATCAGTATTTGGCAGTTGCCCCAAAAGCCGGTTTCGGCCTGTCCATTCACAGGCAAGGTGAAAAAATAAACGAATGAGATTTGAAGAAAAAACAGAGAAAGAAATCCAAGTGCACATTTCACATTATTCAAGTTTGGCAAATCAAATCGATATAACGGCAGTTGAACACAAATTATACTAACAAAACGAGCAAGTTTTTACTTTAGTTAGGTACAAATTATGTATTTTTTAAATTTTTTTTATTTTGAATTTATAGTGGGAATTGAAACTGTAATCTTTATACCTACTTAAATAAAATACACGAATTGTTAAACAACTTTGCGGGCAAATATTATTATATTAAATGAGCCATTATTGTATAGACTAGCTTTCTCAAAAACGGCTCAAACGATTTAAAATCACGGATTAAAAAGTTTTTGGCTGGACAATTTTTTTTTCAAGTGAAACTTCTTTAGTGACGTCTCTGTTTGATTTTTTTGTTACAATAAAGTGGAAATGACTCAATAGAGGGGAAATAATTTTTAAAACCCACTAATATTTAATACTTACTTACTTACTTCCGATGGCCAAATCGCCCTTGTAGAGCTTGAGCCTCTCGCGTGATCCCTCTATCCTGGGCCAATCCCTCCCATCCTGCCCCCACGTGAAGCTCTTGCAGATCTCTGACGACATTATCCAGCCATCTTTGTCTTGGTCTGCCTGGTGGTCTTCTTCCAGGCGGGTAGCTCTCGTGGAGGTTCTTTATGTCCCTGGTTTTCGGAGCACGAGCCACATGACCGGCCCATTCTAATCTTCTTTTCCTCACTACACTTGAGATATATGGCTGCTTTGTCAAGTCTCTGACTTCTTCCTCGGATCTTCGTCTCCATTCACCAGAAGTTAGATCTTGAACAGGCCCACATATATTCCTGAGAACTTTGTTCTCGAAACTTATCAGTCTCCTCTGGTTAAGTAGCGTCATTGTCCACGACTCACAGCCATATATCACAACCGGTCTTATTAAGGTATTGTATATTTTTATTTTTATTTCTCGTGATAGAACTCTCATTCGAAGTAGTCCACTCAGACTTGCCAAAGCTCTATCACCCGCATGTATTCGAGAGATTATTTCCTGGTCTATTCTGGCATCCGACGTCACTATAGCGCCCAAATATTTAAACCTCGCTACGCCCTCAAAAACCCTGTTCCCCACTTTCATTGGTGTGCAACTTGGTAAGGATCTCGACATTAGCATGTATTTGGTTTTCTCTTCACTTATAACTAAACCCACCCCATTCCCTTCCTTCTCGAGCGCACCGAACATTCTCTTCAGTCCTTCCTCACTCATGCAGACAAGATCAATGTCATCCGCATATCCGAAGGCCCTCAGTACTCTGCCCAGAGGCACGCCCGCGTCAACCCGTTTTACACTCCTCATTATCTTCTCCAAAACTAGATTGAACAGCAATGGTGACAAGGCATCACCCTGTCTCAAACCCGTTCCAATTTCAAAAAGGCTGAGATAAGTTTCCACCCAGCTTCACTTCTAGATTTGTTAATAACAAATAAAATTTATTAAAATTAGGAAACTTAAATTATTATTTTAAAACCCAATAATATTTCATGACAAATAAAATTTATTGAAATTTAAATTATATCAATAACATCTAAAGAAAAGTTTCACTTCCCCCGCGAGCTTATGACATAAACTGAAGATGGCCTGATAAATTAAGGCCGAAATGTCTTTATTCTGGGAATTTTATTGAACCCGGTGCATCCTTGCTTTGGCTGAATAACTCCTTTAATCCACTACAATATTGATACAAGAAGAAGTTGCACCAAAAGGTACAATCTTTGTAGTCAATGCCTCATTCTCCTGACAACTTTAATTTGATAGGGTTTTTTCATATTTAAAGTAATTATTCACACGTGGGTGTGTCAATAAAAATTTACAATTACAAATCGCAATATAATGACTATTCCTAATTTGAATATAAAAGACAAATGCCGATACTATAGTAGGGACCGTCTATAAATTACGAATTTCAAGATTTTTAGACCCTATCCCTCGCTATGTGTCACAATCAGTCACAATTTCATTGATCTCCCAGTATTGTGACGTCACATTATCACTTTTATATCCTATAATTAAATAATTGTTGAAATTTAACTTTTGTGACATCACTATTTTTAAGATCCCCGGACCAGGCTGTCACATTTTGTCACAAATATGACTCTGAATCCCTTACTGTATGACGTAATTTATGGACGGCCCCTTAGTGTTAAAATTTCTAAAGTGGGCTCGATGGACAAACCAAAAAGGCCCGGATTGCATTTTGTTGACTATCAAGTTCAAACAATCCTTCTGAGATAATAAAAATTATTCATAACACCTCATATTTACCCAGTTAGCACAAGAAGAATCTATATATGTTGCAGTAAAACCTCGTTTTTTAGTAAAAACAGGTTCTTACTGGTTAAAACGTATCTCACTGAATACCTTTGTGGCAACTAGAATTTACTGATGTTAGTTGAGAGGCGACCGTGGGTCAGTGGGTAGAGTGCTGGCTCGCTGACTCGAAGATCGCTGGTTCGAGACCGAGTCTCGGCAGATAGATATTTGCAGTTGCCTCCTCTTGGAAAGTAATGGCAACCTACCAAGAGTATAATTGCCTAGTAACCTCTCCAAATTAGCGGTTCGGAACCGGCGTTAAAAAGTAGGTCCCGTATATCTGTGTAAAACAACTAAACACACTCAGCACAGGTATATGTGGAGAGGAGCCGACACCCGTTTCGGGTATGGCACTCGAAGAAGAAGAAGAAGTTGAGTTTAGTCCAAGGTCTAGAATCTTCATTTTTGACCTTCCGCCTCATTTTGGGTGTTTATTTTCGTTTAAAATTTTTGAAAATAAACACGCAAAATGAGGCCGAAGGTCAAAAATGAAGATTCTAGACCTTTGGACCAAACTTAACTAACATCAGTAAATTCTGGTTGCCACAAGGGTGTTCAGTGAAACCCGTTTTAACTAGTAAGAATCCGTTCTTACTAAAAACGGCTTTTTACTGCAACATATATATCCTAAGAATATCTTTTCTGGGCATTAGAATATTTTTTGAATGACCTATAGTATTTGACCCTCTTTCTTGAATTTTACAAGAAAATATGTTTTTGTCCGCCTTTAACTACATATTTTCGCCAAAAGATTATTTGAAACACTACTTTTGCTTTTACGTGACGTCATACAAAGTTTTTACTGTACTTTTGGGCCTTTGTACGATTATTGAAACGGGACATCGCAGCAACCCCTCAGTTGATTAACTATTAAAATGTATTTTTTTTTACATTTTTTTCAATTTTCAAAAATAAGTATTCTTTGAAAATAAAAATCTATCTCTCATTCTATTTATTTATACAGTTTGAATGTTATTCTATTGTTTCCTTGTTAAAAGATATGAGAAAATAATAGAATACAGCCTGAAGGAGAGACAGACAAAAAAAAGATGATGTCCCTCCATTCAATTTCCATGAGATATCATCAGAACAAATAGAAAAAAAATTAAAATAATAAAATAGAAACCCATATATATACGGGCTTACACTTGAAGAAAGAAATACATTATTGCTATGGGAGAAGATATTATTTTTTAATGAATCTATATACGTATATATGGTAGGTATATATAACGATATTTTTAATATCTTTTAGGTGAAAAGATACAGTAAAAAAATAATTAAAATAATATTACGTTTGATGAGAAACCCAAGAGAGCTCAGGGGTGGCGGGGGGGGGGGGTGGATAATGGGATTGTTCCTAATAATAACTGATAGATATTATTTCTAATCGAAAATGTCAAATGAAAATAAATATTCCACAAACGGAAATTAATTTCTAAAATGATATAATATTGGTTTCAAATTGAACAAAAAATAACCATTCTAGTATTATTTGAATTAATAGAAAAAAAGTAATATAAATAAAGTAAAATTCGAAATTAAAAATGAGCGGAGATTGAAATAATAATAATAATTCATTAGAATCATCCCCTAGCGCAGTGTTTCACAAAGTGTGGTACGCGTACCCCCTGGGAGACTGGAAATGTTTGGAGGGGGGGCGGGTTACGGGCTTCCCTTTGATTATTATTTTGTTTATGTACTAAAAAAATAAAAAAAATAAAAATATTTTGATTGTTTTATTATAATATATATGCAAATTTTTTCACTGCTACGAAAATTATAAAAGGGGTACACAGATGTCTTAGTTTGGGAAACACTGCCCTCTAGCGCATAGGGTAGGTACCTATACAACAGCCTCTAGAACGCGTGCCCCTAACAAGATGGGGTAGATTATGCAACGGTATTTTTAAATGATAATTTTATTGATTATAAATTGTGAGATTTTAATATTTAAAAAAAATATAGTTCCATATATCTCCTGTCAAGTAATAAGGGTGCCAATAATAGGGTGTAGGTAGGTATATAATTTTTTTTAATACTAATCTATATATAATATATATATACACGTAGGTATTATTTGTATGTTTTGTAAAATAAATATTTAAAAATAAAATAGTTTTAGCCTGAATTTGAATTAATAGCGTGACGTCAGAAGTCAGCTCGGTATTTTTTCTCCCATTTGAAAATGTACAGAAAATTTTCTTCTAATAGATATTTTGCCAGAAAGAAAATGATGGGAAATAGATATCAAATAATTTTAAATTTAATTTGTAATTTTAAATATTATTAGATATTGAATATAAAAACAATTATTATTTTGAACATTTACTTTAATTAAATAAAAATATTTTAATAAATTAAATTAGTTTTCATGTTAAATTCTACCCTTTAGCCAATTACGAATTGTGTTTTGAAATTAGTTTCTTTCGCATAAAAATGCAAATATTATTTTTTGCTTTTTAGAAAAGTGGAATGTTTTATACCATTTTGAAATCTTGATTAAATGCGTCAATTTTTTAGATAATTTGGCATTATTTTTTGACACAGTTTTTTTTAAGATATCAAGAGTGAAAATTAGCTGATTAAAATTTTTTGACACATGAATTTGAAAAAAATATTTTTTTCTCAAAAAGTATAATACTCTTAGTTATTTTCTGTTATGTGATCGATAGCAGTATTATTCAGGATTCCGTAACTAAAATTAGAATTATAAAATATGAAAATTCGTAGGCACAGCATTCAAATATTTAGAGCAGGGTAGCGATTTTTACGGTTTTCGAAAAAATGCCCATAACTCGAAAACTAAGACAGTTTTATTTAATTTTTTTTTTATTTTGGACAATCCTGAACTCACCTATCTCGTGTTCGTGTTTGATCCTTGACTTTTGGGACACCCTGTATAGATAGATAACTTAAAATGATTAATTTACCGAAACTGCAAACAACCTTCCAAAGTTTTGAAAAAAGAAAAATTACTTTTTTCTCCAATTATTAATTCTAAATAACTTGAATTCGCGATTTTCGCCAATATTATAATTAATTCAATACATGATAATAATAATTTGTAATTATAGGAATGAAGAGATTATTGGCAAGATATTCGGAAAGCAGGAAAGTAGGAAAAGAGTGAGTTTGGAATGGTTAAAAGGGGAAGTGGGGTCTATATAGCTGTCAGTCTGCCACTTGTTGAGCCCTTATACATATTTAATCAAAGAGGATTCAGGCCAAATTGCTGATTTAATTTCTTTCTATTTTGAATAACCACCGAATATTTTAATTATTAAAATATACTTTTCATAGAAACATATAGAAAACCACCCTCACACATAAAGACATTGACCCAGTTGACACCTGGAAATTATTTTTCATAAATATTTATACATATTTATGTATTTTATTCAAGATAATTTCATCTCCAAACCAGTCTATATCATTGTCTATTTTCAAAATATTTATTTATTGTCACCGGGAACAAATCCCATTTAGACAGCACATCAGTAAAGTGTTAATAGTGTTAGTGAGGGAGCCGAGTTTAGCCGGTCGAAATTTTCTATGCTAGCCAGGTTCGAACCCGGATCTCCCGCTTGAACATCGTCATCAACGATGCTGAAGCGGTGCCAGCGCCTTAGCCAGCTCGGACAACACGACTCTCCCCAAAATATTTATTTATTTATTAGTTGCTTGATTCTAAAGCAATTATTTTTTCAAATTTATTAAAATTTCAAATGATTGAAAAATAATTTCTCTCGAAACGTTTTGATTTCAAATAAACGTTTTCAGATTGATTTTTTTTTTTTATAAAAGTTACACAAAGTACCTAATTAATCACAATTTTCTCAATTTATATTTGTTATATAGCTACCTACCTATATGTTTATTTGCATCAACTAGAGCAGTAGTTTTTAACTTTTTTAAGGCCGCGACCTGGGGTCAGGTTAGGCTAGGGGTTAGCGAACCAGCCTGCTAACCAAGTGGACCCGGGTTCGAATCTGACTCGAGAGTTCCGGTTTAAATCTGATTCCTGGCTATAGAGACAAATTAAAAAAAAAACTAATAATAAGTATCGTAAATTAGCTTATGGCTAGAAAGGCCGGAAAGCCAAAATAAAAAGGCCTTGACCCAAATTTGAGAAATATGTTCGGTCACCACCCACAAATGTTTAATTACCTTTTTTTATACCATATTTAAGCAATTTTCTTCAATTTTACAATGATGACCTTTTTTCAACTCACATATTATAATTATTTTTTTTTTTTAATTAAGATTATCAAAATGGTACTTTTTGCCCAAAGAAAATTTAATGAAAAAGTACGTGTTTTTCATATTTTAATTTTTATTAGTATCTATTGAATAAATCGAAATATATTTTTAAATTTTTTGAAAATAAATATACATAGTATAGGTAAAATATTTTGTTAACGACAGTGCGTGATCCAAAGAATATGCTTTGTGACCCAACATTGGGTCTCGACCCTTAGATTAAGAACTACTGAACTAGAGGACCACCTCATTTATTTCTCCTTATATATAAACATTACATTTTACAATATATTAAACATTTTACAGTTTTACTTTTAAATTTAAAAAGTCTGCATTCCAGACAACCAACAAGAAAGGATCAGAGTATTTTTCAATTAACAATTTATCTAAAATTTTTAAATTAATTTCTCTGTCGGTGTTTTTTCTCACTCCCCTTTATAATACCATTTATTTATTTTTTATATATATTATTTTCGGATGCTTGGTTGCTTAAAAAGCCACTATACTCGTCTGACCGGTCGTTTTGACATCACGAGTTTAATCTAAAAAAAATATAATAATAATAAACGCGGGCACCTACCTCTCTTTTGGTTATTATAACCTATATCCAAGACAAATTGCCAACGATGAAGCTTCATAAATCTTTCTCCATATTCCCAATACATATTTATTATTTTATATATATATATTTTTTATTTATTATTGATTATTGCAAAAAACATAAACAATCCAGAGAGATTGAAAACAAGAAGGGAAATTGTTGGTTTTATAAAATAATAAGTACATACTTAGACCATGAAATATATATATAGACACGCCCTGCTGTCGATTTGGTGAGGACAACATCAACTAGAGAATGTGACGTCATTTGTAGGTAGGAACACACAGAAATAGCATGGCCACTATAGGAATTATTATGCATTGAGATAAATTTATCGTAGTTTAGATTATTTATTTTGGATTCCAATAATGGCAAATTAATATTATATTAATATTACCAAAATATTTATGCGAGAACGTGACGTCATCTGTAGGCGATGTTGGCCTCACTTCACTCTGTGTGGAGAGTAGCAGAGGGCGTGTCTATATATTTCATGGTCTAAGGGTACATAGGTACCTATCATCATCATCACATGGCTTATAGACCCCTAAGACTGGTTTGACGCAACCACTCGCCTGCGCTCGACTTTATCCCATGCCAATAGCTCTTTCATATTTTCTAAAAGTCCCATCTAATCTCCGTAAAACTCGGCATTCTTCCAAAATCATTTTGCTCTTATATGTTTAGAACTAATATGCACTTTCGCTTTAACACGGTTGAAGAAATATGTTAAAAAACCTTATTGACGAAATCAGCAATCTCTAAAGACGCATACCATATCGTTCATTACAAATATTTATATGTCTCTATTAAAATTATTAAAGCTTGTCGAATCTTGAAAAAGTTTTACGTGGTACTTCAGGAGGCAGACGAAGCCTGCCTGCCGGGCGAGCCTAGTATTGAATTCACGCAAAAATTTTCAAATTTGTTTTTTGCTCATTTTGTGTTGAAAAATGTCTGAAACATCGGAAAAATGCATTATTATTTTTCTCTCCGTTTGTGGGAATTCAGAAACAATAACTAAAAAAACAAAACAAAAAATCATCGTCATAGAAAGTTCATTCTTGTACTAAAATGTTTGTATTTCCAATGCATCGAACAGGCGTGTATTGCATTATTCACCAAAACCACAAAGTATACCGAGTCTTGAGAAAGTTTCACCTTTTTCTTCAATATCTACATTTTTTCTTCGATTTTAATTATAGTTTTATAAAATTTTAAAATCTTAATTGATAGTACCTACCATAAATTAACAACAATTAAAAAATTTAATGCTAAGTTCACAGTCTAAGTCTTGAAAATGTTTAGTATTGAATTCGTTTCCATATCATATAAAAAAACAATCAAATAGGCGTGTATTGCATTATTCATCATTACTGCAAACAGAGTGTATTGAGTCTTGAAAAAGTTTCACTTTTTCCTTCAATTTACTTTTTCTTCGATTTTCATTTAGTTTTATAAAATTTAAAAATCTTGCCGAAAGCGGGCTTTGCAGCTGGTTGTATTAATGATTAGTTATATTAACTATTTTTTAGACTTATAGTAGACTAGTTAAAAATCGTTATTGATGAGTTCCTACCATAAATTAATAACAATTAAAAAAATTTAATGCTAAGTTTACAGTCTAAGTCTTTAAAATGTTGCCGGACGAACCTAGTATTGAATTCGTTTTCATATTATATAAAAAACAATCAAATAGACGTGTATTGCATTATTCATCATAACTGCAAACAGAGTGTACTGAGTCTTGAAAAAGTTTCACTTTTTCCTTCAATTTACTTTTTCTTCGATTTTCATTTAGTTTTATAAAATTTAAAAATCTTGCCGAAAGCGGGCTTTGCAGCTGGTTGTATTAATGATTAGTTATATTAACTATTTTTTAGACTTATAGTAGACTAGTTAAAAATCGTTATTGATAGTTCCTACCATAAATTAATAACAATTAAAAAAATTTAATGCTAAGTTCACAGTCTAAGTCTTTAAAATGTTGCCGGACGAACCTAGTATTGAATTCGTTTTCATATTATATAAAAAACAATCAAATAGACGTGTATTGCATTATTCATCATAACTGCAAACAGAGTGTAGTGAGTCTCGAAAAAGTTTCACTTTTTCCTTCAATTTACTTTTTCTTCGATTTTCATTTAGTTTTATAAAATTTAAAAATCTTGCCGAAGGCGGGCTTTTCAGCTGTTTGTATTAATGATTAGTTATATTAACTATTTTTTAGACTTATAGTAGACTAGTTAAAAATCTTTATTGATAATTCCTAACATAAATTAACAACAATTATAAAAATTTAATGCTAAGTTCACAGTCAAGTGTTGCCAAATGTTTAGACATAATTAATTTAATGAATATATTTTTTTTTAAATAAAATTTAATTATTACATTTTTGTGGTAAACAGGCCGAATTTATTCCATGGTAAATGAGGTCGTAGAGACTCTAATGGTCTCTCTCTTTATCTTTTTCTTTTACATTCACCTCTTTCTTTCAAAGTTAAAATAAAAAATAAAAAAAATTCCAAAATAAAAAAACGTTAATTTATTTGAAGCGCAGTTGGTTCCAGTCATGGGAAGATGGGAGAAAGAAAGAGAGAGTGTACAATAAAAATGGCCAGTTTTAATCCATCGAGACAAAAAGCATCGCTTAACGACCGTATTTGCATTCAGGCTGATATTAAAAAAAAAAAAAAAAAAAACTAGGTGTCTCTCACTAAAAAGCCATTAGGGCAGGTAGAAAGTGTTGTTGACTGTCTGGCTGGGTGTCCCACAATCCAACAACACCCGACCAGATTGATCGCCCAATTTCAATTTATTTGACGTTATTTTTTTTTATCACTTGACTCGTTTTTTACCCCCACTCCCCCTCTTTTCATATGTTAATTAATTTTTCTCTAATCTATGTATATACATAATTTATCCTATCCATTTATTATTATTTCTTAGATTTGTCTGATGTCTTAGATTTACATCTTATAATATATTCCGTTGCTTAATTCACTGCACTTAGTACATCTGTTGCCATGGAAACCTAAATAAAAGTGATGACGTCATTATCCTCATTCAGGGCGCGCTCGACTCTCACAAAAAACTTGATAGAATTGAGAAGCTTCAATAAACGAATTTTCCATCCGTGAGATTTGAATGAATTTAAGTATATATGTACCAATGGGGTGTGGTCCATGGATGAGCTAGATGAGGAACATCCCTAAAATTATAAAATATTTAGAGTATTTTCATATCGTGTCATAAAAAATCTAATATTAAAATTTTATTTATTTTTTTTTCATTAAATTGAAGGGTTGGTTTTGTCACAAATATAATAAAACAATAATTTTAATAACTATTAGAATTATTTAATTGATAACTATACAGTTTCGGTCACCACTGGTCGACCATCCTCAGTAGTTCTAAAAAGTGAAATGAAACATTTATTTACAAATTTTCCTTTTTATAGAGAATTATATAATAAAGAATTTTTTTTTTTTTTTATTTTTTAAAAAAAAAAAAAAAAAAATTCTGTATTATATAATTCTCTATAAAAAAGGAAAATTTGTAAATAAATGTTTCATTTCACTTTTTAGAACTACTGAGGATGGTCGACCAGTGGTGACCGAAACTGTATAGTTATCAATTAAATAATTCTAATAGTTATTAAAATTATTGTTTTATTATATTTGTGACAAAACCAACCCTTCAATTTAATGAAAAATTTAAATCAAGTCACTTAAGTTCTGGAAGAAATTTATTAAAATTTTATGATATATGTTTTTTAGAAGGTTATAAATTAAAAATAAAAAAATTATTTTAGGCTGATGATGACATAATGTAAATGTCGAAACGTCCCTATTGACAATAATAATAATAATAAAAAACAAATGAAAAAATATAACTTGTGTTATTTTTTGAACAAGAAAAAACTACATCCATTTATGAGAACTCCTAGTACTTATATCCTCCAAATATCTAAAATAAAAAATCTGATATTAAAAGTTTGAAAAATAACAAAAAATCCTATCATGCCGTATTCCATGAAATTAAAAAAAAAAAAATTTTAAAAATGAATCGTTCTTTTTGGACAGCCTGTGTTTGAAAAGTCACCGTCCGCCATTGATTTATGTAAGTAAATGATACAAATTTTTTTGTAAAAAATTAATCTTAAAACGTTTATTTAAAATCTAAACGTTTCGGGAGAATTTCTTTTTTTATCAATGGAATTTTAGAGAAATTTGAAAATATAATTGATTGATATAATATCATTTCTTAAAACAACTATTTTTTCAAATTTCTTAAAATTCCGTTTTGATAAAGGGTGAAATTCTCCTAAAACGTTTGAATTTTATTATTTTTTTTTTAATTTTCTCAAAATCTCCAAAAAATTTTGAACTCTGATAACACCAAAACAGAGTGACCAAAATTAGTCGCTTCAGTCTATCTTAACACTTCAATCTTCACATGAAAACGAGTCCAGAAATAAGGGTCGAAACGCCATTCATTCTGATAAATTTATCTCTTTAAATTGAATTAGCTAAGATGTTTCATTTTCACTGAATTTGATATCGCAAATATTTTGCATAATAGAAGGTACGGAATTCTGTGTTTCCGTCTCGCACTTGGCCGGTTTTTTGACAGCCATAAGATAACCCAGAATTAAACGTATATCACTTAAAAAAAAGCTTTATTAACGATACGGTTAGTTAATCTATCGATTAATAATAATTCTGTGTATAAAATTTTTATGAAGCGATTTAATGGGCTTTCAATTTATGGTAATTACGAGTTCATATATGAAAATTATCAACAAAAATGAATGATTTGTAGTTTTGTTGTTTTTTTTGTTATTAAAAGATGCATGTTAATAAAATAATCAAATTAAGAAATGATTTTTATTTTCTTATTCGATTAGATCGAGCCTTTTTTTATTTTCATTTTCAAATTTTATATAGTGATAAAATTTATTGTAGTGTAATCTCTTCTTTTTTTTTTGGTTTTTGTTCAATTTTCAATTAAATGAAATTATTATCGTATTAAGAAAGGAAGAGAAATTTATTATAATTAAATTATTATTATTATTATTATTATAAACATAGAGAATATAGTGGGGGGGGGGGGGGGAAGTGGACATAAAAATAAGGAATTCTCTCTTCACGGAGGAAATGTTGTTCCAGTTATCTTTTTTTTATTAAGTCTATAAAGTTTTAGCTTATAAAATGGTAGCAATTAACGAGAGATGGATGGGATGCTAGCTGAGTGGCCTGGTCTTCTCTTGACTTTTATTTATTTATTTATTTATTTATTCTATTATTAAAGGAAATATATTTTGCGTGTAAAAAAGGATTCTTTCTTTTCAGATTTTTTTATAAAAATAAATCATTTAGATTGTCCTTTGCTTGATGCAAATAAACATATTAATCTGGTGACTTATTTTGATCGAATATTTTCCTTTTTAAGACTCATATCATTTGGTTATATTTAATTTTAAAACAGCAAAAATCATCTTCAAATTTTGGCTCAATAAAATGTTTTTATAGGTCGCTCAAGAATTTTAAAAATCTCAAAGATGTAAAAAAAAATATATTTATTTTCTATTCAGAGATTCTATGTATTGAAAACAGCCGCGTGAAAATTTCTGCTCAAAATATTAATATTTAAAGGTCGCTCAAGAATATTGAACATTTTTTTAGTGAGATTCATGTTTGACGTTTTTTTCGAGAGAACTTTAAATATTAATTATTAGGCTAGATTTTTTTTACTACATAATGAACAAAAATAGATGAGACTCAAAAAAAAAATCGTTATCAAAATATATTTATTGTCATCTATATATGGGTATGATTTTTTTACTGTCAATCAAAAAAATCAATATCCAAAGCCATTATGACAATAAATATATTTTGATACTGATTTTTTTTTGAGTCTCATCTATTTTTGTCCATTTTGTTGTAAATTGATAGTAAAAAAATATCTACCCTAAATATTAATATTTAAAGATCTCTCGAAAAAGTCTAACATGAATCTCACTAAAAAAATTGTAATATTCTTGAGCGACCTTTAAATATTAATATTTTGAGCAGAAATTTTGATAGTATAAAAAAAATCAAGAATAAATATTAATCATTAAAGATTGGTCGAAAACATTAAACAGGAATCAATAGAAAAATCTTGAACATTCTTGAGCGACCTTTAAAAATTTATATTTTGAGCTGAAAATTTCAGACGGCTATTTTTAATAAAATAATTTCTGTATAAGAATATAGAAAATAAAAATTTTCAAACTAAAAAAACAAAAAAAAACAATTTTTATACATTATTGAGCGACATCTCTAAAAAAACAAATTATCGGGCTACAATTTGGAGAGGGTTCTTAAAACATGAAATACTAACAAATTTTCATGGGAGAGTCAAAAAAGAAAAATAGTCCATTAAAATGGATCACTTTAATACATTTACCTACATAATTATTAATATTAAATAATTACTACACAATTCTTTTCGGAAAATCAATCGACTCCATGTGTTCCAATTAGTTAGTAATCAAAATCGAAACATTATTTATTTGTTAGTCTATGAATAAAAACTTCCAATCCAATTATCCATCTTATTTTTGTGCTTAAAACCAAAATTCTTTCTTTTTTTATAATAATACATAATGGATAAAATTTTTTATTATTAACAAGTTTATTTGCACAAAATCATTGGAAATAAATCATTTCAACAAAAAACAAATTAACAAAAAATAAATATAATAAAAAAATAACTAGTGAAGAACAGTTTCTATCTATTTTTCCACGCGAGCTGTGTACTCTAGGTTGTCTATACTGCAGGCGGCTCTAGGCGGAAGGAACTCTTCCTCTTGCTTGTCATTGGATTTAATAGGCCTGCGGCCTGCCTGCTAAATAACACACTCACAAACAAAAAACTAATTCTGTATACCTATATAGATAATCCGTAGTAATAATATAATTGTATAAGCTTTAGATAAATATATATTATCAGGTTATCTATATTTATATATATAAAATTAAGGTTTTGTCTGTACATTTCTCCAAATCACGCCAAATTTTGGTTGCACTCGTTTCAAGCAAAGTTATGAACGAAAACACCCTCAACAAAATTCCTATCTGTCTGTATGTCTGTCTGTCTGTCTGTTTCAGTGGTTTCCGAAAAGTTGCTCACGATTCACGTCAAAACGGCTGAAGGGATTATTATGAAATTTCATATTTACATCAGATCACTTTGAACTTACGTTTTTAGCTATATAACGTTTTGATATTTGGAAGGGGATTTGGGGAGCGTACGAATGAAAATTATCAAATAACTCCTAAACTATTAACTCTACGGCAAATTTTATAATGAACAAAGTTATAGGGGATGTAATTCCTGACAACTTTTGTTGAAAAAAATTCTCCCCAAAAAAGGGGGGGGGGGGCACAAAATATGAAAATTCTTGCTCTTTGGCCAAACTCAACCAAATTTTGTATACATAAATTGTGGGTCACTAGAAGGGTGGAAATGCAAAAACTAACCACCTAAGATGGGGGGGGTGAAAAATGAAAATTCTTACCCTTAGAGCCAACTTAACCAAATTTTGTTTACATAATCTGTCTTCACTCGAAGGCAAGAAATGAAACAATTGGGTGCGGGGGTGGAGGGCACGGGGTGGGGTCTGGGGAGTGCACGGTTGAGTGGAGGGTTTAGGTGAGGGGTAGGGAGTCCTGGGGGTGCGGGTGGGGGGATAGGGGGTTCAGGTGAGGGTCCAGAGGCGTAGCGGGGTGGGGGCGGTGGTTGTGCGCGGGTGCATGGTGCGGGGGTGGGAGGTGATGGGGGAGGGGGTTGAGGGGGTTCCTGGTTTGGGGGTCCAGGGGACGTGCCTTGCAGCTAGTATTTTATATATGTAGAGTGGGCTTAGAAAGTTTTATGAAAATTCTGAAAATGCCATCTCCACAGTAAGTTAAGTTGAAGTTTAGGGTTTTAAAGTTTAAATGGGAATCCTAAAAAGATGCCCATCCGTGCGGAAGTATGTACATAATTTATGTTACCCATTTTTCCCCGCACCGAAGAACCTATTGGAATGAAATTGAAAACCTACCCTATTTTAACAAAATAAAGCGCTGTTTAGTTTTTGGTATATATCGGCTCACAAACATTAGTACTT
Source organism: Forficula auricularia (assembly GCA_024734495.1). Lineage (NCBI taxonomy): Eukaryota > Metazoa > Arthropoda > Insecta > Dermaptera > Forficulidae > Forficula > Forficula auricularia. The sequence goes on along the minus strand of JALMQS010000099.1, from coordinate 75,857,800 downwards.
TATTCTAGTACTTTTTTAGTTTTTTCGAAATATCTTGAAAATGACTAAACCAATTTTGATCGAAAAGTTTTTATTTTGCCGAGAGTAGCAGAGTTGTTGAATCATAAAGATAAACAGGTTTGTCCTCTGCTTGATGAAAATAAACATACATACATATATACATATTAAATATAGATACATATGTGTGTATGTTTATTTTTATCAAGCAGAGGACAACCTCTTTGTTTCTCTTTATGTTTAAAATTTAATATTCTAATTAAGTGCCTTGAGGACCATAAAATTTCTAGTAAAATTATATTTTAAAGTACTTTGCCCTAGCCCTAGAGCAGCGGTTCCCAACCGGTGGGTCACGAATATAGTTTAGTTGAAATATCTAAAAAAAAAATATTTCAAAAAGTGAAAATAAGTAAGGAAATAAGCCTTGTAAAATTTCAAAATATTCATAAAACAAAAAAAAAAAAATCAAGAGCTTCTAAGAAAAAAAAAATCTGCCTCTTCTTGGGAATCTCGTTTGAGTTCCATGCCATAAATCAACATTTCGTTTCATTGGGATTTTTTAGCAATTGTTATAAAAATCGAATTATACAAATATTTTAGTATATTTGGGATCAGAAGGTTTTACAATCCGTAGCACTTTATTTTTATACCCAACATTTTTTTTTTTATATAAATGCCTTATGATCTCCAATTTTCTTAAAGGGCCATGGCACACAAATGAAGCCGTGTGTGCCCCCAGTTTGACTATCCTGATCTAGCCGATCCAACCGTATGCTTAATTTGATCTAGGCATTTTAATGCCTATTGAATTTGTATTGAATATAAATTTTTTCTATTGGAATTTGATTGACCTCTTAATGGTATTCTTGTTATCAGCTCTGATGATTCATCTCTCGTTTGGAAAGATATGTTCTCTCTTTCGGCTGGAGATAATCCTTTGAGCCTATTGAGCCTAGGTAGGGGCTGCCAACTCCACACAGAGCCAGCCCCTATTTATTGATGAATCCAACTGGCCGGACACACACACACACACACACACACACACACACACACACACACCAACAGAGAGAGGGTGGAATATCCTCCTCCTCTCTCAATGGGGCCCCATACATCTGTCTGTCATTCGTCAGAACCTTCAAACATATTATTATTATTATTGTTTTTACACTACAAATCGATATTATTTTACTTTACCATATGTAGGTGGAAATATTGTAATCGTTGATTTTGCTTATTATTTTAATTTCTTACATAAAAGTCATTTAATAAAATAATCACTAAAATCAAGACATACTACATTATTTTATAAATCTATAATAATCGGCTTGCGTGACGACGTGATTTTTTTTAATTTCAAAACCCGCTAATAGTTCGTGACAAATAATATTTATATAAATTTTCTAATTCATTCACCTAAAGCCCAAACCACTGGACCTAGAAAGATGAAATTTTGAGTGTATATTCTTTCTACGATTTATGAGTGTGCTAAGAAGGGATTTTTTGAAATCCAAACACTAAAGGGGGGAGGGAAGGACCCCAAAAAATGTTTTCAGAATTTTTCCAAGATCTCTTAAACCAGATAAGATATGGTTTTAGTTTAGAAATGTTAAGCATTATAATACAAAAAATTGGTTAAATCATTTTCAAGATATTTAAAAAAGCTAAAAAAGTACTGAAATAAAGTACTAATGTTTGTGAGCCGATATGTACCAAAAACTAATCAGCGCTTCATTTTGTTAAAAAAAGTCGGGAACGAAAAAAACGATAACATAAATTCATCCATCCATCCATCCGCGCGCACTAAATGAAAAAATCGCGCTTTTTGTCCTCTGGATAAAACCCCATGTAATTTTTTGCAAAACAGTCACTTGCTAAAATTCAACCTAATTGAATACTACAATTTGTGACTTTAATTGAGACCATGGGTTCCGTAGTCTTCACCTGAGGACCCTTTGAAGTCGCGCTTGCGAGACCGATTACAATACTTTACCCATGCTTCGCATTGGGTAAAGTAAAAAAAAACATATTAGTCTCGGAAATGAAGATATAGTCATTTTGGAGTAAATTTTAAAAGACCTATATCTCCTCGGGTTTTTATGTTTTACCATTAAATTTGGTATATACCAGTATGTTTATTAATCTATACTTAATCATAATAATTGGCTTGTGCGACGACGTCGATATGATTTTTTTTAATTTTAATAGCCACTACTAGTTTATGACAAATAAAATTTATTAATTTTACGAACATGAATTTAGGTCATTTATCAAAGATTTTAATATATATGTTTATATTGCATGTAGGAGGGTCATGTGTCCCCTCGGGAGTCGAACCCAAGCACTAGTACGCTTTCCGGGCAACTAGTCCAGACCCTTTGAGACCATCACGTCCAAACATATAACGAAAGCCAAAAATCTGTCTTGAATATATCTATTAAAATCTTTGATAAATGACCTAAATTCATGTTCGTAAAATTAATTGATTTCATATCACAAGTTGATTTTGAGAAAAAATTCAATCTTTCTTTCTCAAATAGATACTCAGTACCTGGATGCACCGAGCGATGCTCGGCAACTTCTTCCTTCAGTTAAAACCTTTATTTTAATATTATTTTTAATTTAAAATTCTGATAAAAAGGTCGATTTTTATTTGAGAGCCGTTTTCAATTTAAAAAAAATACAAATATTTATAGTATTCGCCCACTGTACCCCCCTCACCCCGCTTGACCCCACCCCCGAAACCTCGCCTTATCCTCGGATCCCCCACCACTACACCCCACCTCCTGCACCTGTTTTGATTCAACCATATGATTCATTTTTATTCATCCAATTGTTAATAAATAAAACCTATCAAAATGTGTTGTTTTTTCAGAAAATTGAGACCTGCTTATGCGAAATATATTTTAAAATAAATTCTTGATTATTTTTTATTCTATTAAATAAATAAAGTTCTTTATAAAAACAATTATAAAACGTTTATTAATATTTCTAACGTTTATGGAGAACAAAATATGTTAAAATCCACAATCACAATACTTCTTCAAGGCCTTTTAGAACAAGGAAATAAGGCAACCCATTGTCTGCCTGGGCACAAAAGGAAAAGGGAAACCTTTTTAAAACCCTAAGAATGGGATTTGTCTATCTGAGAATAATTAATTTGATTACGAAAAAACCTATCAAAAACAATTTTGTCGAAGATGAGACCGTGACAGATCGAATTGTCACCCCAAAAACCCCCTAACCCGTGAATTTCATCAAAAATTTATTAAAATTGCGAAATTTAAATTATTATTTAAAAACCCTCTACTGATTCCAGGAGGCTTCGCAGTTTGTATAATTATAATATATATTGTCACTAAATTTGAACAGAGTTTCAATTAATCATTTGTCATACTATCGAAGGGAAAGGCGCAACAACGAAAAGGAACAACAAACAACAACAAAAAATCTCCTTAACCGGAAGAAAGCGAGACTTTCGGTCTCTCGATATGTGGTCTTTCGATTCACTAACTCGTCTTGCTTTTATTCCGGATTAATCCCTTTTGTATTGGGACAGGTAAAAAAAAGGGTTGATTCTTATTCTTTTCTTTCACCCCTAGACAATCCAACCCCCTCTCCCTCGGCCACTAAACCTCTTCCTTAAAAGAATAATTTGACTTTCAAATTTATAAGTTAAGAAAAGTAAAACAAAAAATCAAAATTATATATTTCTATAGTACTTATAAGAAAAAATATTTAAAAATGTAAATTTCCTGGATGAGATAGGCATAGAAAAGAAAAGTCAAAGCATTTCCGCCTTCTGTGCAGGTGAATAGAGAACAGAGCAAAAAATAAAACAACATTAAAATAATAATAATAATAATAATTTTAAAATATTAATTGTATAAATATTTCTACATTTAAATGATCCGTGAAATATTTATATTTTTTTTTTTTTTATAAATTTTATTAAACCAATTATTTTACATGAATTAATGTATACATTGTATTTGAGCTTCGACTCCGGAGATTACTTCTCCACCATCGAGTGTCCTTGATCATCTTTTTAGTCCTTGTTTTTAATAAGAGGAAAAAACTAATTAAAGAAAAAAACCTCTTTTCCGATAATTATTCCAATTCCATATTTCTCCCGGTCCGATTCGTTCAATCAATTCAAAATATTTATAATAAAGAAGTGGTCCCAAATTGGTGACGATTTTCCATTAGAGAATGCAATTTAGACATTCAATCTAATTGTATGTATTTTATATAATCTAGTACCCGGTGGTAATTTTTTCTTTTAGTTAAAATCAATATATTAATATTATTTTTAATATAAAATTCAATTAAAAAAAAATCGATTTTTATTTCCATTCAGAATTAAATAAAATTTAATTTATTTTTTTACTAACGTTTTGAACTTAATTTCAATTAAAAATAAAATAAGTTTAATATACTTAAAAGTTCTTTTGTTGATCATTTTAAACCCTGAAGAAGTAGGGATGACGTTTATCCGAATCGTCGGTTTGTTTTAAGTGAATAAAAAATAAATTTATTGTATTTATATATTCTTTATATACCTATTCTAGTACCCGGCGAACAGAGCGTAGTTCGATAAATTTTTTTTTGTTTTAGTTAAAATCGATATATTAATATTATTTTTAATTTTAAATTCAAATTACATAAATCGATTTTTATTTGTGGTCACAATTAAATAAAATTTAATTTAATAATGTTGTATCATTCGTATCCATAGTAAATTTGTAATAGAAATAGTAGGGAACTGGATAAAATTAAAAACACAGATGAGTTTTTTATTAAATGGGACAGATGTTTTGTCAATTTATTTTGACTTTTTCAGTGGCCCATTTGACAAAGAGTGATAATAATGGGTCACTGAGGAAGTCAAAATAAATTGACGAAACGTCTGTCCCATTTAATGAAAAAACTCATCTGTGTTTTTAATTTTATCCAATTTCCTACTATTTCTATTACAAATTTAATTTAATTTTTGCCAACTTAATTGTAATTAAAAATAAGATTAACATACTTGATCATTTTAAAACCTGAAGAAGTAGGTACGATCTTCCGAATCGTTGGGTTTTTTTGGCTTTCTCGGCTTTAACCATTAGCCATTTTACGATACTTTATATTGATTATTTTTTCTCTATTATGTATTTGTTTTAAGATGATGAAAATCAAATTCTATGCAAATACTACTATTCGAAATTTGTGGTTTTCATTTATCAATTGAGCATTAATTTCTACAAGTATGCTTTCTTTAGTAAATACCTCTAATTAATTAAATTTCTTTTTTTTTATAAATTTTATTAAACCTATTATTTTACATGAATTTATGCATACATTGTTTTTGAGCTTCGATTCCGGAGATTACTTCTCCACCATCGAGTGTCCTTGATCATCTTTTAGTCCTTGTTTTTAATAAGAGGAAAAAACTAATTATAGAAAAAAAACCTCTTTTCCGATAATTATTCCAATTCCATTATAATCCACCAATTCTCTGTCCAATTAAATTTCCAAATTTTAATTTATATATATATTAATATTTATAATTAACTAATAGTCGGTTTTAAAATTAAAAACAATTAATTCATAAAAGAAAATTGGAAAAAAAATAATTTAATTATACGGGAAGTCGGGTTAGGCTAAGGGCCAGCCTGCTAACCAAGTGGGCCCGGGTTCGAACCCGACTCGAGGCATTCAGCTAAAATTTGACCCCGGAGTAGAGACAAATTAAAAAAAAATAATAAGTATTATCGAAAATTGGCCTATAGCTAGAAAGGCCGAAAAGCCAAAAAAAAATTTAATTATACATTTTATTGACACACCCACCTTTGTGAATAATTATTTTTATTAAAAAATTGAAGTTAACCGAAAATTCTGACAATCCGATTTGTACGTAAATTCGAAAAACCTCTAATCCGTAATTTTAATACGTATAGATATAGATATATATTTTATTAATACCTATTTTTTTGTTAGTGTTTTAATAATAATAAATGGGAATATGATTATATTACTTAGACGTTATAAACGCTAATTTGAAGAAAATTCAAGGCTTGTTCTTGATAAACTGGTGGGAAATTTATTTTAATATTTAAAAAAAAAATGTTCCAATAGATTTAATAGTTACTTATGTTCAAGGGTGGGAAGTACTTTTTTTACACAATCAAGGATTGGAAATCGAAGTCCTTTAGCTACAGAGCTAGTTCAATCAATTATTTATAGTTCTAATTTCGAATTCCAAATAATTTATAAAAAAAATTTAAAAAAAATCTAAATTACAGAGCTAGGGTTGATTTACTTCTTTATTTTAGTTAATTTGATGAAGAAAAAAAAATAAAATTTGTCACAACTATAGTATTACTAATTTGAAAACAATACGAAAAGACTATTTTTTTTTCATTATCGATTGGGAACTTTAAAGAAAAAACTAAAATTATAATAAAAAAATTAACTAAAACTAAGGAAAGAATCGGTTATAGTGCCATAGAGCGTAACGTGTGCAACTTTATTGATATAATAAATAATTAAATGATATGCTTATTTAATTAATTGAAATAAATCAATTCATTACGATTTCATTTATTTATGCTATACTATTAAATAATCAATTCTTATATATTATAGAATCGTTTTCTCGAAAACGGCTCTAACAATTTCGATGAAAATCACAGATTAAGGAGAACTTTGGGTCAACAAATCGATACCTATGTTAGTATTTCATCTTTGGGGAACTTTGATTTGATTTTACTTATCGGTAATTTTTTGGTTCAGTTAAAAGCTATATATTAATTTTATTTTTAATTTAAATTCAGTTAAAAAGGTCGATTTTTAATCCCAATCAAAATAAAATAAAATTGAAATAAAACTTAGCTTATATTTTTACCAACGTTTGCATCAGCTATGGCCTTCATCAAGACATATCACTGGCCACAAAGTTTAGAACTTGATTGCAATTATAAATAATATCAATATAAACCGAGGTTCTTTCGTTGACCCTTTTAAATCCTGAAGAAGGAGACACGATCCTTCGAATTGTCGGATTTTTTAACAGAATGAAATTAATATTCTAATAAATTATTTTATAGAAATATACCTTTAATTAATTCAATTGGCAAATTCTCATATATATTAATATTTATAATGATTTATTAGTAGGATTTAAAATAAAAAAACCAATTAATTTTATTAAAAGAAAATTGAAAAAAATGTAATTATAAATGTTTATTCAAACAACCACCTGTGAATAATTATTTCAATTAACAAAAAACTTATCAAAAACAACTTTACCGAAGATGAGACCGTGACAGATCGAATTGTCAACACAAAAACCCCCTAACCGGTGAATTTCATCCAAATCGTTAGAGGCGTTTCGAGAAAAAACGTTTAATTAAATTTTATTATTTATTTAATTCTGACTGTAAATAAAAAATTTTACCTGAATTAAAAATAAGTAATATTCGATAATATATGTATTTTAAGTGAAGGAATAAATTACCGAACCGAGTACTCGATCCGCCAGGTATTTATAATTAAACATAGGAATTGAAAGGCACAGCGACCGTTTAAGACTGGGAGGTTTAGAGGAATTTGTTTGTTTTCATGCCTGATTAAAGACGTTGGATGATTGAAGAAGAAGAAGACCTCCTTAGAACCTTTTTTTCTTTCTTTAAATTCTGATTTGCTTTTATTCAATTTTCCATTTCAATTGTCCTTTTTTTTTACTTTCTCTGTTTGAATAATAAATAAATAATAAAATAAGCAGCTGGTTTGTGTGCGATTAATAAATAATAAAAATAAAAAGGGTGGTTGTGTTTAAAGAGTTTCAAGTCTATCTGAAGACGCATCAAAACGTCGTTTTGTGTTCCTGTAATCCCGGGTCTAATTGCCCTGTGCACGCGTTTTGCCCGTCAGCTGCTCGAAAGGGCGGCTTTAGAGGAAGGGTGCAGGGTGCACAGGGCCGACCAAGAGGACTGTATGCTAATCAGAGCCGACCGGACAAGGGACACACAAAAAAACAATGGACAATAAGGCGGAAGGGTTGAATCGAATGAAGAAGGGGCGGCTGACCGCAGGTAAATAAAGAAACGCCGTGCAACGCAATGCATCGCATCGCAAGATCATCAGCGGCAGGTAAAAAAACGCGGGGCTAGGTTTTTTTATTTAATGTCTGGGAAATGAATGTCTTGGGAGTGATTGAACCACCGGGCGGGAGCAAAAACGTGGGAGCTGGCGGATCGAAACCCGCCCTTGGTCTACACCGAGGCCTCTTACTCATGCACACACACGAAAGGGGGAGATAATTACATTCATAATTATTATTTTTTTAATGTGCCATATTTGGTTCCGATTACTCAGTTCTCCTTTGGAGATTACTCGGTCGCATGCATACCAGGCAATCCAAGTATATTGAATTCACTCTAAAATTTTCAATTTTTTTTTTTCATGGTGTTAATAAAACGTGGAGAAAAATTAATTTCAAATATGATTTTATGACTTCATATTTCCACGATAACTTACCCTAGAACGCTCAAGCTTTTTCACAAACACAAAGTCGCGAGCATGGCCATTATAGGTTTATAACACATTTTTCATTAATTATATTCATGTTTTTTTTATTAATTTATATCAAGATTTATATAAATAAATAATAAATAAATACTTTTTTACTGTTTTTATATATTTTTTATTTAAAATTAAAAAAAAAATGAAAAATTTTATTTTTATCTAAAATTTTTTTAAAAAATGAAAAATTGTATTTTTTGTTTAAAAATTTTTTAAACAAATCAAAGTCACGAGCTGGTTTATTGGTTTATAATACATTTTTAAATAATTATATTCATTTTATTTTATTAATTTATACCAGAATTTATAAAAATAAATAATAAATCAATCCTTTTTTAGTTTTTATGAATTTTTTACTCTTCTTTGCTCTAAAATTAAAAAAAAAATTAAAAATTGTACACAAAGTCGCCAGCCTGTTTATTGCTTTGTAATACATTTTTCAATAGTTATTTACACTTTTTTTATTAATTTATATCAGAATTTATAAAAATAAATCATATATCAATAAATAAAAACTTTTCAATTTAATATACCGATATTTTTTTACTATTTTTACTGTTTTAATACACAAAAAACCACAGGACCTGAGAGGCCTATCTTATGACTTGAAAAAACTAGGTACCTATGAAAATTTTTTTTAGAAAAATACTTTAAAAAATACTTTTATTATGAATTAATCTCATGGTATGACGATCTGGAAGAAACAAACCTATAGGTTTAAAAATAAGAAGATGAATTAATTAAAGAATATAAAAAACTTGAAATTTAAGGGACCCCTTTTCTGAAAGTTATTGTAAGGAAAATGTATGACTTGGCCCGACAAGCCATGTTTTTGCATTCTGGGGTTATGAACGAAAAGTCTTAGAATTTTATTTTTTGTGCTTAAATATTTATTTGAAAAGTTTTTGTTTTGCCGAGAGTAGCAGAGTTGTTGATTCACAAAGAGAAACAAAGAGGTTGTCCTCTGCTTGATGCAAATAAACATATACACATATATATCAAGATTACATAACTGTATATATATTATTTATTTGTTTGAGACTATAGTTTCGAAGACTTGGTCTTCATCATCAGTCTTTCTTCAATTATAAATGTTTTTCATGGAGTCAATATCATATGGATATTGAAAACTTGGTGTTCCTTCGTCACTGGAAAGCTAGGAACTAGCTCCTAGGAACTAGTTCCTAGCTTTCCAGTGACGAAGGAACACCAAGTTTTCAATATCCATATGATATTGACTCCATGAAAAGCATTTATAGTTGAAGAAAGACTGATGATGAAGACCAGGTCTTCGAAGCTATAGTCTCGGACAAATAAATAATATATATATATACAGATATGTCATCTTGATATATATGTGTATATGTTTATTTGCATAAGCAGAGGACAACCTCTTTGTTTCTCTTTGTTAAATATTTATATTTCCAATGCGGAGAACTAATTAAATTTTGCTTAATTTCTGGCGCTGGCCTGAAAAGAAGGATACTTTTTCTTATGACTGGGAAGATGTACCTATAAAAAAAAAAACATTTCATTATTCCGTTAAATTCCGCAAACTTTTAATTAAGACTAAAAACTAAAAAAATAAATTATAGTTTAAAAAAAAACTAAAAAATATATATAAAACTATAATTTATTACTAAGTATTTTTGTTCAATTTTCTACTATTTCCATTCAGAGTAGTAACATTTACATTAAGAATAACATTTTTAAGAAATACATTGTTTCATTTCATTTTATCCTCAACTCATTTTACAAGTATCTACCTACATAAAACCATAGTTATAATTGTGGTAACATTGTCGCAAATCATATTTAGCCTTAGTTATTATAGGACATATATTTTGGACAATGTTACCCCAATTAAAGGCAAAATTGGCCCACATTTTTCAAAAATTCTTGAGGGGGTTGGGGGAAGTTTTGAGTTTTAATAACCAGTCAATATATACTTGAAATATGCAGAGTTCATTAACAAATAGTAGAGCGAAGTTAATTAAATATATATGAAGAATTTAAGACAATTTATGTGAAAAAACACCAAAAATGAGCCAAAGTTACCCCAGTTGAGGGTATTAACTCTAGAACTTCTGGTTCAAAAATGCCGAAAATCACGTCTCAGAGCTCACTAATATTGGAAAATATTTATAAGTCTAAATTGGTGTTCCATTATACTATTATCACCTCATTCTTCTATACTTGATCAATTTCTTCTCTTTATTACAATTATTTATATATAATTGAATAATTCGTGTATTTGAGGTCAACTACATAATAATCATAATACTAGTAATTTAAGAATATTCAGGAAAAAATTTTACTTTAAAATATTCAATATCGTACCATACCCATTTCATTTTATTACGAATATTATTACATGATCATTTATTTTAATAAAATTGATACTATTCCAAATTCCAATCTAATGGAGAAGACGATGGGCGGAGGGGGGTGGGGGGGGGGACATTATAGAGGGGAGAGAAATGGCTATAGCGAGAGAGGGAGAAAAAAAATAAGAATTAAAATAGGTCAATGAGTCTGTGGATTACTTACTAGAAGGTCGTTTCGAAATTATTATTGGTTTGCTTATCAAAAAAATAAAGAAAAGATAAAGATATATCTACAGAGGAAGAATGTATCATAGAGAAGTGAATTTATTTATTTAAATTTCATATTAAAGGGTAGCCAACCCAACTAGAATAAATAAATTCAAAGTTTAATTTAAAAAAAATGGATTGTCTTAACACACCACGTGACTTTAATATACCCTCCAGCCTCCTTTCGGATGTAGTGGCATATTTGCATAATGTGAAGACACGCCAATTTATTTTTTAGTACAAAAAGTGATTTATTGAAAATAATATTTCTTCCAATTATTATTAAATCTTTCACCGATTTTTACTTCATTTATCAATGAAATTTTATTTTTACTCTCTTTTTTTGGTAACTTATTTTTATTATATATTCTTCTTCTTCAACTGTCATACTCAATTCCGAAGCGTCGGCGATTACTGTGAAGAGTAATCCTATCCACAATAATTTTCTTGGGGGTTGCCTTTTCTTTATTGTACCTATATTAATATTATTTATTTTTGGTTTTGATTTTTGTCACATTTGTATTATATTAATTTATTTTTTCGACTTTCTCTAAATTCATTTTATGTTATGTTTATTTATTTTTCTGATTTTTACACGATGTATTATATTGATTTATTTTTCGATTTTTGATTTCTGTGCATTTTGAATTGTGTTTATTTATTTTCGATTTTTTGTATATTTCGCATTGTATTTTTTTATGGTTGCTTTTGCATATTTTGGGTTGGATCTGTGAATTATCTGGTTGTTTTCTCTGATTGTCCATTCTAATAATAATAATAATAATAATAATCTTTATTAGCTATAACATATAGAATAATTATATGCAAGAACATACAATGATAATATACAATGGTAATATCACAAAAACAATAATACACAATGATAATATCACAAAAACAAAAGAAACAATACAATACAATAATGAAGCAATCACAATACAACATTATAATTTTGGTGGAGATTCCACAACAAGATTATCTTTTCGAAATTACGAATTCCTTAACAAAATATAACAAATAAAGAATCTATCTATAAAAAAACCTGTAAAAATATTATTTATTCAAATAAAAAGGTCAATTTTTACTCGCAACCAGAATTAAATAAAAATTAAATACAATTTAATGACATTTGGACCAGTTCTGGTCACCATTGGGATATCGGTGTGTACAAAAAATTTTGAACCCCATTGCAATTAAAAAAAAAATGATATACACAAGCGTTATGCTCAAGAACGTTTCTTCAACTCTTACTACAAATAGTTTACTACTTTTCCGAAAGATAAAAGCACTCTCGGAGCCAGAAGCAACGGTATCCCAACTTACCCCATTTTACCCATCTTACCACCATTTTACCCATCTTACCCCATTTTACCCCATCTTACCCCTATCTTCCCTACACATCTTTATATTCGTTATGTATATAAAAATTAATTGCATCAAGAATTCCTACTATAAGACAACATCACTGATTTCTCTTAATAAAAGAAAAGCCTGAAAACAAATCTTAAAGTCTGAATTAATAAAAAAGTTTTTTTAACTACTACTAGGTTGTAATGATTTAACCTACTTATGTTAAATCTGGGTGAGGCCCAATTTAGGATTTAATTGTGTAATGGTATTTTTAGCACTCTGGAATTAAAAGATTGAAGTTTTGATAGAAAAGATTTTAATTTATGTAAAAAGAATAAGCATTTGGTACAATGTGTGTTAAGAGAATAATTATATATCAGTAAAGAAAGACAATGAAAAGATTTTAATTTAAACAAAGAAGAACAAGCATTTGGTACAATGTGTATTAATAGAATAATAATATATATAAGTAAAGAAAGACAATGAATACAGCGATTGAAACAAGTTGAAACTGTGTGTGTGTAAAGTGACTGAATTTAATATAAGTTTAATTAACAAAGAAAGTGAACAACAATGGTGGACAGCATGCATCAGCTGAGTCATGGGGATTTCTGTCCGCTAGCGTGCCTCCGGCTGACTGACTCCGCCAGTCGAGATCTCCTTCCACGCGCAACTCATGATAGCAACGGGGCGGGGAGCAATGACAGGCTGCCAACACCTACTAAATGAAACAATAAAACAAACCTGGCAAGCTATATGCCGATTATGAATATAAGGGCCAAGGGGTGCTTATTTCATTACATCCCCCGGCCGGAAACATTAAAACTGGAGCCACTCACAGAATTAAGTAGCGACAATTTTAATGCTTTAGTCAACCTTCAGACAGCATTCAAATGCCTCCTTTCATGGAATAATATTGACACATAAGAAAATCTACTGTACTGAAGCTACGTTAAAATAAAAATAAAAAAACAATGAATGTATAGGTGTTGAATGGACATGACTGGTTTCAAATCGGAACGGAACTTTCCGAATCCACCGGTATGGGCCAGACGCACCACAACAACGCCCGCCGGCCAAGACGTGGGAGCAAAGATTCATTGTCAAACTAAAGGGAATTCGGGATGGCTGTTAAGAGCGCACAGCCCTACCCTGTGATCTCTGAAGCCTACAGGGCGGACACTAGCATGTCCTCAAAACGAGCCGCTGCCAAATCAGAACCAGAGTGGATGCTAGACAGCTGGATACAGCTGTCAGGGTGGCCAACCACAACGCCTCCAACTGGGCACAAAATTTAATATAATTTACGAGGCTTTAAAGCCTCCTCCACTGCTCAGAGTGAATGGCCCGCCTCCCATTTTCTCCCAGAACTCGTCCCGGTGGGATTGCAGTCAGCTCATTCCTCAATAGGGTCTATGCCCTGCGGACTTAGGCCGCCAATAACTAGGCTCTTAGGCCTTCTTCACTTACACTCAATAGGGTCTATGCCCTGCGGACTTAGCCGCGAGCACTAAGAAGCTCTTAGGCCTCTTTTCTCCATCTTCCACACAGCAAAAAAAAAGGGGGGGGAATTGACAACAACGAATCTCCGGTCCCACACACACGCCAATGACCCACGACCATAGCGGAACGTCCTTTTAAACTGGCTTCAAATTCCAGTTCCACTCCAAAATCACGCAGGATGAACACTCAACAGTGCTCTACATTCTTTAAACTGGACCATTAATGTCCTTGACTGAAAACAAAAAAATTAAATATTTATTAAAAAAACAATTATACTCAACTTACAATATTAAACCATTAAAGCATGGCAAGAATTTAGACCGCTCGCTTCCACAACACCAACTCGCCAATAACCAACAACCTCAACACGTATCTCACTTTTTGCTCTTTCTTTTTGCGATTAATAAAATAAAAATTATAAAAATTAGTGAAAAATTAATGTAAAAATATTTAATCAAAATAATCATTTAAATTAAAAAAAGAATTAAAATACGCTTCGCATTTTAGCGGCGACCATCAAAATAACTTGAATTTTAGCGTTGATCAAAATAATAAACAGCACAACCATGACTCTCAATTGCAGGCTTGTATATAAAGTTTAGAGAACCTTCGTGAGGCTGCCAAAACATTTCACTTCCCAACACAGATCTTTTATTCACAGTTAACAGGCCACAGGATTTAAATTATTTGATATGACTATTAACCCTTAGTTTACTTGTTCCTTTGGAACTAATGTCTAAATGTAGTTGTACAAAAGATTTTTGAAAGAGACGTTCAATAAAATAGACTGATATGTCGAAAAAAGATTACAAGAATGTTTGTTGACAAATGCATCTCATTTTGGCGGGATATGAACCCGTACCAACTGCTTGGAAAACGCTATGCTGACCTTTACTTGTTATGCATTCAATAAACAAATTGGACTTGTTTGGGAATATATCAAAACTGCCTATATTAACATAGAATAATGAGCGGGGAAGTTATTTACTATCATAAATGCTCCTATATACTAGGAAATTCACGAAATTAGCTAGACTAGGCTGTTGTAGATTGCATTTGTTATTAATAGAATAATGTATTTAAGGTGGACGCATTGGATCATTTAATTATAAAATAATTTGTAGTTACAAAAAGATGCAATAGGAATTCTCAAATAAACTCTTGTAAGGAGATTTCTTTAATCAAAACTAAATGTTTTGAAGAAAATATTTTAACATCCATAAAAAGATTGTTGAACTATAGAAATTTAATATTGATTACTAATAGAATAATTGGCTAAAGGCGGATATCTAACCATTATCGTTTTAAACTCCAAATTATAAACAATTAAATAAAAAATATCCCTAACAGGATTCGACCCTTTATTTTTAGATAATTGAATTCAGACTTTATTAAAGAATTGTCCAACAAAAATTAGATGGGCAATCTTCATATAAAACAATGAATGAACCTAATCATTCGATTAACACACCTTTAGTTTGTTTACTAACAAGTAAATACTTCTGTTCAGTAGTTCACACAGCCTTTACTACAGACAATATTATGGTACCTTTGGATATAGTTAACTTCGATGTAAAATAAAAATTTTACTAGTATAAAATATACTAGTGTGGTCCCCATAGTAAATAAACAAATATATTTTATATTATTTGATATCTGTTTCAGAATTGAAGAAATTTTTGCTTCGGCAATTTATTAATAAAGTAAATATAGAAATGAAAACATTTTCGATAAGCTATGGAACATTATCTATACTCTTATTCAACCCAATGGGAACTTGCCCGCTCGCATTCAAGCTATCCTGGGCGACAACCCCGTCGGATGGCCAATTAGCCTGCAGAATTGCTTGCAAAATACCCACACCAGACTAGTTTGAATAAACAAAACCCATACCAAAGCATACTATAGACTAAATTGGCCTCATTGGAAAATTACCCAGGTTTAACGTGAGTTAGGAAATTAGCGGAACATGGAATTAGCTACAAACGAATTTCATATTAACGGATCAATTTTTATCACGCGAAAGAAAGATTTGATAATTTAAAAGAATAATATGAGATAATTCAATTTTTGTGGACAGACTGACAGATTGTCAAAAAAATACAATTATAATTATTTGTAAGTAAAAATATAGAGTACTTGGTATAGATTTACATTAGAACCAATTCAATTGTTCTTTTAATTTGAAACTTTAATTATTCAAGGATTAGGCTTATCTCTTTATGACTAATTAATGAAAATTATCTGTTACTGATAAGGATTAAATTCATTATTGTATCGAGAATTTTGGAATTATCCAAGACTTTATAGAATTCAAAATATTATAGTAAAGATTATAATATTATTTTAAATTTTCCAACTAAGAAAACTTAAAAAAACTATTTTGAAGGATAAAGAGATAATTACTTGAAATGTATTTTCCTTTAGGAAGAAAAAATATGGACTTTTTTAATCTTAATTATATTAAGAATTTTTCTTAATAGAATGAATTTTTAGAATCTCGGCCACATACAAAAAATTATGATGAAATTATAACTACAGATTCATCAATTTGACAGACAAAGAAATATTTATTCGAATTTTATTTTTTTCTTCAGAAAGAGACAGACACAACTTTTTTAAAAATCTTAATTATATTAAAGATTTTTTTCTTTATAGAAAAGAAAATTTTTAAAATTTCCTAATTTTAAACAAAAACGGACTTAGTTAAATTTTACAAAATTTATTAGAGACAGACCGACTATTGAATTACCTCTAAAGTATAAGAGAATAAAAAGCATAAAATAAGCAAATTATTTACAAATTTTACAAATAATGAAAAAATAGTGGGATTTAAAAAAAAAGAGGGGGGAAAAAGAAGAAAATATAGAATTCATTAGAGCAAGCCCCACACTACGTTAGCGTGTGGTTTGTAACCTTTTTGAGGTTACTGCTCTGGAGCGAGGTAGAATTTTTTAATAAACGGATATTGTAGACACTGCTTCTTACCACGGGTGGTCTCCAATACATACGTACCCCCGAAGGGCATATTTCAACCACTCGGAACGGGCCGTCATACGGTAAGGAAGAACTTTGATAAGCTAAACGGATTTTCGGAGAGGGCATGTCATAAAATCCGAAGGCAAAGTTTAATAGTCGTTGAATGGTAGAGATTTTCGTATGTACCATGATGGATGGTTATGGTGCACATAAGCACGAAAAAGCCGGTTTAACTCTTTGATGGTACGCTCAGCCGGGTTGGCCTGTTGATTGCGGATGGCGACAAATAGCAATTCAGTGCCCATTTCACCAGTGAAATCTTGAAATTTCTTAGAGGTGAATTGAGTTCCGCGATCAGTTAGAAGGGTTATGGGAATCGGGTAGGTTTTGGCCTTGAAAGGAACTACATCAGTTAGTTCAATTACATGTTGGTAGCCCTTCATACACCCAGGCTCGGGGGAAAATATATCCTGGAACTCATTTAAGAGTTCATGTACCTGTCGCCTCTCTAGAGAGGATGCGGGCTCAGGCACATCCTCCAGAGGCAGCAGTTGTTGGGATAGACTCTTTGTCCTGGTTTCACAAAGGGCCACCGCAAAAGACTCTTGAAAATGGACCGGGACCTCGGGAACACTATAATTTTGACCCTTTATCTCAATTGCTACAGCATGGGACTGAAAGGATAGTTTTACGAGGTTTTCCTGCTCAAGTTTTATCTCGTCAACCTCCCCTCTCCTTTGTTCCCTGTCCCGAACATAACAGTCTACCTTACCTTTCAGCCCATCTATTTGACTTTTTAGGTCTCTACCCATTTCCTTCATTTCAGTCCTTAAACCCGCTATGTTAATAGTTGAAGTATTCATATTGCTATCCATTTTCTTTTCTAACTCGATTTTTAAGCAGTTTATTGAACCATTTGTTTCTATTATATCATTTTTTAAATCATTTTTTGTATCTTTTATATCATTTTTTAAATCCCTTAATAATGCCGTTATTTGTGCCATATCAATTTGTGTTTGTGGGAGACTAGGTTGTAAAAAATTCTGTGTAATACTGGGCTGTGAAATGCCCCGCAACTCACATGATATCGTCTCTATTTGGACCTGGTCTGGTTGGCTGTTGAGGTTGTTTAACACCGACGAATGTGCCAACGGTTGATCTTCTCCTTCCAACAGTTCTGCGATTGACGGCATTGTTATTTCAGGACAGATGGTATCACTATTCAAAAAAATAAATCAAATTAATTAGGCCTTTCACGCTAATTATATCACAAGATTTTGGACTAAAAAAATAAAATGATAATTAATTACTACAAACACAGACAGGTTGACCTTGTTTCATTCGTTATCTCGGTGGGACCTCCATGTAATGATTTAACCTACTTATGTTAAATCTGGGTGAGGCCCAATTTAGGATTTAATTGTGTAATGGTATTTTTAGCACTCTGGAATTAAAAGATTGAAGTTTTTGATAGAAAAGATTTTAATTTATGTAAAAAGAATAAGCATTTGGTACAATGTGTGTTAAGAGAATAATTATATATCAGTAAAGAAAGACAATGAAAAGATTTTAATTTAAACAAAGAAGATTAAGCATTTGGTACAATGTGTATTAATAGAATAATAATATATATAAGTAAAGAAAGACAATGAATACAGCGATTGAAACAAGTTGAAACTGTGTGTGTGTAAAGTGACTGAATTTAATATAAGTTTAATTAACAAAGAAAGTGAACAACAATGGTGGACAGCATGCATCAGCTGAGTCATAGAGTTTGTGTCCGCTAGCGTGCCTCCGGCTGACTGACTCCGCCAGTCGAGATCTCCTTCCACGCGCAACTCATGATAGCAACGGGGCGGGGAGCAATGACAGGCTGCCAACTGCACCTACTAAATGAAACAATAAAACAAACCTGGCAAGCTATATGCCGATTATGAATATAAGGGCCAAGGGGTGCTTATTTCATTACAAGGTTTATGATTATTATCTTTTATTTGGAGGTTATGTATATAAGTTGTGTGTAGGGGTGAGGGCTATAAAGTAAGGTTATGTTATCTGGCTGGGGTGAATGCGTTCTGGATGTTGCGTTGCATTGCATTGCATTGCATCCACTCTGCTCCAATTTTTTTTCTATTTTTTTTTTTTACTGGCTTCTTGCCAGAGATCTTTTTAACTCTCTCTCTCTCTGCCCATGAGGGCAATCACTCTTGATTTTACAGACCGCCATTTTTATATCATTACCTCCTTCTTTACCCCGCTTACTCTCGTCTCTCTAAACATGAACACTATTTCGCTTCGAGTTAAAAAAAAGAGGTCGCGTTAGATCCCCTATGGGGAAGAAAAAAATATATATATATATACATATATAAAAAAGATTATGAAATATATATATATATATATATATATACCTATATTAAAAAAAAGTTAATTAAGAAAATTTTAGATAGAGAAAAAAATAAAATTAAACCAACAACAACAGCGACATTATCCAGGCTTAACATTAACAAAAAACTATAAGTTTAGATTATCACCATTAAACAAAAATATAAACTTCTAGTCTACACTAAAGTGCAAAAAAATCGACCCACCAATAAAAACTTTATTAAATATTAAATCATTTTTAATTTTTTTACAAGTACCCATACATTATTGAAATTATTGCTTATTGCAAGTGTACTTGCCACTTGTTGTTGACTTATCCCTTGATTAATTAGGCACACAATTTGAACTGCTTGAACTTCAGAAATATCCATTTTGTATATTTTATCTTTCTATCAATGATGCTTAATTCAAAATTATTCATTTTGTTGATATTTAATGGAATTTAATCTTTTATTAAAATTTTATTTAAATTAAAGTGATATTGAAAAAGTATGATAATTTGTAATTGTATCTTTTAATTTAATTTTACTTATTTATTTTTTATAAAATTCAAAAATTATCAACAATATTTATTGAATATGTTAGTTTACGAGTTAATGGACCAAATAATATGAATATTTGTAAAAATTTTAAAAATAATTTGCTATTTAATAAAGGTTTTATTAGTGGGTCGATTTTTTTGCACCTTAGTATATATCCATTGTCGTTTAAAATATTAATATTTTTATTTTTTATTATTTAATCAGATATCACTGGCTATTTGAAGTCAATGTTGAAACTTCTAGAAACGGTCTTTTGACTCTAGGTCCATATGTGCAAGGCGTCAAGGCCTTAAAGGCGACAATTGACTATGAGCCATATCAGTATTTTTCAACCTGTCGGTCGCGACCCCCCAGGGGGGTCGCAAAGCTTGAGTAAATTAAAAACACGTTTAAAAATATATTTTTATTAAGAAAAAGTTAATTAAAGGACATTTGTAGGTTAACACAAATCAACAAAATAAAAATGATTCACATTCCCATTAATGTTTTTTGTTAACTAATTTCTCTTATCGTGGATCCGTATACATAATTATATTTTTTTTTATTAATTTATATCAGGATTTATAAAAATAAATATTAAATCAATACTTTTTTACTTTTTTTTTGTTTTTTTATAAAAAAAAAAAAAAAAAATGAAAAATTATACACAAAGTCATGAGCCGTACCTCTCAAACAGTGGGGGTAGGGGGTCGCGAAATTTTTTCATATTAAGGGGGTCGCGTCATGAAAAGGTTAGAAAACACTGAGCTATATTATACCGATTAAATGATTAAATTTTAAAGAATTTTAAAAAAGCACTATCTTACTCTAGAGTAAAGTACTTTAAAATATAATTCTACTAATAACTTTATATAGCCTTTTTTGTGCTCCTCAAGATACTTAATTAGAATATTACTTTTCTTCAGAATTGGTTAAGTCATTTTCAATATATTTAGAAAAAATTAAAAAAGTATTAAATAAAGTACTAATGTCTGTGGGCTGATAGGTACCAAAAACTAATCAGCGCTTCATTTTGTTAAAGTAATGGTACATTTTCGATTTCATTTTAATCTGTTCAACGGTGTGGAAAAAAACTTTGCTTAAGACCATGGGTTCCGTAGTTTTTAACTGAGGACCCTTTGAAGTCGCGATTGGCTCGAGACCGATCCAGTACTTTATCTGCTTCGCATTGGATAAAGTAAAAATGTAGAATGGGTTCCCCCTTTTTGTGTAGGGTATGCATACTTTTAACTGATCTGGTAATTTGGTTGTCTAAATGGCAGGGGGTCCCATTATTCGATATGTTGCTATTATATGACCTGACATGCTACTACTGGCAAACAGCGAGCGTATCGTGACATGTTTGAACGAGTGTGTCGTGAAAGGTTTGAACATGATTTTGTTGTGCTTCCCTCACCATCTGCTCACTAGACAAGCCTGCGTGTTGCTCAGTTTGTAGCACATAAAGGCGCCAATCAGTATTTCGCACGAGGGCTCAAAAGCGACTTAACGCGACCCTACTACGAGGTGTTTGAATCAAAACAATACAAGTGTTTGACTAAAACAACAATAATTAAAAAAAAATTATTCCAGTTAGTTATTGTTACACTACTAATTGTTGGAATTTTAACAATCTTTCTTCATGATTAAGAACAGAAGATTATACTAATTCGTTTTCAGAGCAATCGCTTGCCGGTTCCAAACTTTTGATGGAAATATTCGTTATATAAAACAACTAAAATTTCGTTAATAAAATGTTTTCTTCTTATGTAAATGACTGGTTTTCTGTGTGTATTAATGCATTTACTGCTCTAGGTAAGAAAATATTAAATTAAAATCAATACAGTCAACTCTCGATACTTCGAAATACATGGCACTACAAGAAAAATTCGAATTATCGAGACTTAGAATTATCAAGAGGAATGAAAAAAAAATGGAATTATTAAGAGTTTTATGTTTTTGAAAATATGTATAAACTTAAATACATTTTATAAATAGCCTAATGTAAAAAAGTAAAAATAATGCAAACGACAAAAAAGAACAAAAAATAACATATGTATTAACATTGCAATAGATAATAACATAATAATGAAAATGTGAGAAGTAAACATTGCTAGGAAAATTATTATTATGTTGATGGCAATTGGCTTAGTTCGAATTATAGAACGTTCTATCCCCCTCTTTGTTAAGAAAAGAATTTCGAGTTATCGAGTGTATCAAAAATACACAGCATTTTTTTGATTTACCGAAGTCAACAGCTAAGAGTTCGAAAATTATCGAAAAATTCGAATTTCGACAGTCGACTGTATCAGAATTAGATATTTATTTTAAAAAATTGAATTTTTATTTAAAATTAATTAATAATATAAATATTTTATTAACACGAACAATTAATACAGAAAATTGTATAATTTGTTTGTGTTCAATAAATAATTGAGCCGTTTATTTTGAAAGTGGCCTAAGTCCATTATTTGTTATTTTGAGATATTTGTATTTATATTTTATAAATACATATATTTATATATATTTTGATGTATTTATTTTGACGAATTCCTGATGATATTGTACTTTGCTATGATATTAGAATAAAAGACATATATGTCTAACTAAATATGTCATTAACTCATTTTTTTAAAAATTGGAGTTAGGACACTTTCAAAATAAAATGGCTCAATTATAATAATTAAAAAGGGATTTAATAAAAATTCAAATTTTAATCAAATTAATAACAAAAATGAAAACTTCAAAACAGCTTCATTATTAATATATATTTATCATTTGAAAAGATTCACTTTTTCGTTCAATTTTTACCTTCAATTAAAGTTTCAAAACATATCGGTACCTATACTAAATCTGTATATAAATAATCTGTGAATGACTGTCTTTTTTCCTCCCCCCTTTCATATTCAAGCTGTTGTTTAATGATCAATTAGATGATAATTTCTTTTTAATTCGATGATGATTAATCAACAACAACAACAAAAAAAAGCTCAAAAACGGAATTAGCAGAGGCTGAGTTTGTATTTTTTTTCTCTCTCTCTACTACTTTCCTTTTTTCCTGCTATATATATTTTTTCTGGCCTCCAGCAGCAGCAGCAGCGCAGCATCCAACCAACTCTGATGGAACGATGCTGCTGCTGTAGTTTTTTTTTTTTTTTTTTTTTTCCTATCCACTCTTCCCAGCCAGAACGCTGCTTGCTGTTACCCCCTGCCCCCATCCCCCACCCCACCCCCACTCACTCCCACACACACTAGCAAAGCGTCAGTTTTTTTTTCATTTATTTTTTATTTTATTTTTTTTTATTTTTTGTTCAGTATACTCGAGAGCGAATCGCACTCCCTTCAGTCCCCCCGCCGTCCCCTCCCTCCATACACCCAGTCCCCCCAAAAAAACTCTCTCTCTACGTCCGGCGAAAGAAATTGCGAAAATAAAATAAATCCAAGATCAAATAATATATATCAAATCCCGGTGTTATTTTTTGGTAGGGAAGGAAAAAACACACATACATACGAACACACACACAGTGAAGGAAGAAAATAAATAAATAAAAAAAAATAAACATTTTTTTATTTTTCTTCTTAAGAAGCTTTACGCGTTTTATTTATTTATTTATTTATTTTTATATCAACTAGAAATTTATTTCGGTCTTTAGTTTACTATACTTCTATATGATGATAACTATATCGATATTTTTATAAAGGTCAATCGATTAAATATATTATTGGAATTTTTTTATGTATTTATATAAATAAGTATATAAGTACCTATACTTTCTCCTTAATCATCAAAATGTATGGTATCTAAAACTATTACTTTAAAATTGTAAAACTCAAATTCCAAAAAGGGCACGAGTAAAATGTAATAAATAAAATAAATAAATAACCCTATACCCTTACCTATAAAATAAATATATATAATTCTTTTATTAAAAAAAAAAAAAAGAAGAAAAATCAATGTGAAAACGTTTATAAAAACACGATTAAAGATTAATTCTTCCTTTAACATCCAGTGGACTGGCCGTAAAATTATTGTGTGGAAAAAATTATTACCGGCCTATCTAATAAATAAAAAAAAATGTCTTTTTATCTACTTATTTTCAAAAAAATTTAGAAAAACGGCCCTTGTAGAATTTTCTACATTTTTCAGTTGGCCAATCCCCCCTGCCATTTAAATCAATGAAAATTTACTTTAGTTAGTAGTTGCTTTAAGAATAAAGTACCCGGAGGACCGAGCTTCGCTCGATATTTTTTTTTCATGAAATGAATGAGAGAAGGAGTTACACCAAAGAGATGCATCTGGGTTGGCCTCTCTATCGTGAAAAGAAGAGCGAATTTAATGGGCTTGAAAAAGGTATCTCTGGGTGCGGGTCTTAAACAGCTGAAGGTTATAATTCGCGAGGAAGGCCGTAGCTGGAAGTGAGTTCCAGTCTCTTGAGTTCATAGGGATAAAAGAGTTGGCGAAAGTGTTGTTTGTTTCTAATTATTTTTATTTAATCATCCACTTGTTTTATCTTGATTCAACCACCTGTTATAATAATTAGTTTAATTAAAGAACTTATCAAAATATTTTTTTTTTAAAAGTGAGACCTAGACTTTTTTAAAAAAAAATAACTTATTTTTCATTTAAAATAATACATTTTGATGTGGAAATTTATTATTTTATAAATAAAAAAAGAGCAAACCAGCACTTTTGAATGCAATTTTAAAAGAACTTTATTTCAAATAATTTATTTTATTATTATTTTAATATTAATCTATAATACAATTTGTGTACTTACCTATATAAAAATATTATTTATATGTTCTTGCAAAATTCAAATGAAATTTAGCAAGCTTTCTAATTTTTTTCTTAAAAAATATTTTTCCTTAATATTTTTTTTTTTATCTTAATCTTCGACTTGTCACGACACGGTTCTTTAGCTTATTGCTTCATCTTGCCTAATTATATATATATATATAGATATATAATATAAAAAAACAAAACATGAAACAACACCCTAAAAATGATTAATTCTTATATAGACGTAATTTTATTCCATTTTTTGCATCCTTATAAAATAAATAAATAAATAAATAACAAAAAAAAACTTTTCGAATGTCTATAATTATATAGGTATCATACATATATCTACTCTTATTAAACGAGCAAAAATTGTATATATACAATATATATTTGTATCTGAGTTCTATTTTGAAAACGGCTCTACCGATTTTAATGAAACCAACTCTATTAACAAGTTTTGAGGATCAGAAAACGTTCTGGCTAGGTCTGGATCTCGAGAAATTTCACCTTAATTGATTTTTTCTTAATTAAATTAATTATTTAAGGATGAAAATCTCATTAAAAAAGTTTGTTTACATTTTTTTCAATTATCTTTTATATTTAATTGGTTTTTTTTTTAATTTTAAAACCCTCTAATACTTTATACCAAATATTGTTATATATTAGAATTGCCAATTTAATTGATTAAAATTCTTATTATTAAAAAACACGGACTAAATATATTATCGCAAGCTAGAAGATCAAGTACAGTCGATGGTGGGAAAGTAATCTCCTAAATCGAAGCCTCAAATACAATGTAGGTATATATTATTTAATGTAAAAAATTTCATCAATAAAATTATTAATTATTATTTATTTAATTGATTAAAAAACTCTATAAATTGTTATTTATTTAATTAAAAAAAATAATTATACTGAATTTATTTATAAACCTATATACGCATAATCTGTGGACCACTAGAAAGCTAGAAATTTAAAAACTGGGAGCGGGGTGGGGATGGATGTGGGGAGTGCAGGAGGTGGGGGGCCCGGGGGTGGGGTTAGGTGCGGGGGGTCCAGGGGGGAATTTGCTTAGCGTGCATCGCTCGGTGGCTACAGGTACTATATATAATTTCATAAAGTTTTTATAAAAAATAGACTCTATACCTGCTCGATTAATTTTAAGATTCTTGTGTTGATCACTTATAGGTATATGATATAAAATCTATTTTAAAAGTAAAAGAGTGTAATTTTGCAACAAGTTTTTCTGCGAATGCAATGTAGCTTGACATTGTGTCTACTCATTTTGAGTGGGATTTGAAATAAATTGGTACCGTTCCACTACACTTGCTTTCTCGCTCAATTACGATCTTGTGTAGGGTCGTTAATGAAATACTCAACTCCAAAGTATATCGTTAGAGTTCGAGGAAATTTTCATTTCGTTGATTAGTAAACTACCCTTCCAGGATTTGACATGAATGATGGCATGTTATTAGGCTTATTAACAACATTGAAATATAGATCCAAATGTTAAATTATTATAATAATTATTATTATTACTATTATAAATACCTGGCGGATCAAATATTGTTCGGTAATTTGTTGCTTTATTCAAAAGCAATATATTAATATTATTTTCAATTTTAAATACAAGTAAAAATGTGTATTTATATTTGCAGTCAGAATTAAATAAAAGTGTAATAAAATTTATTTTTTTCTAACGTTTTGACCACCTTCTGTCTTCATCAAGACATCGCTACAATTAATAATAATAATAATATATTATAATTTTATTTAATCATAAGTTTCGGTACCGCGACATTTCAGCCCCCGACAAAATATCCTTCAGACAAAATATGAGGATGAAAAAGACCTTTTAATAAATTCTTTTATTATAGGAATTTGTGATTTTTGGACATCAATTCAGCATTAATTTCTACCAGTCTGATTTCAATAGAAAATATCTCCAATTTATTGTACCAATTATTTTACATGAATTAATGTATACATTATATTTGAGCTTCGACTTCGGAGATTACTTCTCCACCATCGACTGTCTTTGATCATCTTTTTAGTCCTTGTTTTTAATAAGAGGAAAAAACTAATTAAATAAAAAACCTCTTTTCCGATAATTAATCCATATCCAATCCCAATCCTCTTTCTTTCGGAATCATTAAATTTCCTATTATACCAATTATTTTACATGAATTAATGTATACATTATATTTGAGCTTCGACTCCGGAGATTACTTCTCCACCATCGACTGTCTTTGATCATCTTTTTAGTCCTTGTTTTTAATAAGAAGAAAAATCTAATTAGATAAAAAAACCTCTTTTCCGATAATTATTCCAATTCCATTATTCTCCCCTCAATCCTCTCATTAAATTTCCTAATTTTTTTTTTTTTTTTTTTATATAAATTTTTATTAAACCAATTATTTTACATTTATTAATGTATACATTGTATTTTTGCTTCTATTCCGGAGATTACCTCTCCACCATCGAGTGTCCTTATTCATATTTAGTCCTTGTTTTTAATAAGAGGAAAAATCTAATTAGATAAAAAAACCTCTTTTCCGATAATTATTTCAATTCCATTATTCCCCAATCAAGTCGATTGGTTTATCCTCCCTCATCCACCAACCTAATTTTAATTTATTTTTTTTTTTTTATATAAATTTTTATTAAACCAATTATTTTACATTCATTAATGTATACATTGTATTTTTGCTTCTAATTCCGGAGATTACCTCTCCACCATCGAGTGTCCTTATTCATCTTTAGTCCTTGTTTTTAATAAGAGGAAAAATCTAATTAGATAAAAAAACCTCTTTTCCGATAATTATTTCAATTCCATTATTCCCCAATCAAGTCGATTGGTCATTCAATCTCCCCACCTAATTTTAATATATATATCTATATATATTTATTCATATTTGTAATGAACTTTTAGTGGGTTTTAAAATAAAAAATAAAACAATTAATTAATCAATAAAAGAAAATTGAAAAAAAAAAATAATAATTATGAATTTTTACATTGAAACACGCATCTGTGAATAATTACTTTAATTAAGAAAAAACAATCAAATTAAAGATACTTAAAAAGATGAAATCCTAACAAACTCAAAATCCCTATAATCCGTGAATTTTATCGAAATCATTAGAGCCGTTTTCGAGAAAAGGAATCTCTCTATAAATTCAAGAATAATTGCTCATTGAATAGTAAAAGAATACCATATTTCTCAAAATATTACTATAATGTAGCTTATTTTAGAAAGAGCTTATTTGTAACCCTGAATGATGTGGATGTGTAATGAACTTTTAGTGGGTTTTAAAATAAAAGGAAATTGAAAAAATAAAATAATTATAAATTGTTATATTCACACGCCCATCTATGAATAATTATTTTAATTAAGAAAAAAACAATCAAATTAAAGACACTTGAAAAGATGAAACCTTAACAAACTCAAAACCCCTATAATCCGTGATTTTTATATTGGAGCCGTTTTCGAGAAATGGATTCTCTCTATAAATTCAAGAATTATTGCTCATTGAATAGTAAAAGAATACAATATCTCTCAAAATATTACTTTTATGTAGCTTATTTGTAACCATGAATGATGTGTAGATATCTACCAAATTAAGTTTATTCTGTTTAATAAAAATTATTTTATTCGGTATTTGCATTTCCTTATGGGGCTGGAATTTAAAAAACCTAATTTTTTATCAATTTTTGTCGACTTAACCACAATGACTCATATAATCTAAAATCATATAATGACACAGGTATAAATGAAAGTGAAAATTCCGTCTCATTATTAGATTCTATAGTTAAAAATTGAACTATATTATTACCCTAATGGCTTAAATATCATTTTCTCTTTTATTATTTGCGTTCCTCATTAAACCCGTACTTAAATAAGTTTTAGTATAAACCAACATCACCACAACATACTAATTAACATTATTAGCTATAGTAATATACTAAAAGATTCGAAAACACTTTCACAAGGTCTGCTTTTATCTTCTTCAGTCTACTTTCACGAACAATCACACCCGGCAGAGGATTCCCGGGGCAAGTCCCATTGGCCCGGTCAGCTGCTAGTTATATTTAAAAATGTAAAATTAAATTATACTTTTTTATCGATCTCCAATCATTCCCTGACACCTAACAATGTTATACCGACTACTGGTCTAAAATAGCTTATCGAGTAATTAAAAAACACATGATGAACACACATGGTTATACTTTTATCATGACAACGCCTTAAAATTTCATTAAAATCAATCAAAATATCTAACTAAAATTGAGTACTTGAAAAAGTCTCGAGAGAGACGAAACGTTGTACAAAAATTGAAGAAGAACTTCAATAAAAAAACTTTGTCCAATAAACTGAATTTTTAATCTAATATCTAACTATTTTTCAAGTAATTTACAGTGAAAGATTGCCGGTTCGATCCCAGTTAGATAGTCAATGGTCATTTCTACTTTTTTTCAAATAATAAAATATTCTTAAGATATTTAGAATTAACTTTCTGAATTATTTGATTTAAAAATTCTTGCTGTTTTTTTTTTAATTAAAAATTATTATTTATACATATTTTTTAACTGGAAATTATGAATTTTACGTGTCGGTGGCCAAAATGTTCTAACGGATAAGGTCAATTTTATTAATAAATAAATAAATTTAATAATAAATAAATTCTTAGTGTTTGAACTTTCATATCTGTTCTTACCTATATATTTCTATCGATATCCAATCAACCCCTGACCTCTAACAATGTTATATCGACCAGTGGTCTAATTTACCGTATCGAGTAATTAAAAAACACATAATATATTTGGTTATACATTTATCATGACAACGCCTTAAAATTTCATTAAAATCAATCAAAATATCTACCTATTTTTCAAGTAAATTACAGTGACAGATTGCCGGTTCGAACCCAGTTAGATAGTCAATGGTCATTTCTACTTTTTTTCAAATATAATATTCTTAAGATATTTAGAATTAACTTCCTGAATTATTTGATTTGAAAATTCTTGCCGTTTTTTTTTTTTAATTAAAAAATATTATTTATGCATTTTTTTATCAGAAATTATGAAAATAGAGAGCCCTCTCGCCCAAAAAAAAAATTGAATACATTTTGGGCACCTGAACGAACTTTTTACGAGATTTTGTTCTTGATTTATTCTCTGTATCGGAATACCTATAGATTATTGAGAAAATTACCACTTACAATTTTAGCTTTATAATAAATAAATTCTCAGTGTTTCTATCGATATCCAATCAACCCCTGACCCCTAACAATGTTATAATGTATCGACCAGTGGTCTAATTTACCGTATCGAGTAAATTAAAAAACTCTAGAATGTTTGGTTATACTTTTATCACGACAACGCCTTAAAATTTCATTAAAATCAATCAAAATATCTACCTATATATTTCCTGAATACCAAATTTTTAATAAAAAATTGGTTAAGTCATTTTCAAGATATTTAGAAAAAACTAAAAAAGTACTTAAATAAAGTACTAATGTTTGTGGACCGATATGTACCAAAAACTAATGAGCGCTTCATTTTGTTAAACTAATAGTAGGTTTTCAATTTCAATTTAATCAGTACAACGGTGTGGAAAAAATCGTGGACGAAAAAAACGATAACATCCATCCATCCATCCATCCATCCGCACGCACTTCAAAAAAAAATGGCACTTTTTGGCCTCTCGACGAGATTCCAGGTAATTTTTGGCAAAACCGTCACGTGCTAAAATTCAATCTCATTGAATACTTCAATTTGTGACCTTAATTGAGTCCATGGGTTCCGTAGTCTTTACCTGAGGACCCTTTGAAGTCGCGCTTGCCGCGAGACTCATTACAATACTTTCTCCCATGCTTCGCATTGGATAAAGTAAAAAGTATTTTTAAGTGTGAACTTTCATGTCTGTATGTACAAGCAGAGATCTCTCGCGAGCCAATAAATAATTATAAAATTTTCCAAAAAAAAAAAAAAAAAAATAAAAAAAAAAATAAAAATGAAAATAAAAAAAAAACAATTCTAAAGCATTTAAAAAATATTTTGTTTTTTGATTTTTTTATCTCATCATATTGAAGAAGATGATGCGCATTAATTTTGAATAATAGTAATAGTAATATATAGAAGTAAAAAATAGTTAAAATTTTAATGGGATTTTTTTTTATTAAAATTCTTCTTTAGTGAAGTAGAGAAGAAGTATTATGGATGGAGAAAATTAGATTCCTAGACAAAAAAAAATTTCAAATAAAAAAAACGCTATTATCTTACTCATCGTCCGGTTAAAAGAAAGATTGCCTTCTTGCTGAGCTGCTCTTGGGAGTTTTTTTATTTTTTACTCTCTTTTTTTTGTGTTATATATTCTCTACATGTAAATAGGAAAGAGATTGTGAGATTGTACTAGAGGGGAGATTGAAGTCTGGACTCTGGAGAGGAGTTCTTATTAAAAAAAAAACTTCTTTCAGAGGAGCATGAGGAGGAGTAAGAGCTAACTCATCAAGCGCTATATTAATTATAGCTCTCTGAATGAAGTTCAAATCATTTATTTATTTATAGCTAATAAAACAATTGGGAAACACATTTTAAGGCCCAACTTTTGGATATGATCGCACACATGAATGTTTGGTTATACTTTTATCATGACAACGGCTTAAAATCTCATTAAAATCAATCAAAATATCTACCTATATATTTTCTGGAAAGCAAATTTTTAATAAATATTTTTCAAGTAAATTACAGAGAGATTGCCGGTTCGGTCCCACAGTTAGATTAGTAGTCAATAGTCATTTCTCATTTTTTTTTTAATAATAAATTATCAAATAAATTTCGTTAAATTAAAATCGAAGTGTGATCCGCAATTGGAAGTAGGTGTACACCTCTTTGGAAGTATTTTAGAAGTACTTGGAAATATTTGGAAGTGCTTGGGAATATTTGGAAGTGCTTGGAAATATTTGGAATTACTTGGAAATATGTGGAAGTACTTGGAAATATTTGGAAGTACAAGTGGAAGTAGGTGTACAGCATATTAGGTTGCGGTTCACCCCTCGATTAAAATTATTCCAAAATATTTACCAATATTGTGGAATATTTATTGCCTACTTCAGGGGTGTCCACAGGGATATGGGGAAGTCTTATAATTTCGAAAAGTTACCTAATAATTCTTTAGAAGTGAAAAAATGTGGGCGGGGGGGGGGGGGGTTTGTACTTTTCGGGGGGGGTTGTACTTTTCTTGAATAATTTATTAAACCAATTATTTTACATGAATTTATGCATACATTGTTTTTGAGCTTCGATTCCGGAGATTACTTCTCCACCATCGATTGTCCTTGATCATCTTTTAGTCCTTGTTTTTAATAAGAGGAAAAAACTAATTAAAGAAAAAAACCTCTTTTCCGATAATTATTCCAATTCCATATTCTCCTCGAATCCCCTTTTCTTGAATATTATTAAACCATTTATTTTACATGAATTTATGCATACATTGTTTTTGAGCTTCGACTCCGGAGATTACTTCTCCACCATCGATTGTCCTTGATCATCTTTTAGTCCTTGTTTTTAATAAGAGGAAAAAACTAATTAAATAAAAAAAACCTCTTTTCCGATCATCCATCTTTTCTTGAATAATGAATAAATATGTATATAATTAAGAAGTTAAAAGAAACAATTAGTGGGTTTTAAAATTAATAAATTGATTATTTTTAATAATGCATGGTTGTTTGTTTATAATTTTATCATAACAAAGCCTTAAAATCTCATTAAAATCACTCAAAATATCTACCTATATATTTTTTGGAAACCAAGTTTTTAATAAATATTTTTCAAGTAAATTACAGAGAGATTTCCGGTTCAGTCCCACAGTTAGATTAGTAGTTAATAGTCATTTCTCCTTTTTTCTTTTTTTTTTAATAAAAAAATATCAAATAAATTCACAAATTTCGTTAAATTAAAATGATTCAAAAATATTTATTGCCTACTTCAGGGGTGCCCACAGGGGGAGGGGGCTAAGACGCAAAGTGAGTCATTGAAATTTTTTTTGAAGGGGTTGAAAATTGTTGCATTTTATCATTATATGCTAAAAATAAAAACGGTAAAGTCTTATAACTTCAAGAAAAGATAATAATTGTTTAGAAGTGAAAAAAACAGGGGAGGGTTCTTTTTTTGAATAATTATTATTAAACCAATTATTTTACATTAATTAATGTATACATTGTATTTTTTGCTTCGATTCCGGAGATCACTTCTCCACCATCGAGTGTCCTTATTCATCTTTAGTCCTTGTTTTTAATAAGAGGAAAAATCTAATTAGATAAAAAAACCTCTTTTCCGATAATTATTTCAATTTCATTATTCCCCAATCAAGTCGATTGGTCTCCTTTTTTTTGAATAATGAATTAATACTTATATAATTAATAAGTTATAAGAAATTATTAGTAGGTTTTAAAATTAATAAATTTATCATTTTAATAATAAAAATGCATGCTTGTTTGTTTATAATTTTATCATAACAAGACCTTAAAATCTCATTAAAATTAGTCTAAAATAATTATCTGTGAGATCGATGATGACTACACTACGATGTCAAAACGTCTCTCTCCATGTGGTTTTAGCTATTTAAATAAAAAAAAAAAAAATAATTTAAAAAATTGATATAGGTATATGCTATTTATCAAAAAAAATTCATTACCACCTACCTATATCATAGAGAATTTTATTTTTACCTATATATAATAAAAGATTCTCGGGTTTTTGGACAATTTTTTTCATTGTTGTGTTATTATTTGGTAGACACGACTAGAAAAAAGAAATTTTTTCTATGATTTAAGATTGTTTTTTGAAAATTGGTTGTTAACTTATTATAGGATGAATATTATGAATTGAAGGAGACAATAAAAGTGTGTGTCTTCTCCTGGAATTATAAATTTTTAATTTATTTATAACGAGACTATAGTTTCGAGAGCTTTGGCCTCTTCATCAGTCTATTGCAATTGATTCACAAGAATTATTTTAATAGGAATTGTAATAGACTGATGAAGAGGCCAAAGCTCTCGAAACTCTAGTCTCGTTATAAATAAATTAAAAATTTATAATTCCAGCAGAAGACACACTCTTTTATTGTCTCTTTCAATTTATAAAAATTCTGCTACTCTCGGCAAAAAACTTTAAATTCAATGAATATTATGAATTCGCTATTTATTGTCTTGATGATTTCACTATTTTATCAACGATTTATGTTTTAAGTAATTGACTAATTGAAAAAGTCCTGAAAAAAGACGAAACTTTGGGACGAAAATTGATATTTAACATTAATAAAAAAAATTGTCCAAAATTCCCCGTGAGTCTTTTATTTATTATTAAAATAGACATGAACCAATAAAAATTATATATAATTCTCAATGTGTTTGAAGAAACGTTGAATTTAATTATTTATTTATTTATTTTCAAAATTAATAAATAATTTCAAGATCTCTAGAATAGTCAGAAATTATTTGACCTAGGCGGTTCATTTACTTAAAAGTAAGCTCCATATATTTATGGGCGAAATTAAAAATGAATTTTTTTTATTTATTTATTTATTTATTTACAAAATGAAAAATAAAAAAAAAATGAAAAAAAACAACATATTTTTATAAAAACACGATTAATTATTGAAAAATAAAATCTATGAATACTGTATATTATATAATTATTATAAATGAATAAATAAATAATTTATAATATTTTATAAATATATCATAATTAATGTCAATAAATTTTTTTTATAATATATAATATAAAAAATATATATATATACGATTAAATAATTATTTTTTTTATTTTGAATACATTTTCAAAAGATACGAATGAGAGTAATTTTTAATGACGTCAATAATAGAGTGTCATGCAATTGTGAGGGAAGAGGGGCACCAGAGAGACCATCATTTATTATTATTATTATATTTTTATTGGAGAGCCTTCTGGGCAGTTGAAATATCCAAAAAAAAAAAATATCTTAGAGCAACATTAGTAGTAGGAGCATCATGAACAGCAAGAACGTTCCAAGGAGCAAAAAAATAAAAAAAAAAAAAAAAAACTCTATCGAGGAACAGAGACGAATATATATATAGAGAGAGAGAGGAGAAAGAAGATAAATTGAAATAAAAACAGGCTGGCAACCTCTACGTCCTAAGCAAGGGTAAAAAAAAAAAAAAAAAAAAAGTAAAAAAACACCACTAAGAGGCAAGAAAAAGCGTTCGTTCCAACGAGAGAGAGAAGGAGGCTAGAAAGAAGAGGAAGACGAAGATGGAGACGAAGACGAGACGAAGAAGACGATGAAGAAATTAGAAACGATGGACGGTGAGAAAAAAAAGAGAAGTAAGTAGATTGAGATAAGAAATAGGTCGATGGGTGTCGCACCAATATAGATATACCATTTGAGAAGCCCGCCTTCGGCGGAAAATTAAAGTTATAAGATTTTCAAACTAAAAATACAAGAAAAATCAAATATACTATAAAATGAACTTATAATAACGAAAAGATTATTAAAATCTAGGTCTTTGGACCAAACTCAACCAAATTTTGTACCCTAAATCAGTGTTGCGCAAAGAGTGTGCCGCGACACACTGGTGTACCGTGGTTATTAGTTGGTCTGCCGCGGAAAAAAGTTTTGTGAATATAATGCACCTACACATAACTGAGAGTGAGACCAGCCTTATCTACGATTGCTCCAAATTTCCCAATCGCGGAAATATCGTATGACGACCTGTATATGACA
The DNA here is from genome assembly GCA_024734495.1 of Forficula auricularia. NCBI lineage: Eukaryota > Metazoa > Arthropoda > Insecta > Dermaptera > Forficulidae > Forficula > Forficula auricularia. The sequence goes on along the minus strand of JALMQS010000099.1, from coordinate 75,822,360 downwards.
CTACATATCTTGCCGCTTGAAATGAGGAGAGAACAGGCAGATTTTATTTTTCTCTGTAATCTCATCAATGGCAAAGTGGACGACTCTCGATTCTTGGAATTAGTCACCTTCAATGTTAGCAGCCATAGAACTAGGAATCCAGAAATACTGTCGATTCCTACCCATAGATTTTCATACCTGATGTACTCGGGTATGAGTCGCATATTAAGAACAGGAAATCAGAATATGACTCTCGATATATTCAATTCATCCAGAAATGAGATTAAAAATCATTTTTTCCGAAAGCTTGGCACATAAATGTTTGTATTTATGTTTGTGTTTTTGTTATATGTACTTGTACTTATATTTATATATGCTTATATTTTGTATTCATGTCTAATTCTGTAATTATATTTGTATTTATATCTGCATTCATATCTAGATTTGCATTCATATTTGTGATTATATTGGTATCTGTATCTGTACCTATATTCTATAATTGTTTTTTTTTTCTTGTTTTTGTTTTGTGTTAATATTTAAAATTATTGTTAAACATTTTCTTTCTCACTACTCTATTGTATAAATTGATTAAAATTGGGCTTTCTGCCCGTGTATATATTAATAAATAAATAAATAAATAAATTTTGATTGCAGCTGGTGCATTTGAGATTTGTAGCTAATTCTCTCAACCTAACTATACTGTTCTCATCTGGAATTTCCCATTGAGCTGTTTCATGAAGTGTTTTTTTTAATTCTTTGTCTTTTAGCGTCGGTAAGAATACAATGTTGCCAGATCCGAGAAAGGACGCAGTGAAAATATATTTGCCTTTCTGTGCATGTGAGAGTAGAGGAAAGAGCGAACTGCATCTGAGCTATATATTAGGGTAAATTTTATAATTTTTTTTTTCTCATTAATATATCAAAGAATAATTAATACGTCAACGAGAATTATTTTGACCGCTCTTATTTGAAAAAGATATTTATCGCGAAACCACTGTGGATTACGCTATTGGCGTCTGGGGAGTCTTAAGTCAGGTCCAAGAGAGAAAAAGATGTGATCCACTTAGCTACAATCCAACGTCATTTCGCGTATAGCCCGCTAGACATTCGGATGGATCACCAAGTGAATTTGAAATCTCAGATGATATATGATTCATCCGAATGTCTAGCGGGCTATACGCGAAATGACGTTGGATTGTAGCTAAGTGGATCACATCTTTTTCTCTCTTGGTCCAGACTTAAGACTCCGCAGACTCCAATAGCGTAATCCGCAGTAGTCCCGCGATAAATATCTTTTTCAAATAACCTCGGTCAAAATAATTCTCGTTGACGAATGAATTATTCTTTGATTATTAATGAGAAAAAAAAATTATAAGATTTATTTAAAATCATTATTTCAAGTTAGAAATATATAAGTTCAGATATTATTTTCACTCAATATTTGACAAAAATTCCCTACATTAGATTCGCGATTAAATCAAATGTAGAAAACATTCTATTATATATTAGGGAACGTCCTTAAGCAGGCTCACATTTATCATTAAACGCATCTTTTCATTTTATGTTGATTTTAATAATAAATAAATATTAAATAAACATTAGTTTTTTCTTTGGTGTACCTCTAAAATTTCTTGATTTTGTAGGTGTACCTTGAATTCAACACTGCCCTAAATGATTATAAATGATTTTTTTTTTTAATATTAAATATAAGAGAGAGGCAAAGCTATTTCAGTCATTTGGTTCTAAAAAAAGAGGTTACCTGGGAGTTTTGAAACTGCGTAATTTTATAGATTTCGATGTGCTCTTTCCGAATTTCAACTTTGCCACCTCGTATTTTTGCCTTTCTTAGCCCACTTTTTTGATAAAGCTTTTATATTTATAGATATCAGCATTTTCCATGGCAGGAAATGATCCATTGTTTCAAAAAATCGCAGTTTTTCCTTCATAAAATGAAAACGACTCATCCTAGAAACTTGATTTCTATCTCATTATCTAGGAAGATGTATTTACTTGAACGTTTACTTGGACCACTTTTTTGATAAAATTTTTTGATTTATAGATATCTTACATTTTCCGGACAAGATATGATCCGAATCTTCAAAAGCGTCATGGAAAATGCTGGATATCTATAAATATAAATGTTTTATCAAAAAAGTGGTCTTAGGAAACATTCAAGTCAACAAAATTTACTAGAGAATGAGATAAAAATCAAGTTTCTAGGATGAATGGTTTTCATTTTATGAAAGAAAAACTGCGATTTTTTGAAAAACTGCAAATTTCAACTTCATTGCCACACGGACTACCATTATCCAATAAAGATGAAACTTTTTTTAAGTTGTAGCAAATGTAATCTAGTTTAAAAATGTATAGATATGTCTTTGTCGAAAACGTGCTCCTTCATGGTCAAAATGGGGAAAAATCGAAAAAAGTATGAGTTTTAGGGATATTCAAATGTGATCCCGGGGGCTGTTTTTTGACAGGCGCTAGTACCCGCTCTACATAACCTAAATATATAAAATTGTTATCATTTTACGCGTAATTTAAATAGCTTTAATTTATCTAATAGATATCTTTTTGATTTGATAAGCCCTTTTAGAGTTATTCAAGTAAAACTGAAAAAAATCCGAAATTTTATCATTTTGAGGCGTGTAGAAAAATTTCCACAACACAGATTTGGGGAAAAACTTAGGGTAGTAATATTGGAGTACCAATAAAGGTATTCCAGCAATAAAATCTTTACCGGGAATTATTTTCTCTAATTTGCCTGGACTAATAGTAATTAGTAATAGAAATAAAATTTAATTGAAAAGTTTTTGTTTTGCCGAGAGTAGCAGAGTTGTTGAATCACAAAGAGAAACAAAGAGGTTGTCCTCTGCTTGATGCAAATAAATAATAGAAAAACATATTGTTATATTTGAATGTGAACCAAAAGAATGTCTTTATTAGTTCTAAGCTGACCACCATCAGTGAAGAAGGAACATCAAATTTTCAATATCCATACGTTATTGACTCCATGAAAAACAAACATTTATAATTAAAAAAGACTGATGATGAAGACCAAGTCTTCGAAACTATAGTCTCAATCAAATAAATAATATATATATATATGTAAGTTTGCAAATAAAACAACTTTATTCGAATGCTAAAACAATATTAGGATAAAGTTGTTTTATTTTCAAACTTACAAATAGAATAATTAGTTATTTTATTCGTAGATTTCAATAGCAACAGGTTTTTTAAATATCAGATTATCTTTTATTTATAAATTTAATACATAATGAAATGTCTTAAGATTTTAAACATTAACTAATTATTGTTCTAGGGAAATCAGGTTGGTAACTTTACGAAACCAAATTAAGACTTGGTTGAATTTAAAAGGTGGGAATTTTAAATTTATATATATACAGATATCTCATCTCGATATATATGTGTGTATGTTTATTTGCATCAAGCAGAGGACAACCTCTTTGTTTCTCTTTGAGAAATAAAATTAATAAATATGAAAGGGAGAGAGCTGGAAAGTCACGTGGTCTGCGACACCATATTTTTTTGTGCGCGTTTTGTTGTCCTGTGGATGCACAATGATTATTGCCCATAAAACGGTTTATGTGCTGGTCTCCAAGCCTGGGAAACACTAAAATATGGAATTTATTAAGAATCCTGTATACTTGGCACGTTTTAGATTTATTAAATGCAATATAATACAGCGGAAAAGAAAGAATAAAGAGAGAGGAATTGCAATCACATCATCTCTCTTTTGCTCACTCTCACGTTTTTGTCTTTTGCACCATTTATAGAGCATACACACACACACACACACACACTTGCTTTTTATATAACGCATCGATAATTTGTTTTTTTGCACCTTTGAGGGTTTTTTTTTGTTTTTTGATTAGACCACCTATGAAGGAAATAGAGAGAGAGTTTAATTAAAATTCTCTATTGGAATCAGCGCAATGTTTCGGGATACGTATTTTTGTTTTAGCTATTTGTATTTTTTTTCTTTTCAATTATTGATAGATCTATCGAGAATCAATCACTCTGTCAAGACCACTTGATGTAGTTTGACCTAGAATAGAAAAAATATACGTTTTCGTCCTTTTTATGGTTCCCTGTTTATCCATTTGATTATCATAGTCTAACCGGTGTTCCTAGGAACAATAGTGTTGGTCGACAATGATATTATACCGTAAAAGCGGCGTAATAGGGACCGTGCGTCAAACATAGAGGCAGCACTACTGCCGAAGGTAGCGCTCTCTTGTGTTTATTTATTCAAATAATGTGGGAGAATTGGCACAAATATTCTATTATAGTATATATCAGGGGTGGCCACTAACCTTAACTTTGGGAGCCGCAAATTTATAAAACTGTTTCAAGGGGAGCTACATTGTTTGGAGATTAATTAATGGGTTTTTTTTTTTAAAAAAGACACATTTTTTTTATTTTATAAAATACAAATGAAGTAACATATATATATTTGCTCTACTTACTTATAATATAACATTACAAATTAATTTAATTTTTGTATTATTATTTTTTCAATTTAATTATTATACAGGGTAGGGCATAACACATTTTGAAGAGATATAAAAAAATGAAAAAATTTAACTAGAAAAAAACTAAATATTTTTTGAAAAGAAAATAAATGAATTTTTTTTTAAATGTATTTTTAAATATTATCAGACAAAAAAAAGGGGGGGGGGGGGTTGAAAAATGAAAATTCTAACCCTTCGACCAAACTCAACCAAATTTTGTATACATATTCAGTGGATCCCAGAGGCTTGAAATGCAAAAACTAACCAAATTTTGTATACATAGTTTAGTCGAAAGGGCTAGAATTTTCATTTTTGGTGCTTAGTTTTTGAATTTCTAGCTTTCTGGGGATCCACCGAATATGTATACAAACCAAACTCAACCAAATTTTGTATACATATTCGGTGGATCCCCAGAAGGCTTGAAATGCAAAAACTAACCAAATTTTGTATACATAGTTTAGTCGAAAGGGCTAGAATTTTCATTTTTGGTGCTTAGTTTTTGAATTTCTAGCTTTCTGGGGATCCACCGAATATGTATACAAAATTTGGTTGAGTTTGGTCGAAAGGGCTAGAATTTTCATTCCCCCCCCCTTATTTTTTGTCTGATAATATTTAAAAATACATTTTAAAAAAATTTCATTTATTTAAAAATATATTTAATTTTTTTCTAGTTAAATTTTTTCATTTTTTTTATATCTCTTCAAAATGTGGTAGATCTTTATGTCCCACCCTGTACTTTTTAAAATCAGTATTATTCAAGAGCCGCACGAGATTGACTGAAGAACCGCATGCGGCTCGCGAGCCACGTTCTGGCCACCTCTGGTATATATCATAGATAAAACAGTGCACGGAGCCTAAGGGGCTGTGGGAGAGTATCTTTGTCTTGGACGTTTAATAAATCATCCCCCAAAGCTTACATTTTCGTCACTAGTTAGCGCTTAAGTTGTGACGCACGGTCCCTATTACTAGGAAACTACTCTTAAAAGATCCCTATGATAAATGGACAGTACAAGTAGTGTACAAGCATTGAGTTTATAGCTTAATATCTATCTACACTTATTATAATCGGCTTGTGCGACGACGCCGAAGTGATTTTTTTAATTTTAAAACCCACTTATAATTTATTTCAAATAAAATTGATTAAAATTAAGAAATTTTAATTATTATTTAACTTTACGGAGTTCAACAAGATGTCAGCCAAAGGCGGGCTTCGCAACTGGTAAATTAATAAGAGTTTGTAACAAATTTAGAAGGGTTCTGCGTTAAAATAAAGTTGGGTACCGCTGGTCTCGCGGGTAGTTACTATATAATAAACTAATACGTAAGCCAAGAAAATAAATAAATAAAATACAAATGAATTAAAAATTATAATAAATTAATTGTATTTAAATAAATAAATAATTGATTTTTATTTTGGCTCATATATATGGAGCTTATTTTCAAGTAAATGAACCCCATAAGTCATAATAATTTATTTAATAATTTCTGACTATTCTAGAATTCTTGAAATTATTTATTATTAAAAAAAAAAAATCACATTATCTTCACACTGAAAATTTATTTATTATTATAAAGTTAAAATTTCGAGTGGCAATTTCTAGGTGGGGGTAATGAATTTTACTTAAAAAAATATCAATTTCTTAAAAATGTTTGTCATTGAGAGACATTTCGACATCGTAATGTCGTCATCATCAGTCTCACAGATAATTTTTGATTAATTTTAATGAGATTTTAAGGCCTTGTATTTGAAAAAAATAATCATTTAAAATTCAAAAAAATTGAACTTATAGTTGAATTTCTTACGCTGATCAATCGAACAGGTGAGTTTTTAATTCACCAATACAGCGTAGTATTAAGTTTTGAAAAAAATTCACTTTTTTCATCCAATTTTTTTGGATTAGTTTTAATGAGATTTTAAGGCCTTGTCATGATAAATTTAAAAACAAACAATAATATATTTTTAATGTAAAAAAATCAATTTATTAATTTTAAAACCCACTAATAATTTCTTATAATTTCTTAATTATATAGGTACTATATATTAAAACCAAGAAGAGAGATTGGGATGGAGAGAGGAGAGATACCAATCGATTTGATTGGGGAATAATGGAATTTAAATAATTATCGGAAAAGAGGTTTTTTTTATCTATTTAGATTTTTCCTCTTATTAAAAACAAGGACTAAAGATGAATAAGGACACTCGATGGTGGAGAAGCAATCTCCGAAATCGAAGCTAAAATACAAGGTATACATTAATTAATGTAAAATAATTGGTTTAATAAAATTTATAAAAAAAAAAAAAAAAAAAAAAAACCAAGAAATGAAGAGAGAGGAGGAGAGATACCAATCGATTTGATTGGGGAATAATGGAATTGAAATAATTATCGGAAAAGAGGTTTTTTTATCTAATTAGATTTTTCCTCTTATTAGAAACAAGGACTAAAGATGAATAAGGACACTCGATGGTGGAGAAGCAATCTCCGAAATCGAAGCTAAAATACAAGGTATACATTAATTAATGTAAAATAATTGGTTTAATAAAATTTATAAAAAAAAAAAAAAAACAAGAAATGAGAATCGGAAGGAAGAGATGATGATTGGGATGATTGAACTAATCGACTTGATTGGGGAATAATGGAATTGAAATGATTATCGGAAGAGAGGTTTTTTTTATCTAATTAGATTTTTCCTCTTATTAAAAACAAGGACTAAAGATGAATAAGGACACTCGATGGTGGAGAAGTAATCTCCGGAATCGAAGCAAAAATACAATGTATACATTAATTAATGTAAAATAATTGGTTTAATAAAATTTATAAAAAAAAAAAAAAAAAAAACCCATGAAATTGGATTGAATTGAATTGAGGATTAATTTCCGCAATATGGTATTGGAATAATTATCGGAAAAGAGGTTTTTTTTTCTATAATTAGTTTTTTCCTCTTATTAAAAACAAGGACTAAAGATGATCAAGGGCACTCGATGGTGGAGAAGTAATCTCCGGAATCGAAGCTAAAATACAATGTATACATTAATTAATGTAAAATAATTGGTTTAATAAAATTTATTTATAAAAACCAAGAAATTGAAAAGAATTGAAATAATTATCGGAAAAGAGGTTTTTTCCTCTTATTAAAAACAAGGACTAAAAAGATGATCAAGGACACTCGATGGTGGAGAAGTAATCTCCGGAGTCGAAGCTCAAATACAATGTATACATTAATTCTTATAAAATAATTGGATTAATAAGAAATTGAAAACATTGATGACAAGTTTAATAAATCAATTACACTTAATTAGTAAATAGTACAAGATCCCGACTTAGGTTGAACTTCAACTATCGATTTCCTAATAAAATTAATATTTTGATAATATAATGTATTAATAAACAAAACTTGTCAGGGTCGACATCCAATTTCCCTGCATAGCTATTTTTTCTAATTTATTATATTTATTTATTATTAATTTATTTATTTTTAATTATCTACATTTTCATCGAGGTGTGAACCGCGACCTAAAATCCTGTACACTTACTTCCACTTCCACTTTCATTTCCAAGTAAAAGACAATAGATGATAATAGATTATCTAATGAATTTCAAAGTAATTCCAAAGACGGTGTACACCTAATTCCAATCGCGGTTCACCACTCGATTTTCATATATAATAATAAAGGAAACTCTATGACTACAAAATACTAATTCGAAGTTACCTGATCGTACCCTGTCTATCTGGACTTATGGAGGGGAATAAGATGGCGACCCAACTTTGGCATTTTACATACATATTTTACTCTCGATTGGTAATATATTTATCCGAAAACTCGATAACTACATTTATGTAATAAATTTAACAACTTTAATTTTTATATTAAAAATAGCTATACAGGGAAATTGGATGTCGACCCTATCAAATTTTGTTTATTAATACATTATATTATCAAAATATTAATTTCGTTAGGGAACTTGATAATTGAAGGTCGACCTAAGTCTGGATCTTGTACTAAAAGTATTTAATACGTAAGCCAAGAGACTCTTGCCTTCTTTTTTATATATCTCTATGCATAAAATACAAAAAAATTAATAATTATTAATTAACAGGAATAGCAGGGAATTGGAGAAAATAAAAAACAGAGTTTTTATTGAATGGGCCAGACGTTTCGTCGATTAATTTCGACTTCCTCAGTGGCTCATTCTATCACTCTTTGTCAAAAGACAATTCCACTACGCGACGAAACATCCTTTAATCTTTTTTATTTAAACTATAATACATTGTTGGATCATGCCCCAATTGCTCAAGAATCTTGAACTTTTACACACTTGAACAATCAAAAAATTAAAAACCTTTAATCAAAATTATCACAAAAAAATATGTTTCTACTCTTTAAACAGACAAAGAAAGGATTTTAAATTCAAAAATAAATATCTCAATTATTTTGTCCAATTCCCTGCTATTCCTGTTAATTAATGCTTATTATGGATACGAGTGATTTACCGTTAATAATTATTATTTGTATTTAGGACAATGTTAATGCAAATATTGTTTATTGTGTTTTAGAATAGAGTGGGTGGTTGATGACCCTCAGGCTCTGTCTCTGTTGCACCCATGGCTGCTAAATTCGTCGCTAGTGAGAGAGATTTATTTTTATCCGAGAGAGCAAAGTAATATCAATGTCCTCGGGTTATTTTTCTTTTGATACATATATATTGGATGGATGGATGTTTGCTATCTGTTGGTTGGCTGCTCGACCCTTCCACTGTTCGGGTTCAGTCGATATAGAGCGGGTCAGTGATTGAGTGTGAGGCAGGTCGGGAATACACTCCTCACTGTGGACTTAAGCCAAGCCAAACACACATTCATACTCATACTCATACTGCACTGGCATGATTAATCAATCGAGCTGATGTTTGTTTCTTTGATCGTTTATACAGACAGTGACGTATGTTAGGGACATTGTCACGCACCCCTATGGATTATTGATTTTTTTTTACTTTAATGAATGGTTAAATTTTAATTGAAAAGTTTTTGTTTTGCCGAGAGTAGCAGAGTTGTTGATTCACAAAGAGAAACAAAGAGGTTGTCCTCTGCTTGATGCAAATAAACATACACACATATATATCATATTCAGAGGCGAGCTATCAGACTGATAGGCGATCCTACATTAACTGACACTCTCTACTCCCTAGCCCATCGTAGATCTGTCTCCGCCCTATCCCTTTTTTATAGATATTACCATGGCTTTTGTTCTGACGAAATAAAATCGATAATCCCACCAAAGGCCTCATTTGCCCGAAATACACGATTTTCTAAAATTCAACACCCCTACGCGCTTAAACTAGATACTAATCGAACAAACGCATTCGCCAATTCATTTATCCCTATGACATCTAGAGACTGGAATTCTCTTCCCCCGACCGTCTTTCCAGCTACATATAACCTTCAAACTTTCAAGACCAGCATCCACAGATACCTTCGACCTCTACCCAATCCCTAAATCTCCCCTTATCTTCACGTTACAAGGGTCCACCACGGACTTCAGAGGTTGTACCTTCTTGGTGCAACTTCTTCTTGTATCAATATCATTATAAAAAAAAAAAAAAAAAATATCAAGATGATATATGTGTGTATGTTTATTTGCATCAAGCAGAGGACAACCTCTTTGTTTCTCTTTGTGGTTAAATTTTACGCGTAATAATTAATTAAAACTATTTATTAAGTTTTGAGCACTTAGATGGCAATTTTTTCGATGTTCACTTATTAAGGCTTTTTTGTAGACCGAAATGCCATGGTTTCGCCTAATTTTTTTCACCCGTTTTTGAGATATTTAGAAAAAACGAAGCAAAAAAATAACACTTTTTCCATCCACGATTACAATACTTGAACTTACTCTGTATGGTAAAGAAAAAAAATAATATACATTTTACCACCGAAACGAACTTTATACGACCTTCATTATCTTGAGCCTTGGATATCCAATCCCAATAATCATTTTTTAGAAACTATTTTTATTGATGAAATTAAGTTTGATTACTATAAAATTAAGTAATTTAAATTATATTTGAAAAACTACTTAACTTCTTAACCTCCTCCGTATGAGAGCTCTATTTGTACTATATCATATAATATAATTTTTAAAAATTGAATTTTTTATTTATAAATACTTAATTTTATAATTAACGTAATGCAGAGACTATTAGCTTGGAAGCCCCCCGGGGGTGCAATTCTTTTCTAATATTTATTTTTAAATACTTACCTATATATTTATAAAACTTCACCTTATAAAGTTATATTAACGCAGCCGCTAATCGTTTTATATACATATTTAATATCTTGCTTTTTTTTAATAGATATACTTACTAGGTATATTTTTTATGCTTTTTTTTTAAAAAAATAAATTATTCACTAAATATATTATATATTAGATGTATTTTGCTTGAAGCGAATTTTAGATAAATAATACTGACAATATTATTATAATAATTATACTTTTTTCTATTATACATTTATCTATATCTACACTTATTAATAATCGGCTTGCCCGACGTCGCCGACGTGATTTTTTTAATTTTAAAACCCACTAATTTATTATTATTATTATTAAGCCTTTATTCACAATAAATTGATTGATACAGTGTATTTATAACATATTTTTTACAAACATTTTTATAATATTGTTGAGCCCATTATTGGGCATAGGCCTCTCCAAAAACCCACTAATAGTTCATTGCAAATAAAATTTATTAAAATTAGGAAATTTAAATGATTAATGTATTAAAGATATTTAAAATTTTCAAGAAATTTTCGAAAATTCCAAAATTTCAAAGTCCAATTATTTTTCTAAGAGAATTATCAATTTCAAACCTATTACGGAGCCCACGGGCCGTAGTCTTCTGGCCAGCAAGATACCCACAGAAAGCAGGTTTCACGGCTCGTTATTTTTATACGCCCTCGAAGCTCGGCCCTCCGGGCTGGTGCCCTGGCGGGCGGCGTCTCGGTCCAAAAATTTTATTCTTCTTAAAAAACCACTCTCCAAATATATACCTGTAAACTCCCGAAAATACATAGTCTCTTAAAAATTTCGCCTCATTTTCGTCCTGACACAGCTACAGAAATGAGGCTCTAGATATGAATCTGGAAGTATTTTTTTTCTATAATCTACAGCATTGTGATATTTTTTGTGTGGAAATAGATTTATTTAAATAAATGGTATCGTGTGACGATGAGAATTATATTATAACATTTTTTTAAAATTTGGGATCGATAATCTATATAAGGCTCCAAATATTTAAAAGAGATCAGGTGTTGTTTGTATGACAGGCTGCTCCAGTATTGCAATGAGAAACTCATATGGGCATGCGTGTCTTAAGTCGTTTAATTTTTTAAAAATCCAAAAATAAGAATAACAAAATTTAGATTTTTAAAAAATTATAAAAAAAGTGCCAAATTATTAAAAAATAAACAAATAATATATAAATCAAATAAGATGTGATTGATTTCTTTTTCTGTGCGCAAAAAAAAAACGAATTGAATATTTATGGTAATTTTTGAGTGGTGAAGGGGGGGGGGGGTAATAATTATCAATATATTTAATGTTTCTTAATTTAAAATCAATTGGAGTCTTTCATTTCGAAATTTGAGTCCAAATTACGATTATATTTCAAATTTGCCGCAAATATACCGATGGCGATCTTTCTCGGCAGCATTACGTCAGCGTTGCGGCAAATTAATCTAGACAAATATATATAGTATTATAAATATCTAAATATATTTTTCTTGTATTTAGTTCTAATTTATTTGTTCTTTTATTTGAATTTTGTATAATTTAACTGTTGAAATTAAGTAATAATTTATTTTTTGTTTTATGTGTTTGTTTTAGTTGTGATGACATCAGCCCCCTCGAATGAAGCTGAGTTGCAACTTTACAGGGTGATGCAACGAGCGAGTCTTCTCGCCTACTATGACACATTACTCGAGATGGGTAAGGGTACCAATTTTTTTAATTTATTTTTTCCTTGCAAAAACTCGATTTATAAATAACCGAATTTAAGTAGTTAAATTAATTTTAGATTTAAATAAATATTTGAATATTATTTTTTAAACAAGACCAACTATATATCAATACACCCTTTTAAATGATAATCAAAAGTGTATAATAATTAACTGTTTAAACCGCTTCGCGACAAGTTAAACCATTATTGAATTATTCGCAAAATAAGATATTTAAGTTTAAAAGTGTACCCGCCGACCAAGTTGATCGAAACACTACTAGATGGCAGTGTTTAATTAAAACTCTTTTACAAGATTCCAAAATAAAATAAAATTAATTTATGTTTAACAAATCAAATAATTGTATAATCCAGGGCCTTAAAGCGACCATTGACCATGAGCTATGCTATAGAAAAAGAAGAAGAAGATACCGATCAAATGAATAAATTTTAAAGAATTTAAAAAAGAACTACTATCTTACTCTATGGTAAAGTACTTTAAAATATAATTTTACTGAAAACTTTATACAACATTTATTTAGTTCCTCATGGTATTTAATTAGAATATTAAATTTCATCAAAATTGGTTAAGTCATTTTCAAGATATTCAGAAAAAACTAAAAAAGTACTGGAATAAAGTACTAAGGTTTATGGGTCAATATGTACCAAAAATTGCTTCATTTTGTTGAAGTTATGGTAGAATTTCAATTTCATTTTAATCGGTTGAACGGTATGGAAAAAACCTTTGATTAAGCCCATGGGTTCATGGGTTCCGTAGTCTTTATCTGAGGACCCTTTGAAGTCGCGCTTGGCGCCAATACTTTATCTGCTTCGCATTGGATAAAGTTAAAATGGGGGAAATTGTTCGCGCCTTTAGGGTAGTCAAACTCTTAACTGATCTGCCAATTCGGTTGTCTAAATTGCAGGGGCTTCCAATATTCGAACTAATACTATAAATGATCGGACTGACACACTGGCAAACAGCGAGCGTGATATATACATGGCCTAGTTTAATATTATTGTTGAATTGTTATTATTTTTTAAATAAATAATTAATGTTGTTATCTCTCAGGTGGCGATGATGTCCAACAATTATGTGATGCTGGAGAGGAAGAATTCTTGGAAATTATGGCCCTTGTAGGGATGGCTTCCAAACCCCTTCATGTGAGACGACTCCAGAAAGCACTCCAGGAGTGGGTCTCAAATCCAGGTAGGAATCTCTACAATCCTTCTGTTTTTTATTTGCACGAGAGAAATCAATGTTCATATATAGGTAGTTAATAAAAAATAAATGTTTAATATAAAAGTTTATTTATTTTTTTTATTAATCTTTAAGGTTCTAGTTGAGAGATTTTAAGATATTTTTGTGTTAAGTTCATTAGATTTTTTTTATTAAAAAAAAAACTCAAATCGATTAAAATTTTCAATTAAAAATACTCTTGATTTTATTCTATAATTTTTTAAAAAGTAAAAATAAACAATTTGCGCGAACAAAAAACAAAGATGTTGAAATTTTAGACCTTGGCTTCTGCCAGATAGAAGCTGCCATAATAGAAGATTTTGCCATAAATTTTAGTTTTATATATTTAACATATACATTTATCTTAAGGGTTTGGCTACTGGCCCGGCAAGCTTAGTTAGCGCTTGGGTTCGATTCCCAAGGGGACGAACCTCTGTGATATGCAATGTAAAAATATTTCTCTAATATCTATGATGTCCTTAAAAGTTAAATTCATTTAATAATATAAATTTAATTCTACACTTAGTTTTACTCAGATGTGAATTTACATATATAAATCTAACAGCGAACCCTACTTTCGGGTGAGTCTCTTGCAGAGACAGTTCCCTGAATCCCTTCCTGAGGCTCAAAACAACCGTTCTTAGTCAGCTTTTCAAAAAACACCTCTTTGGCTATTATGCCTATATGATTACATCGTCTTAAAATTCCAATAAAATCATTGAAAAAAATTATATTTTCTGCATTATTTAACCTAAAGATCTAAAGTAGTCTAAAATCTAATCCGTATTTTGCATTGTACTATATATCGAAGAATTATAAATTTTTAAGAGATTAGATTCACTAGTTCCGGTGAAATGGTTATAGCTTAATATCAAATTGTGTAATTAAAGCTTTTTAAATTTTTTGTCATATAAATTTTAAGTTTTATATACTTAAATATATTTAACATATATACTAATATTAAATTTAATTCTAAACTTAGTTTACACAGATTTGAATTTACATATACCTATAAATCAAACTGCGAAGCCTACTTTTGGGTGGGCCTCTTGCAGACACAGTTCCCTGGATCCCCCACCCCGCGGCTCTAAACAACTGTTCTTAGTCAGCTTTTCCAAAAACACCTCTTTTGCTATTTATGCCTATATCATTAGAACGTCTTAAATTCTCAATCAAACCATTGAAAAAATTATATTTTCTGCATTTTTGATTCAGAAGACCTAAAGTATTCTAGTTTTTTGCATTCTATATGGAAGCATTTTGGCACATGAATGAGATTTCGTGGGTATCTGAATCCATCAAATCAATTTTTTAAGGGATTAGATTTAGTAGTTCCGCTGAAATATCTTAATATGAAATCGTGGAATTAAGCCTTTTTAAATTTGTATTATCCAGTGAAAAAGCGACTGTGTGTCAGTGGTCAGAGTGTCGGGCCGCTGTCCTGAAGTATGCTAGTTCGAGACTGAGACTCGGTAGATATTTGCAGCCGCCTCCTCTTGGAAAGCACTGGCAAACTACCAAGATTATACATGCCTAGTCAACCCTTCAAAACTAGCCGTTCGGAACCGGCGTTATAAAGTAGGTCCCGTATATCTGTGTAAAACAGCTAAACACACTCAGCACAGGTATATGTGGAGAAGTGCCGAAACGTCAGGCACTTAAAGAAGAGTGAAAATTTGAATTTTTAAAAACATAACGATCTTGTTTCTAAAATAAACCCAAATTTTAGATTATTTTTTAAGTGATAATAATTTGTATTACTTATTTCAATTACATTTTGAATATAATTTTGTATTTCAAATACCTGAAATGGCGTATTTTGCCCTGCTCTGTCTGCAAGTGGAGGATCAATACTCTCTTGATTATAGCATTTTATACTGAATTATGAAATCAATCATTGGAAAAAAAAAACGGACAAAAAAATAAAAAAATTCTCCTTTCACCAATAAATTAAATCAAATGCTTTTATTTTTTTTATACAATATTTCTCGAATCTAACAGGTGATTATTAAAGTCATGTGAGATTACCTATAATTATCCTTTAGATATCAATAAAAAATATCTTTCCACTACTAACTAATTTAAATTATCAAAATATTTTTTAATATGTATAAAATACATATCTTTTATAGAACGATCTAGAAACTTTTATTTAAAAAAAATTTGAACTCTTTTATAGTAAAAAGAATGAGTGATTTTTACTTTACCATACAGGTCAAGTATTGCATGAAAAAGTTTTTTTTTTGCTTCGTTTTTTCAAAATATCTCAAAAACGGCTGAAAATATTTTGATAAAAAAAAATTGACCGAAACCATGGCGTTTTGCTTTACAAAAAAGCCTTAATGAGTGAATATCGAAAAAATAATATTTTACGAGATATTAATTGTTTTGTCAAAATGTTTGTTAGTACGTTCCAAATTTTGTGTACCCTCTCTAGCTCAAAAAATAATGTAAATATCAAAATAAACTTTCACGTGTAGTTTTGTTGTATTGTTGATTATGAGCTGATTTAATTTTGATTGAAATAGAACCAAAAATTAAAGATGAGGAGGGGCTTAAAAAATTAAAATTATAAAATTTTCAAACAAAGAAAAATGGAATTTACTATAAAATGAACCTATATAATAATATTTTTTCGGTGGGGTAATGGAGGAGGAAGGGGCTTCAAAAATTTGAACTATTAATAAAAGTCCTAGACCCTTTTATGGATTTGTAAGAAATTTAGGGGTGGTTCAAAAATCAAAAAAATATTTCCAATAAGATACTCTCATAATTTAAAGGAGATATTATTAATTGTTAATGGGCCCAAAATTAAGGGGGGTTCTTTTGTATATAATTATAAACTATTTTATTAAATATTAAATATAAGAAAGTGGCCAGGGGTATGGTAAAGTCATGTGGATGGCCACATCTTCTTATTTAACTGACATTGGCGATGGCTTTTAAAAAAATATATGCAAATATTAAAAATATAATCTATTTTTTTATTATTATTACTTTCACATTTATATTCTATATAATATAATGTGAAGTATTGCGATGGCCTGCCTGGGTCCAGACACTTTGAGAGCTTGTATTTCAGAGATGAAAAAAGTTAATTTCATTTTATAACTAGGTCGAATAAATCGATGCCCTTAACAGTTGGAAACCAGATTTAGCACATAAAACCGGATATTGTGGTCCCCAGAGGCCAAAAATCCATTAGTCAGTGCATATATATGTACCTATATAACTCCCTTGCGTTTCGCAACCAAGTCGTAGAGCTAATTAATAAATTCGAAACTTAAGCTAGAAGGAGTACAGTAAGTTTTTGGTTGAAATCGGAACACCTGAAGTTGACATTTACATGAAAGATTTTTCTTTTTTTTTAACGATTTTTTTAAAAATTGGTATACTTATTAAATTTTATGAGTTATTAGACCTGTATAAATTTTGATCCGATTGAAATAAAGGAAAGGGGTGTACATAAGGAGTGTCGCGATGATTTCAAATAAATTAATAAAGTAAAGGGTGTGTAGTTTCACAGTGAATGAAATAAAACTCAAAGAAGTTTTTACAAACTCTATATTTCGCATTATTAGTCCATCATAAACTCCTGATGATGGACTAATAATCCGAAATATATTGAGTTTGTATAAACCTCTTTGAGTTTTATTTCACTCACTGTGAAACTACACACCCTTTACTTTAATTGAAAAGTTTTTGTTTTGCCGAGAGTAGCAGAGTTGTTGATTCACAAAGAGAAACAAAGAGGTTGTCCTCTGCTTGATGCAATATATTCACAAAAGAATGAAAAAGAAAAAGAAAATCCTAAGATAGTTCTCCCATATTATGGACAAATTTTGGAAAAATTAAAAGGAAAATGAAAAAATTAGGGTTCAACACAGTATTCAAAACTCCAATTACTCTAGGAAAAGATTTAGGTTCAAATAAAAAAGACAAATTACCAAATATAGAAAAAGAAGGGGTTTATAGTTTGAAATGTAAAGAATGTAGGGAAAACAGAGAGGAATCTGAAAATTCGATTAAATGAACATATTAGGGATTTTAAAAATAAAAAGAATGAAAACACTTTTGCGGAAGATTAAAATTCAAACAATCACTCTTTCCCAGAAGTAACAGGAATTAGATTAATAAAAGTAGAAAGAAACCCAAAATTAATTAGCCCAATTGAATCGTTGGAAATTTCGAAATCATTCAATAAAAATTCAAAACTTTGCTTGAACAGCCAAATTGAATTATCAAATAGCAATTTGCTTAAGATGCTTGCTAACAAAAGATAAAAGAAGAAAAAAATAAATAAATAAACAACCCCCCCTTCCATTGTCAGCCTATCTCTTTGTAAAACAAGGAGAAAGGGAAACATATGGTTATATTTGAATGTGAACCAAAATAATGTCTTTAGATCTAAGCTGACCACCAGTGAAGAAGGAACATCAAATTTTCAATATCCATACGATATTGACTCTATGAAAAACAACATTTATAATTAATAAAGACTAATGATGAAGACCAAGTCTTCGAAACTATAGTCTCAAACAAATAATTAATATATATATATATATATATACAGATATATCATCTCGATATATATGTGTGTATGTCTATTTGCATCAAGCAGAGGACAACCTCTTTTTTTCTCTTTATGGACCCTTTACTTTATTAATTAATATCATGTTTTACCTAAAACCTACACCACTTTCTCTAAGTAAAAAAGATTTCAAATAAGGGCCAATGTGAAAGTCGTGAGGTGAGAACACCAGTTGATATTTTTCTTTCTATTTAAATGAAAAATGAACTAAAAAGCTTTATTTTGTTCTGCTGATGCAAAAGAGAAAAGATCAAAGAAAATGTATTTTGCAAATAAAATCAAACTCTCTCTATATACCTACGTACCTATACATATATAATAAATAAATGGGATAGTAGATAAGTCCGATTAGCAAGAGGAGGAGGAATTGAGCGCCAGGGACCAATGAAAAATCTCTCTCTCTCTGCATAGAAAATAATTCCAATGCATTTTTTGCTTCTCTTCTTCTTTTTCTTCACTGAGAAGAAAACAGCCCTGCAGGCGGTGATTAGTTTTTTCTTTTTCTTTTAGACTGGTTACTTCTTTCAAGGGGGGCAATTTGCCATTTTTTTACTTGAATTTTTATAAAAATTGAATAAACAGGTTGATGGAAATAAGGCAAATATTATTATTGTTATTATTATTACAAGCAGCTTAGCCTTTATTTAAACTACTCAACTATTTATATAGTCTATGGTTGAAAAAACCATATAAAACTTTGTATTTATCAAATAAAATATAAATTAAAATTGTTATTTAAAACTTGTGTTAATAATATTGTTGTTATTTATTATAACTTTTAAGTAATTAATAATAAACGTCAATATAAATTATTCATTTATGCCTATATTTTAACATCGTCTTAAAATTTCAATGAAACCATTAAAAAATGACGTTTTTGCATTTTTGAACGAGGGGTTCTAAAGCTAGAAACTCTAAAATCTAAGCAGTTTACCGCATTGAAAATTAAAAAATTTAAGCACAAGAATGAACTTTCTATGACTTTTCGTTCTTAAATTTTACTTGAGAGAAAGTGGTGTAGGCTTTAGGTGAAACATGATATTAATTAATAAAGTAAAAGGAGTGTAGTTTCACAGCGAATGAAATAAAACTCAAAAAGAGGTTTATACAAACTCAATATATTTCGGATTATTAGTCCATCATCAGGAGTTTACAGATTAAAAACTTGAGTTTGTATAAACCTCTGTGAGTTTTATTTCATTCGCTGTGAAACTACACTTCCTTTACGTGATTAATTTTCGTTCTTAAGTTATCTTGGGTATCTACTAGTAAATGCAGACACAGAGACATACAGGCAGGAAAAAAACATTGTAGAAAATCACTAGCGACCCCCTTATAAGTAATTAATAATAAACTTAATTGTTAATTTTTGCCTAAATTATAACATCGACTTTTTTTAATAAAATATTTTTTTTTTTATTTTTGTACCAGAATTTTTATAACTAGAAGCCTAAAATTTAATCAGTTTACCGGATTGAAAATACAAACATTGTAGCACAAAAATGAACTTTCTACGATTTTTTGTTCTTAAGTTATCTTGGGTATCTAAATGCAGACACAGTGACATACAGACAGACAGAATAAAATCACTAGAGACCTCATTATAAGTAATTAATAATAAACTTAAATATAAAATAAATTCTTAATTTTTTCCTATATTATAACATCGTCTTAAAATTTCAATAAAACGATTAAAAAAATGACGTTTATTGCATTTTTGAACCAGAGGTTCTAAAGCTAGAAAGCCTAAAATTGAATCAGTTTTCCTCATTGAAAATACAAACATTTCAGCACAAGAATGAGCTTTCTACGACTTTTCGTTCTTAAGTTGTTTTTGTTAATTTGTTCTGAAGCCGAAAGTGTGAAATAATTGTAAATAAATTTGTGTAATGGTCTTTTGTCTTGTAAGAGGCGGCCCGCTCCTCGGAGGCCTATTAAATAAAATATAAAAAAAATAGATATCTAAATGCAGACAAAAAGAAAGTCAGACAGAAAAAAATTATGGTAGAAAATCACTATTATAATAAATTAATAATAAACTTAAATTTAAAATTAATTTTTAATTTTTACCTATATTATAACATCGTCTTAAAATTTCAATAAAATCATTCAAAAAATTATTTTTTTTTTTTTTGCATTTTTGAACCAACAGTTCTGAAGCTAGAATATCCAAAATTTAATCAGTTTTCTTCTGCATTGAAAATACCCATACATAATATAGCAGAAGAACGAACTTTCTATGATTTTTTGTTCTTAAGTTATCCAGAGTATCTAAATTCACACACACACACACACACCCAAACTGGCATATAAAAATAACTGTGGAAAATTATTTTTCTCCAAGTTTCATACCTTACACCTAATTCTAGAAAAGGCTTAGGACTAAGTAAGTAAGTACCTAAGTATGTAGGTAAATTAATTTATGCCTATATTATAACATCATCTTAAAATTTCAATAAAATCATTAAAAAAATGACGTTTTTTTTGAATTTTTGAACCAGAAAGCTTAAAATTTAATCAGTTTTCCGCATTGAAAATCCAAAGAATATAGAACAAGAACGAACTATTTATGACTTTTCGTTCTTAAGTTTTCATATAGGTATCTGAATCAAGACGCACAGACAGACAAACAGGCAGAAAAAAATAATTTTCTGCACATTTTATACATTTTTCAACACAATGAACAAAACAAAATTTTCAGTCAATTTAATACTAGGCTCGCTTCCGGGCCGTTCCGAGTAATTTCAAATTTTATTGACGAAAATCACGATATGCGTGACATCTCTTAGAGTTATTTAGAGTTAATAATGAATATGTAAAGTAATAGAGCAATTTAAAATAGAAAGAGGGACAGACACACAAGAAATTATAAATCTAGTGAGACAAAAAAATAAACACAAATCAAAAATTGGTTAATCTTTTGAGTTTTTTTTTTTTTTTTGTTTTTCTTCTTAAGATGCAAATTATATGTAAAAAGAAAAGAAAATGTATACAATTTAGAGATCGGAGGTTGTTTGATGTTGTTGTTTTTTTGTTGTTTTTTTATTTTTTTGTTCATCTCTCAAAGGATCAGGAAATGTCTGATTAATCTGCATATTTTTATTTTCTTTAAGAATGAAATCAATTGGCTATGGAAATTAAATTACATTAATTTGTCAGACTTTGATAGATTAACAAGTTAACAACGACAAAAGCAACAACAACAACAACAACATCTGAGACAAGAAAAGGATGAATTGAAATAAAAGAAAATCAAGGCAAAAAAATAAAAAAAAAGAACAATTTATTAGACCTAGAAAAATTCTAAATAAATCAGCCAATTGCGAGCGGGACTCGCTGCATTTAGAGGTAGCAACAACACGTTGTTGCCCTGGGCAAGATTGTTTTTTTCTCTATGTTTTTAAAAATGTCTGAAAAAGTGGAAAAAACGATGATTTTTTTCCTGTCTGTGTGTCTTGATTTAGATCCCTACGATAACTTAAGAACGAAAAGTCATAGAAAGTTTGTTCTTGTGCTAAAATGTTTGTATTTTCAATGCAGTAAACTGATTTATATATTAGGATTTCTAACTTTAGAACCTCTATCAGCGATACTTTCGTCACTAAAAAGAGCGCGGATGGAATGATCTCTCTTCCTTTAGAGCTAAGACATTGCAAGGATATCAAATACAAGTCCAGATCTGTATCACACTATTAGATAGTAATTTTTTAATTTCTATTATTTTATAGGAATAGCCTTTTGGACTTTTTCACTAGAACAAAAACTATCTAAACAGGTCTAGTAATAAAGATTTATTTATTTATTTATTTACATTATTTTATATAGAGAATTATATATCCAATCGACTTTACTAAAATTCAGACAAAAATGTAAAAAAAAATCAATTAATTTCTGTTTTTTTTTTTTTTTTTATTTTAGGCCTTCTATAGTTTTAAAAAAATGCAAAATTATTCAAAAAAATACCATTTCATGAATCATTTTTTGATATTAAATCGTAATGAATATCAAATTTGTAATTTTTTCAATACTTTTTCAATATTTTATTTATTTTGAACTTTTAGTGGGTTTTAAAATAAAAAAAAAATAAAAAATCAAAGTTTGGTCAAGTAACATAATGTAATCGTGCATGAAAAAAGTGGTTTATTTGCTTCGTTTTTTCGAAATATCTAGAAAACGGCTGAAACTCATTTGATTAAAAAAAAATTAGGCGAAACCATGGCGTTTCGGTGAACAAAAAAACCCTAATAAGATAATATCAAAAAAATTATATTTTTCGAGATAATAACTGTTTTGTCAAAATGTCTGTTACCAAATTTTTTGATATTAAATCGAAATGAGTATCAGATTTAGATATTTATCATTTAAAATCGATTAATTCACCGAAATGACAAACAGTGTACCGAGAGTCTTGAAAATTTTTCACTTTTTTCGTATATTAATTTTGAACAGAACATGGTCACAACGCGAGTTTGGATCATCAGCTTTTTCATTCGTTGTTTGCCTTAAGATATTTCGTTATAAAAAAAACCGTCCAGCCGCGTTGCCAACCAGACAACCAAGCCGCTTATACATACACACACATACATATATAACCAGAGAGATATTTTTTGTATTTGTTTCAACAGTTTTTGTGGTCAGTCTGGGCGTTAAGGGCTCCGGCTCAGCAGGCGTTTTTATTCTCTCTCTCACTCTCTCTTCATCCGAATTCTCTATAAAGAAAAACATCCCTTGTGTGTGTGTGTGTGTGTGTTGGCAGATAGAAGGGGTTTCCATAATCCCCTAAACCAAAAACGACAGAATGCGGCGACCCAACAGATAATACCAGAGAGAGATCTCGTACATCATATTCTATAGTATAAGAAGAAGAAAAAAAATAGAACTTGTTTTTGTTTATTTCTCTAATAAACAAAAACAAAATTTCATATTTAATTATTATTTTTTATTAATATTTATTTTATAATAATTAAATTTATATTAAATAAATAAAATTTTCTTATATAACTTTAAGGTTTATTTTTGTGAGAAAAATTGAAATAAATTTAATAATTTCTTATTAAAAACAATCTTCAAATGTTTAATCAAACCCTAAGGTTTCGGAAGAATTTCCCCTTTTTATTAATGGATGTAACTAAATTTGACTCGAAATGCGGAAAAAGGAACAATTCTAAAATTTGCAGAAAGTCTGAAGAAGCACTTAAGTTATAATTTTTAAGAAAAAAATTAAACCGACATGAAAAAATTAAATGCAACAAATAAAATACACTAAAAGGTATAAAAAAATTATTATCTTATTTAGTTACAACTAAACGACGAAATATTAACACGAAATTACTTTTTGAAGTCGGTGCCAAACTTTTATGAATCGCACTCGACGGATCTTACTTAGTACCTTTGGAGGGTATGCTCGCTTATAAGTATAGTTTGTTTGGTACCGACATCAAAAAGTAATTTCATTTTAATATTTTGTCGTTTAATTGTAAATAAATAAGATAATAATTATTTTATACCTTTTAGTGTATTTTATTTGTTGCATTTAATCTTTTTGAAGTTGGTTTTATTTTTTTCTTAAAAATTTTTATTTTTTTAAAGCTATCGAATGCAAGTAGGGGTTGAAAATCATTTTTAAAAATATTTTTTACATTTTTAAACATTATAAAAAATATTTTGAGTGTTTTAATAACTTATTAAGTTATTTATTTATTATTCAAATAAAATTAGATAATATATAAAATACCATCTGCGAAGTCTCCCCCCCCCCCCTGGAATCCGAAATGGGTTTTAGTATAAATTTTTTAGTTTTATTATTTTAATTGATTGTGTGGGGGGGGGGGTGGTAGGGGGGTGTTGATTTGTACATTTTATTCGTCATGAACTATTAGTGGGCTTTTAAATTAAAAAATTCACGTCGGCGTCGTCGCGCTTTCATAGCCCCCGCAAGGAGGGATCCAGGTGCACCCGTGGGTCCCGGGCCCAGCCCTGACATTTTTTTTTATTAGGGTATATTAGAACAAAAAAACTTGGAAAAATATTTATTAACTCTGTAAAAATAAATGTTTAAAATTATTATTATAATTTTTAATTTCGCTTTCATTTATAGGTTTATGCGTTTGCCCTTACTATGATTGGAAATTAAAAATGTATGTGATTGTAGTTTAGTTTATTTTTTTTATTTTAGGACCTTATCCAGGCTTTTAATTTCGCTTTCATTTATAGGTTTATGCGTTTGCCCTTAGTATCATTGGAAATTAAAAATGTATGTGACTGTAGTTTAGTTTATTTTTTTTTATTTTCAGGACCTTATCCAGGCACATTTTCATTAAAATAACAAAAAACAAAACTCATTCTGATCAACTTTTACCACTTCATAAAAAACACATACTTATATAAGATTGAATAAATTTTTGGAGACAGACTGATAAGTGAATTGAGTGGATATTGATCAGGCAGTTCAAAAAAAGAAGAAGATAATTTAAACTATCTTTTTATTCATAATGCGACGTTTCGGATGCTATTCCTTCCTTCTTCAGGGTTTTACTTTTCAAAACCTTAAAAAAGGAGGGAATAGCCTTCGAAACGTCGCCTTATGAATAAAAAGATAGTATAAATCATCTTCTTCTTTTTTTGGACTGTCTCAACAATATATACTTTACCACTTCTTAAAAAACACATACTTATTCCAAAATAAGGGGTCCGCTTCAGATTTTGGGTCCCGGTCCTGAAATTTCATACGAGGGCTATGCGCGCAAGCCGATTATAATTAGTATAAATTTTCCTTCAATTTATATTTAGTTATTAATTTACTAATAAAATAAATAAATATTTTATTTCGGGGGGAATGTTCAGTGACCTGTCTCTCTGACATGTTAGGGTTCTTGAATGGTGTCCAGATTTCCTTGGTGCACTCTCCTTCCCACCCGTCCTTCCTTTAGGCCAGACTGACCACAAAAACGGCGTCTCGACTGCTTTTTTACTTGCCCCCCCCCCTGTCCCCTCCACCACCCTCTGCAATTAAAATCCGGATGTCTGCGTGCGGGGTTCGAGCCCAGCTGCACTCCTCCGTTTTATATCCATCTCCTCTCTTTTCATTAATTAAAATCGATATGTTTTTGTGTGTACCTACACTGGCTGACTGGCTGAACTGCCTGAGAGAGCCTTCTCCTCGGTAGCAAGAACATAAAGAATAATTTCCGTCTCTCTCTCTTTTGCTGTGATGTGTTTATGAAATTGCATCGGATGGTGCCCAAGAGAGAGAGCCAACCGGTTCTTCAGCTCCCCTTTGGACTCGGTTGCACACGCCCCCCCCCCCCTTCAAGAATCTGCACTTGGAAACCACCTCCGAATTCTATTCACAAGGGACTTAATACTACTACTACTACTATGGTCACTCATTCTTATTTCAATAATTCTAGTATCTTTCTCGCTAACAAAAAATAAATAAATAAATAAACAAGTTTCCATGATTGACATTTTGATTAGTGTTAATTTTCTAAAATGTCTATTTAAAACCTGGGATTCCCATGCTATAAAAACACCTTGGTGTGTGTGTGTATGTGTGTGTTTGACTAAAACACTATATTAATACAATTTAAACTATGATAGTTTATTAACACGAAGGTTAACATGAAAAAAAAACTTTCTGAATACCAATAAAAGGGTTTTTATAGGAATGTTCGGGAGGGGCAATGTAGGGCTGCTGATGGAAATTATTTTTCCATTGAAATAATAATTATTAGCTTCTAATGTAAAGAATTATTTGTTTTTTAGTTTTTTAATAAATAAAAGTACTGGACCGAGTTTTGTTAGGTTATTTTTGACGTGACAACGTCTTATAATTCGATGGAGCCAGCTGTACGCACAAAAAAACATGACTCATGCGGCGTTACCTCGCTCTGAGGCGTTCCATTTAAGGCTTGAAGTGAAAGCGAGAGCGCGGAACGAGCGACAAAGATTGAGGCGGGCTTTTTAAAAGCTACAGTTACAAAAATTTTAATGATGTTTCCAAATTTTAAATTTTAAATTTAAGATTTGTGAACAATAATTTAATCACAGTTTATTCTTATAATAAATTATTCAAAATTATTACTTTTTTACAACAAATTACAATTAAATTTGTAAAAATAATTAAGTAACTAATTGAACAACAACTTTTATTCAGTTTACTTGCTGAAAGAAATAATGTCAATACAAAATTTATTATTATAAAATAATAAAATCAAAAATTAAATTTTAACAGTCGAGTAGAAATTTAAACAATAAATTTTATTCAAGTATTTTGTAAATTTAAAATGATTTTCGGAACGAAGAATTTTATGAAAAAAATCGGTTGTCTGTAAAGTCGGTTTACTGACGATAGTTGTACGTGACAACGTCATAAGAAAATACTGATGGAATGGTATTTTCTTATTTGTTTTAGTTGAAAACGATATATACCCGTATAGCACAGAGACTTTTTTGATTAGTTGAATTTTAGTCATTATATAGTTGTAATTAGGTTGAATTACGATTTCAAAACGATGTCTCGTTTTTTACTTTATCCAATGCGAAACATGGGAGAAAGTATTGGAATCGCTCCGAGGCAAGCGCGACTTCAAAGGGTTCTCAGGTAAAGACTACGGAACCCATAGACTCAATTAAGGTCACAAATTGAAGTATTCAATGAGATTGAATTTTAGCACGTGACGGTTTTGCCAAAAATTACCTGGAATCTCGTCGAGAGGCCAAAAAGTGCCATTTTTTTTGGAAGTGCGTGCGGATGGATGGATGGATGTGTGTGTGTTATCGTTTTTTTCGTCCACGATTTTTTCCACTCCTTTGCGCTGATTGAAATGAAATTGAAAACCTACCATTAGTTTAACACAATGAAGCGCTGATTAGTTTTTGGTACATATCGGTCCACAAACATTAGTACTTTATTTCAGTACTTTTTTAGTTTTTTCTAAATATCTTGAAAATGACTTAACCAATTTTGATGAAATTTAATATCCTAATTAAGTACCTTGGGGACCACAAAAAAGGTTAAATAAAGTTTTTAGTAAAATTATATTTTAAAGTACTTTACTCAAGAACATATTAATATTTCAAATGAATTTGGATAAAGTTTAGCAACGATCCGTTGCAGTTTATTTCGTTTTGCAACTGTTGTATTATCGTTAAATTATAGTCGCAAAGATTATAATGCAACTGTTTCAAAAAGGTTGTTGCCAACATATTTGTCACCGATTTGCAACTGTTTATTTAAAATTTTATATTTCATTGATTTGATTAATATAATGAATAATTACACAATTCTTTAATAAAAAACAATAATCATCATTATATATATATATTATTATTTTTTATTAAAGAATTGTGTAATTATTCATTATATTAATCAAATCAATGAAATATAAAATTATAAATAAATTGTTGCAAATCGGTGACAAAAATGTTGGCGACAACCTTTTTGTAACGGTTGCATTATAATCTTTGCGACTATAATTTAACGATAATACAACAGTTGCAAAACGAAAAAACGAGACATAAATACCGTTTAGAAACCGCAATTCAACCTAATTAAAACTAAATAATGACTATAATTCAACCAATCAAAAAAGTTGCATTTGGGTTTTATTTTGGTCTCTGTGCTATACGGGATTAATATTATTTTAA
Organism: Forficula auricularia; assembly: GCA_024734495.1. Classification (NCBI taxonomy): domain Eukaryota; kingdom Metazoa; phylum Arthropoda; class Insecta; order Dermaptera; family Forficulidae; genus Forficula; species Forficula auricularia. The sequence goes on along the minus strand of JALMQS010000099.1, from coordinate 75,794,385 downwards.
ATTCAAGTAAAATTATTGATTTTTATTTACAGGCAGAATTAAATAAAATTTACAAAAAAAATTTCCAACGTTTTGACCCGAGTTCTGGTCTTCATCAAGACCTCGCTGTGTTTTGAAATTTATTGCAATTAAAAAAAATAATAGGTATTTATCTACTCTGAGGTTTATTCGATGACCATTTTAAATCCTAAAAAGGAGAGACGATCCTCCAAATAGTTGATTTTTTTTTTTAAGAATGAAACTGGCACTAAAAATTCTTATGTTTGAAGTTTTCTAGGCTGCCTTTACATTAATTCAGCATTGAATTCTACCACTCCTTTTATAATAGAAAATATCTCTAATTAATGAAATTTTCTAATTTTAATATATAAAAATATTTGTAATGAACTATTAGTGGGTTTTAAAATAAAAAAAACTAATTAGTTAAAAAAAGGAAACTGAAACAAATATAATTATTATGAATTTTTATTGACACACCCACCTGTTAATAATTAATTTAATTTCGAAAAAACTTATCAAATTAAAGATTCCCGAAGATTAGACCCTGATAGATCGTATTGTAGACCCAAAAAACCCCTAATCCGTGATTTTCATCGAAATCATTAGAGCCGTTTTCGAGAATTCGATTCTATATAAATAAATAAATAGGCATATAAATTTACATGATTTGCTCATTTAATAGTATAATTCACTTCAACAATAAGATATATAAAAAATATTATTATTATTATTTATTATCCGATTTTATCGCACTTTCCCAGCATTGCTTCAGGAAATACTAGTATTGACCTATCTATCCCTGAGATGTCTTGGGGATTAGACTCGGTCGATGTGGAAAAGGAATTCACCCTGGCCCTTAATTAGTGTGCTCTTTTTAATTGAGAAACATTCGTACAATATGGCAAGTTTGTAGCAAAATTACTCTTTGGTCAGTTTATATGAAGTTGTAGTTTCTCAATATTAAAATGGAAGCTCTTGGGGACAATTATTATTATTTTATTATTTTACTAGTTCTGCAAGTATCATACAATTATGAATATTTCTACATTCGAATTAATTGGGGTTTTTTGAATTTTCGAGCTCAAAAGATTCGCCATTATTACGTCTTAGATCAACAATAGATTATTTTAAAGCGGGATATTTAAAATGAATAAACAAAATAATGAACTATATTATGTTGGTATTCATATAAAATGGAAGATCTTGGAGACAATTATTATTATTTTACTACTAGTTCGACGAATATTACAAAATTATAAATATTTCTGCATTCGAATTAATTGGGGTTTTTTCGAATTTTCAAACACCGAGCTCAAAAGATTCGCCATTATTACGTCTTAAAACAACAATAGAATATTTTAAAGCGGGATATTTAAAATGAATAAACATAATAATGGACTATAATTCGTATTAATACATATAAAAGAGAAATATAGAGAATGTGACCTATTTTTATAAACTACTCAAGAGTAATAAAAGATAATATAATATATATATATATATAGTGATGTAGACAGGCATTCTCTCTCTTTTTCTGAAAGCGAATATAAAAAAAATCCTCCCGGCGACCAACAGTGACGTTGGCTGTTTTATTAACACACACACACACTTATACATTTACACTGAGACATATACATACACTCGGGACATTAAGTTTAGTCGGGGATTATAAAAAAAAAAAAAAAAAGTGGAATGGATAGGAGAATAAAAAAACAACATATTCCGCCTCTCGTCTCACGGTTTTAAGGCTTGGCTTGTGCGTTTTTTGCCCGCGCTGGTGAGACGACGGGTTAAAAAAAAAGTTAATAGTTTAGAGAAATAGAGATGGATGGATAATTCAGCAAAATGAACTCTCAGATGGATACTACTCTCGCTTGAGTTTTTTATTCTTATCTTTTACTTGTTTTTTTTTATTATCCATAGAATTATGATGATTATGATGATGATGATTATTTTATTTCAATCTTTATAATAGGTTCACAATTGGAAGAACGATTCTAAATTACTTAACAATTGATAATAATTTGATTGGCCTATTTGATTGAATTCAATTTTTATTATTTTTATTAATGACTAAATTTTCTTATAGATACTCGACATTACTAAAAATAAAGTAATTATCATGAATTGTGGAGAATAAAATCTCTTTCTGCTTAAAAAAGCTTTGATTGGATCGAATTTGAAGATTTTGCAAAGGTTCTTCGTGAATAAATGTTGCACTAAATTTTTAAATATTCAAATTAAATAGATACCATATTTTTTATTCGGCCATCTCGTGAATAAATGTCCTACTAAATTATTTAAAATTTTATTATTGATTAGTAAAATTTCTAATTCAGCCATCTCGCGAATATATATTCCATTATAATTTTAAATATTCACATTAATTAGAAAGATTTGAATCCGCCATCTCTTGAATAAATGTTCCACTAAATTTTTAATTGTTCAAATTAATTAAATATATTTTTGATTCCGCCATCTCGTGAATAAATGTTCAGCTAAATTTTTAAATATTCAAATTAATTAAATACAATATTTTTGATTCCGCCATCTCTTAAATAAATGTCGCACTATAATTGTTTTGTGACTTTATCGCCCTTCAGCCATTAGCTAATTTACGATACTATATTTTAAATTTGTCTTTTATATAAGGATTAGATTCTAGCCTATTTTGCTGCGAGTTGGATTAGAACCCACTATAATTTTAAATTTTTAAATTAATTAGTAAGATTTCTAATTCCGCCATCTCGTGAATAAATGTTCCACTAAATTTTTAAATATTCAAACTAATTAAATATATTTTTGATATTGATTTGAATCCACCATCTCGTGAATAAATATCCTGCTATAACTATAATATTTCACTATAATTTTATAGATATTCAAATATATTAATTTAATTTTGATTCCGCCATCTCGTGTATAAATGCTCAAAAATAATTTTAAATATTTAAATTAATTAGATAGTATATTATTGATTCTGCTATCTCGTGTATAAATGCTTAACTATAATTTTAAATATTTAAATTAAATAGATAGTATATTTTTGATTCCGCCATCTCGTGAATAAATGCTCCTATTGAATTTTTTATTTATTATCCATAGAATTATTATCCATATATTATTATATTTCAAGTTGGTCGTCAGCTATGGTAGTTCATATACAAATTTATAGATTTAACAGAGACATCTTTCCGATATTTGTTACGAAAAAAGTCTAGACATTTATTTACATGGTTATTTTAAATGAAATGAAATGCAATTACTACTATTACTACTAAATCTTTATCCTATTTTTTTCTATATATATATACTTATATACAAACACCTAATCAATGCTACAATCAACGTAATTTTTTTATTATTTATTTATTTATTTTTTATTTATAATCGACTTTCACTTGATTATAATAGTATATATAGACCTTCAAAGGTAAGTATAGAAAAAATAAAAAAAATTTCTAGAACAGATAGCGTAAAATTAAAAGTAATTTAAGATTTTTTTTCTTTATATTTTAATCATACGGGTGAAGGTGTTTTTTATATTTGGAAATTTTTTTTTTTTAATATAAAACAACTTTCAGATATTTCGATAGATGGTTATAAATTGACAACATCGCGGTTGTTGTTGTTAATCATGTACAAGCCCTAAGGCAAAAAAATTCATATTAAAAATAAATCTAGCTTAAAAAAAAAAAAAAAAAAAAAAAATATGAAATTGATAAATACAATATAATTTATAAGGTTTTTCCTGTGTAGAGTAGTCGATTTATTTAATTTATAAAATATATTTTCGTGTATTAGTCGAATTAAAAAAAAAAAAAAATATTTAAAAATTTAATTTTAAACCATTGAAATTCCAAATATTTGAAATTTCAATATAGTATTTGTTCACGAGATGGCGGAATTAAAATTATTTATAATTAATTTGAATATGCATTTAAAATTATAGTAGGTTGTTTATTCACGAGATCGTGGAATCAAAAAAATAGTATCTAATTAATTTGAATATTTAAAATTATAGCTGAGGATTTATTCGCTAGATGGCGGAATCAAAAATATCATATATAATTAATTTGAATTTTTAAAATTATAGTGGGACATTTATTCACGAGATGGCGTAATCAAAATAATGTTATTTAATTAATTTGAATATTTAAAAATTTAGTGCAACATTTATTCACGAGATGGCGGAATTAGAAATCTTCCTAATTAATTAAAAAAATTAAAATTATAGTGTGACATTTTTTCACGAGATGGAGGAATCTAGTATTTAATTAATTTGAATATTTAAAAATTTAGTGGAACATTTATTCACGAGATGGCGGAATTAGAAATCTTCCTAATTAATTAAAAAAAATTAAAATTATAGTGCGACATTTATTCACGAGATGGCGAAGTCTAGTATTTAATTAATTTGAATATTTAAAAATTTAGTTGAACATTTATTCACGAGATGGCTGAATTAGAAATCTTCCTAATTAATTAAAAAAAAAAATAAAATTATAGAGTGACTTTTGTTCACGAGATATCTGAGTCTAGTATTTAATTAATTTGAATATTTAAAAATTTAGTTGAACATTTATTCACGAGATGGCTGAATTAGAAATCTTCCTAATTAATTTAAAAAAAAAATTAAAATTATAGTGTGACTTTTGTTCACGAGATGTCTGAGTCTAGTATTTAATTAATTTGAATATTTAAAAATTTAGTTGAACATTTATTCACGAGATGGCGGAATTAGAAATCTTACAAATTAATTTTAAAATTCACTATATTATTGAAATTTGGTACTCTCTACAAGATCGATTACATAATTACATGTGTATAATTTCAATTTTGTATTTTAAATGGTTCTAAGCTGCAGAGGGTCGAAAGTGGCTTGTCGCATGTGAACAGCCAATTCTCGAACTTGGTTTTCGCACTCTGTGCGCTTTGATATCATCTCTCTTTGATTCTTGGTCATCAATAAAAATAATTTCCATATTCAATGGTGGTTTTTATTAATCATAAGATTGTTTCTTATATAGTTGGTGTGATAAATAGTTGGTTGGCTGGTTGTGTGGGAATAAGTGAGCTTTTTGTTAATTAGCACAAGAACTCACCCTCAGTTCTCTCTCTCTTGGGAGAGGATAAGAAAAAAACTCCGATGAAGGGCTCTTGGAAGAGAGAGAGAGAGAGAGACAAAAGCCGTACCACCCACAACCACCCCCTCACCCCATATATATACGGACAAAAAGACAGCCAGAGCATTTCCGGGGAGTTTTTGTCCTAAAGGATAGATAGGGTGGAAAACAGGGTGGTTGCGGGGGGAGGGGTCAAGGAGGAAAAAACCCTCCGCTATCTCACTCGCTGGATCTATATATAGGATATGCTTCAGTTTTTTTTTCTTTTTTTTTTTTTTTTTTTTTGTTCAAGAAGATGGTTTTAATCCCGATCCAAAATTTAATCTGAAATATTATCGACTTTTTTTTGGGATGTTCGTCAATATAATCGAATGAAGAAAGCCTTACATAGTTTTACTAAATTAGTACTTGGCGAAGCAAGCGTTGCTTTGTAATTTTTTTCTTTAGTTAAAACCGATCTACCTATACTTATTATTAAATTGAAAGTTTACCGAGGGTAGCAGATTTTTTATATATTGAAGCAGACAATAAAAGAGCGTGTCTTCTGCTGGAATTATAAATTTGATTGATAACGAGACTATAGTTTCGAGAGTCATTAATAATTCCTGTGAATCAATTGTAATAGACTAATGAAGAGTGTAAAGCTCTCGAAACTATAGTCTTGTTATCAATAAAATTCATAATTCCAGCAGTAGACACACTCTTTTATGGTCTCCTTCAATATAATCAAAGTCGTGAGTTTTTATAAAATTCTTCCCACAAAAATTATTTAAAATAAAAAAAAAGACATTTTTGTAAATATAAACATGGGAATAAGGGAGTATTTATTGCTCGATGCCCAAATTTTTGTAAAATAATAAATATGTAATTGAGTGGGATACTGATGAAGCAGTCCAAAATTCAAAAAAAGAGATAAAATATAAACTATCTTTTTATTCAAAAACCGAAGTTTTGGAGGCTTATTTTCTCCTTCTTCAGGATTTTGATTCAAAATAATATTAAAAAACACCTCTTTTCGTTTGTTTACCCCTTTATCCTGACAACGTCTGAAAACCCCAACATAATGATTATTAAAATAAAAATTAAAATAATACCTAATAGTGAAATTATAAAATAATTATAAAATCATATTTGAAAATATTTTTTTCCTACTTTTCAGATATTTTTCAACATAATGGGCAAAAAAAAATTTGAGTGAATTCAACTCACCTTACTCGAGCGAGGGAGGTCTCGGGGTCGCCTACTAGGCCAACTATTACTAATAATAATAATGGTTTTCAATATTCTTGAGTTGCCTTTGAATCAATTCTGCATTAAGTTCTAACACTTACTCTCCATTAGAAAATACACCACTAATTAATTAAATTTCCTAATTTTAATAGGTATATCGTGATATTTTAAATTAAATATTAATTGGTTTTAAAATTAAAAACCAATTAATTAATCAAATGAAATTGAAAAAAAAACAATTATAAATTTTTATTGACACACACACACTATTGAATAATTACTTTACCCATAAACCCTCTAATCCGTGATTTTCATCTAAAAATTTAGACTCGTTTTTTGGAAATCGATTATATAAATAGGTATATATCTATATATGTACATTAAGTAAACAAGAATCGCTCATTTAATAGTACAAGATAAATTGAAAATGAAAAACACCTCTTCGTTTGTTTACTCCTTTATCCTAACAACGTCTGAAAACTTCAACATAATAATAATAAAGTTAAATAATAATTATAAAATCATGTTTGAAAACAATTTTTCTCCACGTTTTAGACATTTTTAAACATAATGAGCAAAAAAATTCATTATTAAGGGAGGGAGGCGTCGCTTGCTTGGCCAAATACTAGTACTAATAATAATGTCTATTGAATCGGGGGAGTAAGATAAAAAATAATATTTTTTTTTGTCTTTTGTAATACTTAAACAAAAAACTAGACTGATGGATGGCTTGTGTTTTTTGTCAACCTCACGTTTCGGATTATCTCGAAACCTTCCCCAATCTTAATTCTCACCCTGTAACGTCAAAATACGTAATAAAAAAAAAAGATTGTCATTCTATCCCCGTATCCACGTCTTTTATCGATTTAATTGCTTCTATATCCACAAGTAATCTTATCTCTATATCTATATCTCAAAGATTAAGTGAAAGAATTTTCCTTCCGGCAATGAATAAAAAGCATAATTAAATAAATAAGCTAGAAATACTATAATTTGTGAGAAATATATCTATTAATTTTATTCAGCTATTAGAACGAAAGATTTTAATTAAATTAATAAATGTTAGGTATTCAATTTTTTATAATACTTTATTGATTTATTTTATAATAACATTTATTTATTGTTTCCTAGATTAGACTTTGAATTTTTTAAGAATTTGTATGCCATCGCCAAGTTGATGAGAAAACAAGCCATATAAATTATGTATTATGTATTGAAAATGCTGGATATCTATAAATCTAAGAGTTTAAACAAAAAAGTGGCCCATGTAAACGTTCAAATCAACAAAATTTCCCTAGACGAATTAGATAGAAATCAAGTTTCTAGGATGAGTGGTTTTCATTTTATAAAGAAAAAACTGTGATTTTTTGCAAAAAATTCCAGTTATTCAAAACTTCAACCTCATTGCAGCAAAGGTTATCATTATCCAATTAAGATGAAACTTTGTTTAAATTGTAGGAAATTTAATCTAGTTAAGAAAACTATAGAGTGGTTTTTGTCGAAAACGTTCTCCTTCATGGTCAAAATGGGAAAAAATCGAAAAAAGTGAGAGTTTTTGGGATATTCAAAAGTGATCCGAGGGGCTGTTTTTTTAATCCCCATAAAAAACCTAATAACTGGACCCATTTTGGATTTTTTTTTAATCAACGCGAAATTTTATCCTCTTTAATTTAATATAGAAGGGTTATTTACAATAAATGGACTGTTTTTGAGTAATAAGCGAATAACTAGAAAAAGTCCGAAAATTTCGAGGTTTTTCTACCACCAAAAGTTGTCCCGCACTTTCGAGGTCCCAAACTTAGATTTGGCATACCCATACCATACCAAACAATCCTAGAAAAAAAATATTTTCCAACAATTAATGTAAGCTGAAAACCCCCTATATAGGTACCTACTGGGCTAATTTGGTTAAATAAAATTTATTTTGAGACAATAATCGTATTTCTATTAGTTTGCTTTGTGAATGCTAAATCCTTTCTTTATATATTTATAACGATAACATTTTTTTTCCTTTTATTATACTAATATTACTCAAATAAATCTGTTTCTCGATATACGCCTAGGAGGTAGGCAAAATATTGAATTCACTTGAATCAAAAATATAAAATCTAATTAATTTGAATTTTTAAAATTATAGTGGCATATTTATTCACGAGATGGCGGAATCAAAATAATGTTATTTAATTAATTTGAATATTTAAAAAATTTAGTGCAACATTTATTCACGAGATGGCGGAATTAGAAATCTTCCTAGTTAATTAAAAAATTAAAATTATAGTGTGACATTTTTTCACGAGATGGCGAAATCTAGTATTTAATTAATTTGAATATTTAAAAATTTAGTTGAACATTTATTCACGAGATGGCGGAATTAGAAATCTTCCTAATTAATTAAAAAAATTAAAATTATAGAGTGACATTTTTTCACGAAATTTTTGTCCTCTTTAATTTACTATAGAACGGTTATTTACAAATGTGAATTGTTTTCGAGTTATATAATGTAAGCTGAAACCTCCCTATATAGGTACCTACTGGGCTAAATTTGTTAAATAAAATTTATTTTGAGACAATAATCGTATTTCTATTAATTTGCTTTGTGAATGCTAAATCCTTTCTTTATATATTTATAACTATAAGATTTTTTTTCCTTTTATTATACTAATATTATTCAATAAATTTGTTTCTCGATGTACGCTTAGGAGCTAGGCAAAATATTGAATTCACTTGAATTTTTTTTCTTCTTTTGCTCTATATGTGTATAATAAAGATTAAATGACGAAGGTAGGGGCGTAATTTCAGAAGATAATGTTTAGTAACTTCGTGATCATTGGTGTTTTTATTCTTTGTTTCAATTTAACGACCTATAACAAAATATAGTAACTGAATAGCGCGAAATTGTGAAAATTTCAAATGCGATGCGCCATCTCTTCGGGTTGTCCGATCGATCTCAAATTTTGTACAAATTATTTTCTTATCTAACCTCCTTATTTGAACTTCTGTCCCAAAAAAATTTAATGGTCGAAAAATAAGGTTAATGGGTCATTTCATCGCAAATCGGACAGTTTGAAAAATTTTAATTTTTAATTTCCATAATTTTTTAATATCTTTTAGTACCCATCAAAAAAACTCTTCCTGATAAATTTTGAAATTTTTTTGATCACCGGTTTAAAAGTTTCGCTCATAATTTCTTCAAAAATCGTCCAAATTCAAAATTTTTGTAATTCTTGTTTTTTATATACTTTTTAAGAAAAAAAATACAAAAAATTATTTAAATTATTTTTTGTATGCGGTTTTTGAGTTTGAAAATTTTAATCTTGTTTTTGAAATCTGTATGTTCTCTTCGATTTTTTTGATAATTTTTTATTTTAAATTTCTATTCATTCTACAAATTTTATAGACCGGGTTGATAGGGGGCCAATGATAATTACTATTTTTTTTTCGATTTTCGATTATTGATTTTGATTTTCTTTCAACAAACTAAAATACAAATTATTTATTTTAAACACCTGTTAACGATAAAAATAAATTCAAAATAACTAAAAATAAGCTGAAGTGTTCTGATGTGGCCATCCACTTGTCTTTACCATACAACCTGGCCTCTCACTTATATTTAATATTTAATAAAATTATTTATAATCTTGTAGGGGAGAGAGCTTAGTTTTTGCATTTTTAGACTCTTGGGGGCCCACTGATTATGTATACAAAATTTGGTTGAGTTTCGTACAAAGCCTATATTTTCATTTTTTGACCCTATACCCCCCTTGGGCGGTTAGTTTTTCCATTTTTAGACTTCTGGAGTCCCACTGATTATGTATACAAAATTTGGTTGAGTTTACTCAAATTGCCTAGATTTTTAACTCCACCCCCTTTAATTTTAGGTCGATATGCACCAAAATCTAATCAGCTCTTAATCTCAATGGACCAAAACTACATGTGAAATTTGGTTTTAATATTCACACTAGTTTTTGGGCTAGCTCGTCCACAAAAATTTGGTAACGCACAGACTAACAAACATTTTGACAAAACAATTATAATTATAATTAATATAATTTTTTCGATGTTCACTTATTAGAGATTTTTTGTAGAGCAAAATGTCATGGTTTTGCTCAATTTTTTTATTCAAAATAGTTTCAGCCTTTTTTGAGATATTTTGAAAAAAAAAGGAAAAAACACTTTTTTCATGCACGATTACAATACTTGACCATACCCTGTATGGTAAAGTAAAAAAGAGAACTCAATACTAAAAAGTGGGTTTAATAATGGTGAATATAATTTTTTCGAAATTTCCAAAATTCGAAAAAAAAAATAGTAATTATCATAGGCCCAATATCAACCAAGGGCTAAAATTTGAAGAATGAATAGAAGTTTAGGAGAATCCAAAATTAAAATTTGGAATTTGGCGTGGAATACCTCTCATATATTTTTGAATAACAACACAACCACCGAAACAACAAATCTTCAATTTATTTATAATTTAATTATATTATTCTTAATTTTCTACCTATAAGTGAAAGTAGTTGTAAGCGTGTTCATGTTATATATTTTTTTTTAATTCTCGTAACATAATAATGCTGCCGCTAATGATTAGATTTCTAATTAATTAATCTCTTTTATTTCTTCTCCACATTTACTCTCTTGTTCTTTTTTCTTTCTTTTCTCGTTTAATTATTTATTTTTATTTAGTTTCCACCTTTTCTCACGTTTCTTTCGTTATTTTTTTTTTTGTTGTTGTTAATTTGTTCACTTTGTATTATTTTTTTTATTTTCTTTTGTAATTGAGATTTTTGTTAATCTGAGATTTCTTCTCGAAACGTTCTTTTTTTCTTCTTTTTTCTTGATTGTGATTATTCCAGTTATCTTCTTCTTGATTTCTTTTTCTCTTTTGTTGTTGTTTTTCGTTCATGTTTGGCCTTATATTGAAAATTCCTTTCAACAATATATATGTATGTTATTTACCTCATCTCTTATGACTAAAATGGAATATATACTAAATATGGCTTTGAGATAAATGCATTGTGTGTATATAATAAAATTATAATAGTTACTTAAAGTTTTTTTATTATTTATTTATTTTATTATTCAATTTATGCTATTAACATTTTATTGGTCATCTTTTCTGCCTGATATTGGCATATCCGAAAGACGCGAAGGATCGTCTTTAAATGGACATTCAAACCATAGGCGCGGGGTTTTGAATTTTTTAGGGAGGAGGAGGGGTCTCAGTGAGAAAAAATTGATGGAAGAAAATTTTCAAATTTTTATTAAAATAAATGAATATATTTTTCAATATTATTTTAGATAATATTCTATAGCCATCTATAGTCTCTGAAATGTAGGTACTTAATATATAATCGGCTTGGGGGTGACGACATCACTAATAGTTCGTGAAAATTCTGTCTTTCATACATTGTGTGCTGTCTGGATAGTCTCGAAACAAATATATTATATATATAATTTATACATATTTTTTATAGAGTTTATATTAAAGTCTAGTTACTTTTTATTTTAGATAAATGTTTAAACATTTGCTTTATAATTAATTTTTAAATAATTGAACCGCGAAAGTTGGATAGAGGTATTTAATAAGGTACCACGACATTTCAGCCCCCGACAAAATATCCCCCGACATAATATCTTCTGACAAAATATTCCCCAGTATAAGGGAGAATACAAAAGAGATTAAGTGAGAAGCTTATAATCATAGTTTTGAATAATATAAACAGACTTTCATATTTTGGCGGCTAATTAGCCGTTTGAAAGTGCTGCTGTCTGTCGTTAGATTTTCTAGCTAACAATTTATTATTTTTACTATCTATAATATAGTATTTATCATCTATATTTACTTATTTATCGTCTATGTTTACATTACACAATTATTGATTGTTTGTTAAAAGTGTTAATAATCATTATCGTTATTAATTATTATTATAATATTGGGCGAAAATATAGAGCCCCAAACACACCCGCCCGACGATTGGCTGGTTCGGTTTTCAATGTGTGTTTGATTAGAAAAAAAAATGGGAGCCCGAAACACACCCCGCCCGGACTAAACTTTCGGAGGTTCGGTTAATATATATTCAGTTCGGCTTGGTTGGGTTCGTATAGCTCTGACGCCAACCGAACCGTCTAAAACCAGCCCGAAAAGGAGCTATACGAACCCAACCGAGCCGAACTGAATATATATTAACCGAACCGGAGTCGATTTGCATTACTCATAAGATTCACGAGGGGAAGGGTTATTTTGTCATGAGATATTTTGTCTGAAGGATATTTTGTCGGGGGATGTTTTGTCGGGGGCTGAAATGTCGCGGAATCATTTAATAATTTTTTACTGCTAATTCTGCAGATATATAAAAAATTATTTTTCAAAAGAAAAAAATGAAATTAAGCACCCGACAGGATTCGAACCCGCGTCCTTCCTCTCTATATATATTTGCAGGTGCAGATCTAGATATATGGAATTTTTGGGCTGCCCAGGGCCTCCAGTTCCCATTGAAGACAATGTACAATATTGCAAATTAAAAAAATAATAATCTAAAATTACAGTTGCTGACTCTGTGTATTAAATAAATAAAATATTTTATTGCCCTAATTTTTTCATATACCGTAAACATCATTATAGAAAACAGTTTTTTGACAAAATGGCAATTAGTTTGATTAGTTAGCTAATCCCCCAAGTAGTGTTAGCCCAGGGCCCCAGAAATGCACGGCCGCCCCTGTAGATTTATATAGATATATATTTATTGGCATCAACCATTTCTCTTTATCGAGATTGCCATTTCTTGAATTAAATATGTACTTTTAGGAAGAGAAAGAGAGAGACAAAGAGGAGGTAGTTTTTAAAAATGTCTCATTATTTGAAAGGGTCAATTTAGCCAGCCAGCCCTTCTATACAAAAAATATCTCATGGTTTTATTTTTTATTTTTATATCGAAAATGTCTCGACGTTTTTTTTTATCAACCTCGCTGATGTATTTATATATTATTTTTTTTTGTCTTCATTCCTGTTTTTTTCATCATGTTGGACTTGTTTTTTATTTTTTATTTTTTTTTTTTGCCAGTGTGTGTCGAGGCCGAGAAAAATAGCCGACATTTCCATATTTTTCCATGGTATGGCGTCACGCGGGTGGAGCAGGGGCAAGGGGCAGGGGCCAGGGGGTGCAAGTGACGGGGGGGGGGGGGAGGAGATCGTAACGAAATAAAAAAAAAATAAAAAAATACTAAATCGAAAAAAAGTGGTGGTCGGCGCCAGCGTTGGTTGGTTTTTATCGACGCCCAGCCATCACTGAGAGAGGATCGAGGACGACGGCAAGAGAGAGAAAAACAGGCCAAAAAAAATGATGCAATTTGAACTTGTGCTAATTTAAATATCTTTAAAAAGATAACAACAAATTGAATTTCAAATTTTAAAAGCAGTTTGCAGTTTTTTTCCATAACATATATAAGTAGATACGTAAATAAAAAATATATTTTTTTTTAAATTACATGGATTACTGACTATAATAATTTATCCTCTTGGGATGAGATTATTTCGAGCAACGTTTTTTACTTAAACTCAGGGTGGATTAATTAATTGTACTGGTTGTGAAAAATTTGGCAACAGTATAAACACGTCATCATCATCATTGAGTATACAGTCCTAAGGCTGGTTTGATGCAACAATCCGTCTCCACTCGACTCTGTCCCCCGCCAGCTGTTTGACCTCTCTAAATGTCTGGCATCCCATATCCCCAATTATTTGGTTGAAATATTCTAATCTGGGTCTTCCCCTTCCCCTTTTCTTTCCCACCTCCCCCTCCAAGATATCCCTAAGCAGTCCCCCATGTCTCAGTGTGTGCCCCATCATCTGACCTCTTCTCTCCTTCAGACTCTTCCACAAGGTTCTTCTTTCTCCGATTCTTCCAAGAACTTCTTCATTTGTAATTTTATCCATCCATTTGATATTCATCATTCTTCTGTAGCACCACATTTCGAAAGCCTCTAATCTCTTTCTCTCCGCTTTTCTAATTGTCCAGGTTTCACACCCGTACATGGCTATGCTCCATACATATGTCTTCAATAGCAACTTCCTGTTTTCTAAGCTGATTGAGGAGGAGCATAGTAGTTTTTGTTTTGAATTAAACCCCATTTTTGCTTGGGCAATTCTTGATTTAATTTCGTAATGATAATAAACACGTAATAAAAATAAACTGACGTAGTAATAAAAATTGAAAAAATCGAATCAATCAAAATATCTATTGTATTTGATCGTATTATAGAAAGCTTAAGTTTGATATTGCATGTTACATCTTCTGCTAACATAAGTAATCCTATTGTGGATACAATAGTCTTTGTAAGAGGGGATGCAATTTAGATAGTGATAGCTTCAATTGTTATTCTATTTTAGTTATTGAGACAGAATTAATTAGTTATTAAGACTCTGATAGTATGTACCCATGTGGCAAGTCTGAGACTAAGCCGACCCATGTGGAAATTTTGGAACGGTCGGAGATCATTCCGGCCATCATCCAATACCTGTCTGGTATCAAAATGATCAGATCATGCCGACATCAGATTCTATGTCGGCTTAGTCTCAGACTTGCCACATGGGGACATTCAATCGGACGTAGATTAGAATTAATATCAGATTGGTCTCGGAATGGTCTCTTATCCGACTCTCGAAATTTCGACCGACTTTCCCTCTGGCGGAGACTTGGACAGTTTCAAAATATTTCAAATTGACCCAGACATAACCACCAAGTTTGATACAGATGTCATTTTATAAATAGTCAGCAAAGAGTGTGTTTTATCCCTTACTATAATATCTGTGTGTAAATATAATTTCTGCCTCGAGTAATAATTTTGGTAAGTGATATATAAATTTCGTTATAGTGTAAAAATTAACCGATTATTGTCTCCGACGATCATAGAATCTGATGTCGGAATGATCTGATCATTTTGACACCAGACAGGTATTGGATGATGGCCGGAATGATCCAAAATTTCCACATGGGTATATAATTTACATTTGGCTAGAAATGCATGATTATAATTCAAAATAAGTATTGTTCTTTATTTTGTAAATAAAAAACACTATTAAACCCACAAAATAAAACTTAAAATTAAGATTTCAAATAATTTATTTTCTTTTGTGGTAAATAATTCTGATCCAACAACTTTACTTTCCAAAAAATTTTGTGTTCTATATTTTATATTTTGTTCATTATCTTTATTTTTATATTGTATTTCTTTTTTAAATTATTATATAAATGTCTCATCTTGCGTATCTTGACATACGCTAAATAAATAAATAAATCCAACAAATTTGGGCCACCCGAATTTTTCTTGTTTTTTAGTATGTAGGTACTTATCTTGAAGTGTCAATAAATTCCGAAGATATATAGTACAATAGAATGGACTCAGTTAATCAAGCTTTAGACTGAAAAAAAAACTCAACTCCCCAAATAAAGCGTAGTTACCTATGGAAATCGTCTTTTTAATAAAAATTTAAAATTCTTGAAATAATTCGATATATAGAGATTTTCGCTATATGAAAGTGAAACTGTATTTAAATAGAAAATCTAAAATAATAATAATAATAATAGTAAATTTTTTTATTAAGAGAATTTCTGATATTATAGTATAACATTTCGTCGACATTGTCGAATACCAGATAGAGCTGATGCAATAAGACGCTAAATTTATATTATACTGCAATAGGAGAATGCCAGTATATGACATATCAAATGATAGATAATAATACACAAAATAAATTAGCAAATTCGAAGCCTAAATATAATATATACAACAAATTGAATGAATTTGAAACAGCACTTATGATAATAATATGGAACTTAATATTGGAAGGATTTAATGTTACTATTGAAGCCAACAAGAACCTAGAATTGATTTATTATTGTTTGTAGAGTGGTTAAAAGTTGAAATGACGTTAAATAGTAAATTCTAAAATATGAATAAATTCTGAGGAAGTAACAAAAACGATTTGTTCTGAATGAAAATGTAATGAAATTTGACTCGAAATGTCGAAAAAACATAAATTCTAATATTTGAAGAAATTCTGAAGAAGTAAGTCAAAAGAACAGAAACGGTTGTTATTAATGAAAAAAGTCACAAAATTTGACTCGAATATCGAAAAAATGTAAATTCTAAAATTTGAAAAAAATACTGAAGAGGTTAGTCTCTAAGACAGAATCGATTTGTTTTTTATGAAAAAATAACGAAATTTGACTCGAAATATCGAAAAAATGTAAATTCTAAAATTTGAAAAAAAAAATACGGAAGAAGTAAATCAAAAGAGCAGAAACGGGTTGTTATTAATGAAAAAGTAACGCAATTTTACTCGAAATGTAGAAAAAATATAAATTCTAAAATTTGAAGAAATTCTGAAAAAGTAAGTCAAAAGAACAGAAACGGTTTGTTATTAATGAAAAAGTAACGAAATTTGACTCGAAATGTCGGAAAATTGTAAATTTCAATATTTGAAGGAATTTCGATAAAATATGCCAAAAGGGCGGGAGCGATTTTTGGTTGATAGGGTGAATTCTAGAACCTCTAGAATCGATAAGGGTTGATTCCTAATCAATTAAGGGTGAAATTTGCCAAAAACTCTTCCAATTATAGAAGTATCTGTTGATGTTGACACTCTGAGCTTCAGGCAACAACTGATCCTTGAGGCCAGAACTCTCTGCATATATAAACGAAAAAGAGAGAAAGAATCGGGAAGTAGAATCACACTGATTTTACAAATTGCTCAAAATGCAAATCTATTAAACAAATTCGAATTTCTAACGAACAGACGACTTGGCCTTCATCAAACCTTAATACAAGCCAGGGTTTCGAGCAGTACTATAATTAATTAGTTATTGTGTTTTTTCAGCAATGTTCATATTAATCGAAATCAGGAATGTCCAACCTTTTAGCTTGCACGGGCCACATTTGTCGCGGGTCGCAGATAATTTTTTTTAATGCTCTCTAATGGAAGTAGGGACTCATGAAGAAGCTGTCCCTATGAATCTCGAAAGATCTCTGCATTATCGAAGAGAAGGAAGAAGGGATCAAGAGAAAGTGTGTAGGGCTTAGGTGTTGAAGTTTTGAAGGTTATAAGTGTCAGAAAATTGACAGTTAAAAAAATGTATATACGTTATAATGAATATGGAGTCGAAAACAGAACGAAATGGTGTTTATTTTTCCGTAAATCTTGAATTTTATTACAGATTAAAAATTAAAAATTTACACTCATATTTTTCGAATTTCTTATTTTAGAGGAAAAAAAATTATCAGGATAAATTGTATCAGATACATTTTCCAGCGAGTTTTCCAGAAAGTACATGTAAATCTCAGTGTTTTAAGGAAGTTGATGATTTATGTCGGGCCGCATTCATTCAAGTGCTGGGCCACGGGTTGGGAGCCCTGATTTAAATCTTTCTCAATAGTTTTTACTTTAGCATACAGGGTATGGTCAAGTATTGTAATCGCGCATGAAAAAAATGGTTTTTTCCTTCTTTTTTTTCGAAATATCTCAAAAACGGCTGAAACTTGTTTGATTAAAAAAATTTAACGAAACCATGGCATTTCGCTCTACAAAAAAGCCCTAATAAGTAAACATCGAAAAAGTTATATTTTTTGAGATAATAATTGTTTTGTTAAAATGTCAGCAAATTTTGTATACATAATCAGTGGGACCCTACAAGTCTAAAAATGCAAAAACTAACTCCCTCCCCTACATTATTATAAATAATTTTATTAAATATTAAATATAAGGAGGGGCCAGGGTGTATGGTAAATTCAAGTGAATGGCCACACCAGAACACGTCAGATTTTTTCTCTAAATTCTGGAAAACGTGCCAAATTTCAACTCATTAACTAAAATCTAGTTAATGAGTTTGCTTTAGGGAAACACATATATAGAAAAAAATAATCTAGGTTGAAAAAATCATTTTTAATCACGTTTTTGACATTTTCAAAAATAATAATAATAAAAATAAAAAATATTCGAGTGAATAATTAATAACATCAGCGGTATAAAATATTGTTTATATATTAATCTCTCTAATAGTTATTCTTTAAATTCTCAAAAAAAATCACAATAAATTTCGGGTCACTTGCAAAAGAGAGAGAATAAAAAAACACCTCTTGATATTCAAAATGAATTTCGGTATTTTTTATTTATTTTTTTTTTGTCCACATCCGTATTCGATCCTTAATACACGCATTATTCAAAAATAAAAAAAAGTTAAATCACCTTTCTCCTAAATGGAATTTTTTTTCTCTAAATAGTCCAATGAAACAAAAAACCAATTTCAAGCTTTTGGTATTAAATGTGTTATCAAAAAAATAAAAAAAAATAAATCCAGGACAAAAAATACAACACCTATTTTCGTATGGATCATTTCAAAACAATTCTTTTTTTTTTAATATATATAAAAAATAATAAATAAATAATATTATTTATATTACAATATATTCAAATCATTCAATCCATTGACCTTATTGTTTTTTATTTATATATAGTAGGTATACAGAAAAATCACGAAATGAACACGAATATTATTAAAACGAAGGTATTATATTATATAAAAAATGGAATTTTATACAAGATAAAGTCATGCGTCACCAGATTATTTATTATAAAAAAAAGCCGGCAATTTAAATAAATAATATCCAGAATAATTCAGTTGATAAATTGGATGAAAAAGTGAAAATTTTTTCAAGACTTTTTGCCGTTCCATTGAATTAATAATTTTTGTGTAATTTTACCGTATGTAGTATATTAATAATAAATCACTTATATAGGGTAATTCTAATATAAGAAAATAGCATTTCAATTAAGAATTTTGTACTTCTCAGTTTTTCACTTGAGCAGCGAGTTGACTAGAAATGCCAAAATAGTTTAATTTTTTCCTCATCACATATTCAATTAAATCTATTGAAATTTCATATCTATGAAATATTTTCTTTTATCATTTATCTCAAATAGTTTTTATTAGAATATTTGCATTATAAAGGGTAGTTTATTTAAAGCCTAATTCGAAAAACCAACGCTAATTACTACTTTGAAATAATTTTTGAAAATATGAAATTATTAAATATTATAGAACAATCGATTTTTAATAATTATATTCGATTTTGAACGAAATTGATTGATTAGTTTTTAAGAAAATGGTAAAAAGCTAGAAAACACTAACAAATGACTCGCTGATGACGGGCGACTTGCGAATCAGACTCTTGATAAAATAGACCGAAAAAATTATAAATGAGAAAGAAAACGATCTTATTTGATCGATTTCATCTATCTGAAGGTTCACAGTATGTCAATAATATAAGAAAATAGCATTATGATTAAGACTTTTGTAGTTTAAGAGAAGTTGTATGAAAGGATTCAATTTCTTCTCTCCGGGATCCAATCAACTAGAAATGGCCTAAAGTTTGATTTTTTTCTCATTAGATATTTATTCAAATCTATTAAAATTTCTTATCTGTATGTTATTTTCATTTATCTTTTATATTAAATAATTATTATTAGAAAATTTGGATTTTAAAGGGTAGTTTATTTGAAGTCCAATTTGAAAAAACGCTAATAAATCCGTTGAATTTTTTTTAAATATGAAATTAATAGATATTATAAAACAATTAATTATTAATCATGTACTTCAATTTTGAACTAAATCGTTTCAGTAGTTTTTGAGAAAATGATCAAAAACCATCTGAGTCCTCTCAAAAACGATGCTTTTTGAAAGCACGACATGCTTCTGAAAAAAGTTGAAAAAGTCATATGAAACGAAACATTGACTTGTGACATGGAGGTGAATTTTAAAATGTCTCTAAAACGGCCTTTCATAGACGGTTTTCTGGGTTTTTGACGATTTTCTCAAAAAGTACCGAAGCGATTTCGTTCAAAATTGAACTAAATGATTAATAATTAATTGTTTTATAATATCTAATAATTGCATATTTTTTAAAAAAATTTAACGGAGTTATTAGCGTTTTAACAAATTCGACTTCAAATAAACTACCCTTTAAAATTCAAAATTTCTAATAATAATTATTTGATATTAAGGATAAATGAAAATAACACAGATATATGAAATATCAATAGATTTGAATAAATATCTAATGAGAGAAAAAATCAAACTTTTGGCCATTTCTAGTTGGTTTGCTCCCGGAGAGAAGAAATTGAATCTTTTCATACAATTTCTCTTAAACTACAAAATTCTTAATCAAAATGCTGTTTTCTTATATTAGAATGATACTATGTACCTTAAGATAGGTGAAAATGATAAAATAAGATCGCTTTCTTTCACATTTATAATTCTTTTGGCCTAATCGAGAGGCTCTGCAACGCAAGCCTATCAGACTATCAGAGGGAATAAAAGTGGAATTCGGTTGATGTCACGGATTTCGCTAAATTTTTTTGGGATATCAAATAAAACACCACTTTACCAGAAAAAGTGAATATTTTTGAAAAATTATATTTATTTTAACCAAAATAAATTCCTGAATAAAAATTTAATATCTTCGTCTATCTTCTAAATTATTGGTCCTAGACAAATTAATTATAAAAGATTTTTTGTAGTACATTTAAATTCCTAAAAATTGTTTCATGTAACTTTTTTTTGTAGGTGACTTACTTTTGGTTTTATAAGAGATCAAATTTGAAATTAATATTTTATTACTATATTATATATATCAATTAAATTTAAAAATCCGTTCTTGAGATATTAATTGTATTAAAAAACACACATAAAGATGGACAACGAAGCAAAATAGATGAGTTATTTATAAAACTTCACCTCTTCTCACATAAAAACATCTATTTTTCCATTATAATAAAACATTTAGTTCCCCGTAAACTAAACTCCTTTGGTTTTGTCCAATATATCACCGGATTTCTAGTTAGTAGTGATTCATTCAACCTTGCTAACTAACAAAACTACTCGGTCGCAATATACTACTACTACTACTGTAAGTAAACCTCCTTTAATCCTTGATAAAGCCAGATTTATTTTCTCTCTTTTTCGTCATTTGATTTCCATTCTTTTTTTTTTTTTACTCCATCTCGTTTTGCTAAGAATGTTGTCTAATCCGTCTATATATTTTTTTCAATCCTTTTTTTCTTTATTTTATTGAAAACAATAACGAAATGAAATGATTGAATAGCAACGCATACCCTAACTTAACATACAACGAAAAAAAAAAGTGAAATTCACTCGAGAATCAGTATTACTTTTACATGAACTGAATATATAATATCAAAAATAAGCAGGATACTCAGTCAGTCATTCTCTCAGAGAAAGAGAGAGTGAGAGAGAAAAAAAATCTTAAATATTTTAATATCGATTCATGAAAAAAAGAAGATGAAGATAGAGGGAGGATGGTAAAAGAAAAAAAAAATTAATTCCACGAAACATATCATTAAAGAACTTAAAAATACGAAATTAATATCATTAAGAGACTATAGAGAAAAAATCTCTTGTTGGATCAATTTTTTTTTTTTTTTTTATTATATAGATGCGAATTTTGTGTCCGAAGGACAATCGATGTCTGTTCTTTTATACTTTTTATAGACAACTATATATATCCCAAATATGAGCTCAATAACTTGAAAAACATAGAAGTTACGAAGCCTTTTGTGTTTAAGAAACCAAAATCAAAAACACCCCATTTTTTCCTTACAAATTTTGAAAAAGATGAATAAACACAAGATATATTTCAACAATATGCCTTGTATAAAAATTGAATTCTAAAATTCTAAAAAGGGGGGGTCGTGTAGGCTAGGCAGTAGCATGTCAGCCAGCTAACCAAGAGGACCCGAGTTCGAATCCGACTCGAGGCATCCGGCTAAAATCTGACCCCCTAGATAGAGACAAATTTAAATAAAATAATTAGTATCGTAAATGGCTGGGCCGAAAAGCCAAAAAAAAAAAAAAATTCTAAAAAAGGGGGAGGGGGTCAGATAGGCTAGGGGTTAGCGCGCCAGCCTGCTAACCGACTCGAGGCATCCGGCTAAAATCTGATCTGTCAAATTTTCAAAAAGATGAAAAAACACTTTCAAGATATTTCAACAATAAGCCTTGTATACCAAAAATCTACCCTAAAATAACTATATCTCCCTTTTAAGGGCAAAAATAACAAAATACCCAAATTTATTTTTTGTACCTCGCATTTTTCTAAGCTAAAACCATATCGATATCTTTTCGGGTTTAAGAGATCTTTAAAAACTCTGAAAACCAATTTTGGGACCATTTTCGGCCCCTTTAGGATTTGAATATCAAAAAATTCCTTCTTAGCACACCCATAAAATTTTATAAAGAATATACAGCACAAATTTCATTTTTCTAGGTTCAGCAGTTTGGGCTGTGCGTGAAAAGTCATCTTCCCTTTTTATATATATATATATATATATATATTTGTTTGTTAGAGACTATAGTTGATAAAGGGAGAAATTCTCCCGAAATTTTTGGATTTGTTTAAACATTTATTTTAATCATATAACAAAAAAAAATATTATTTTCATTATATTAAGTGTATTCCCTATACACCCTAGATTTATTAAAATATTGCTATATCTTAGAGTTAGTAAGTTATAGACTCCAAAATTATAATAGCTAAAAATCTGTAAAAATTCCGAGGGATATCTACTATTATAATGATAAAGTAAACAGAGTTTCGAAACATGTGTACGTACTTTGGATGGAATAAAAAAATTGATCGTTCACTGCCAAAAACCCCATGTTATTTAGATGGGAAACTTACATCGCTGGCGGGACAGGTTATAATTGAGATGGTCTTGAAACTTGGGGGATATTTTTTTTTTTATTTATTTCGAACCATTTGAGCCCTTGTCAGCGTAAAAATTCGAAAATACACAAAATATGGACCACCCTAATTATACGATATCTTATAAGTAGAGACCGGATTCCTAAGCAATTGCATATTTTGTTTGCCCCCACATACGACCCAGGGGATCAATTATCTATCCGAATCATGCATCTAGGATACTGTGGGTTAAATTTTATACTGCATATTTTTGCATATTTGAGTAATATTGCGTAAAATTGCATATTTGAAGGATGTTGCATAAAATTGTATATTTCGCGCTAAATACAGATGTTTGAAAAGTAACTTTACTGAGAAAAAAATGAAAAATAAAACAGGGGGACACTATAATTTAAATTCGAAGAAAACAAAAATAGGCCTCAACAACAAGAGTGTTGGACTACAAAGTAGCAAGTTGGGTTACAAAGAATGTAAACATAGCTAAAAAGCAACAATCCACTTATTTTTCTTATTATTCAGTTGTACTTTGACTTTACTAGATACTTTACTCTACTCGAAAATGCCGAAAAGTTTGCAATCTTTTTCTTTCAAAATAAAAGTGGTGGTTTTAAGTTCATTTAAATTCGCCCTTTTTCTTTCTTTTTTTTAATGGCCTTCGATAACTATAGCCTATTTTGGCCATTGAGTGTTCCTATGTGTGTGTGCGTGCGCGGAAGTGTGTGTAAATTTGTGTAAGGATCAGATTATAGCCGGTAAAATTTTGCATTATTTCTTTATTAGCTTATTATTTGTACGTCAATAGCAAGAGATGGTTAATATAAAAAAAAGGCAATACAATAGCTTTCTGTTAAATAAAACTACCACCCCACCCCCTTTTTTCGTTCACATTTTTGAAACATTAAATTTGTTATGTTGATATTAATTATTCAAGTGAACCTATTATTTCTTTGAGTTTAAAGATTTTTTAATATATTAATGGTAATGAGAAATTTGTGAAATTTTTACGCAAAAAATGTACATATTTGACACTTGGAGTCTGTAGATTATTTTATAATTTCATTCCTTTAATAGCATTCCTTCAAATATATAGTATTTTTGTCTTCAATTTTAATTTTTTAGTGCATAAAAAGTTATTTGGCTATCTTTACCTGCATATTTTTGCATATTTCAACGTATACTACAAATTACTTGGATATTTCAGGATTTTTAACTACATGTTTTATGGGGTATTTTGGCAGTTTTGACTGCATAAAAATCCGGTCTCTACTTACAAGCTGTGAATCTCTTGGTATGATCATACCAAGAGATTATAGAGACACTCGAGTGTCTGACAATCCAGCCCTTTGGATTAAATTCAGAAACCACTGATTCAGTTTATTTTGAAAAAAGTGTGTGTGTACTTATGTACACGCGTTAGAAGTTATACTTCTTTGGCGTCTGAAAAAAATTTCAAAAAACAAAACTGCAGTAAAGATCGAAGAAAAATATTAATGCAGTACAATGCTAGATGTTATTTTCACTTAAATTCCAGAAAATTACCAAGGTAATCTCTAATATAAAATATAAAGATATGTTTAGAATTAGATTTGACAAACAAAATGATTAAATATTTATTAAAAAATAATTATTGAAGGAGACAATAAAAGAGTGTGTCTTCTGCTGGAATTATAAATTTTATTTATTTATAACGAGACTATAGTTTCGAGGGCTTTGCCCTCTTCATCAGTCTATTACAATGTATTCACAGGAATTAATTTATGAATGAAAGGTTAACATCTTTCATGTGGTTAGGTTAGAAATTACACAGGGTGGGCAAGTTAAGAATTCTTAATTATTATTCTTAACTTGCCCACCCTGTGTAATTTCTAACCTAACCACATGAAAGATGTTAACCTTTCATTCATAAATTAATTCCTGTGAATACATTGTAATAGACTGATGAAGAGGGCAAAGCCCTCGAAACTATAGTCTCGTTATAAATAAATAAAATTTATAATTCCACCAGAAGACACACTCTTTTATTGTCTCCTTCAATATATAAAAATTCTGCTACTCTCGGCAAAAACTTTCAATTTAAAAAATAATTAACTCTCCAATAATAATTCTAGATATAATACTTACAGAATTAACCTCTAATATTTGAAAACACTCTCAAAGTTTTTACACAGTTTTTGTAACTGACAAATTTATATAATAAATATATATTTTATTTAAAAATATAATATATAATTATTAAGAATTTGATTATAAATATAAATAATATATTTCACATCCACATCAACTGGCTTATTGAATTTGAAAATAACAACACGTTTTGTTAGATTCCTTGCAGTCATTTAAAGGAATATATTATTTATTCTATTCTGTAGCCAACTTCATCATGTTAATTTTTGTGACATCTGCGCGCGCAGGCCACAAATTCACTCTCATTCAAACGCGCCAAAAGAAGTATAACTTCAAAAAATATTATAATAAGTACAAATATTTTTATAAAAATCACTGTGGGAAAGATTTTTTTTTCTGAATGGTGAAAAATTCATAGGGCGGCAATTCTCAATCCTTTAATAATACTAATAATAAAACTTCCAAATCGTTTTTTGTACTAATTCACTTAAACATTTTTTCTTATCTCGATATATATACCTTCTCCTCCGTTCACGAATAAAATAACGATTGGGATCTTTATGCGATTCTGTGCTTTGTCTCAATGATAACAAGTTTTAATGGAATTAAACCGGATCGCAAATCAAATGTCTCCACTATAGATAGAAGAAATTGGTTTGATGAGAGAGTACCATAAGTATTACTTATATAGAATGGGTGGGATCGTGAAAAAAAACAACAACTATTTCTTACGGGACATTTCCTTTTATTATATTTGAAACTAGTATTATTACCATTACGTATAACCGAGGGGTGAACCGCAACCTAATATGCTGTACACCTACTTCCACTTGTACTTCCAAATATTTCCAACTAATTCCAAATATTTCCAAGTACTTTCAAATATTTCCAAATACTTTCAAATATTTCCAAGTACTTCCAAAATACTTCCAAAGAGGTGTACACCTACTTCCAATCGCGGATCACCCCTCGCCTGTAACATTAGGGTCTAGCTATAGGATCTAGCTATAGGGTCTAACTATAAGGTCTAGGTGTATCTCGAGGGGTGAACCGCGACCTAATATGCTGTACACCTACTTCCACTTGTATTTCCAAATATTTCCATGTACTTCCAAATATTTCCAACTAATTCCAAATATTTCCAAGTAATTCCAAATATTTCCAAGTACTTCCAAATATTTCTAATTAATTCCAAATATTTCCAGGTAATTCCAAATATTTTCCGGCCTAAAAACCTCGAAATTTTCGGCCATTTTCCAGTTATTCGCATATAACTCGAAAATAGTTCATATTTTATAAATAAGCATTCTATAGTAAATTAAAGAGGATAAATTTTCGCGTTGAAATGCAAAATTGGTTTTGTAGTTCGATTTTTAATGGGGATCCAAAAAACAGCCCCCAGGAACACTTTTGAATATCCCTAAAACTCGCACTTTTTTCGATTTTTTTCTCATTTTGACCATGAAGGAGCACGTTTCCAACAATGAAACCTCTATACATTTTAAGACTATATTAAATTTGCTACAATTTAAACAAAGTTTCATATTTATTGGATAATGGGTAATTTCACCACTAAAACATTTTTGTTTCGCTGTCTATTTTTCTAAATATTTATTTGTTCACCAGATAACGCAATTATTTTTTTCTTTTTTGAAATTAAATTCAGTTAATTAAAGTGAAAAAAATTCTTTAGAAACGTTTGAAGATTATTTTTAGATTTCGCCCATAAATTCATCATTCTTTCGACTCTATCATACTCTACTTACTTTAAGATTTTTTTTTATAAATACCATATATGTAGATACATTTATGTATTAATGTGTTAGTGTATATATATATATATGTGTGTGTATATATTAAAAAAGACGGAAAAAAATCGACAAAAACATATGCGAGATTAAATCTAATTTTTTTTCTTCTACTCCGCGCTCGTTTGAAAATAGTAGAAGCATGTATAATGGGGGGGGGGGGAAAGAGGGGGATTTTTTTCTGTCTGGTAAAATAACCCCCACCCACACACCATTTGGCTGAATGTTTCGTTTTATAAATGAGGAATGGAATTGGGCAAAAAACGAGTACAGAACAAAAAATATATATACATACTATATATATATATATATATTATATAAAAAAAAAAATAAATATAAAAAAATGAGAGATGGAAATATAGAAAAACAACATATGAAAAAAAAACAGTTTTAAATTATCAAAAGCATTCTAGTTTAAATGTTCAATTCTCTCTCCCTTCAATGTATGTACGTTAGAAGAAGAATTTAATATAAATATTTGAAAATGTTTAATCAAATTATTTTTAAACCTATAAGAGAAACTAAAACCAACGTTAAGTGAGAAATGCAATTAATAAATTAATATTATTAATAAAATCTACTTAGAGAAAATTTTAACTTTGGCAAATTTTTTCAAAAACTATGCAATTATTACTGCAAAAGTTTTTCCCCGGATTAAATTTTCTCTTATTTTCACTGTTAAGTGGGGTTAACCGCCAACATATGTTACAGAAAAATCCTGCAATTTTAGATTGACAATAATGTTAAAAGATTTACTCATAAGCCTAAGAAATCTTATAGAAAATGTACATATTTGAAAAAAAAAGAAAAAAAAATGAACAACTGGTTTCTTGATAAATTTACTTTAAACTTTATAGTTTTTAATATTTATTTTTAAATAAATGAAGGGTTGTCATGGTGCGGGAATTTTATCAATTTATTTTAGGAATTAAAAAATGTTTTTTTTCAAAAACACGGAAAAAAATTGAAAACCCTTAAAATGCATAATTTGGAACATATAATTCCAAAAATACTGAAGAAGTAAGTCAAAAGACAGAATCAATTTGTTTTTAATAAAAAAAAAGTAACGAAATTTGACTCGAAATGTCGAAAAAATGTAAATTCTAAAATTTGAAAAAAATATTGAAGAAGTAAAGTCAAAAGACAGAAACGGTTTGTTTTAAATGAAAAAGTAAGGAAATTTGACTCGAAATGTCGAAAAAATGTAAATTTGAAAAAAATACTGAAGAAGTAAAGTCAAATAACAGAAACGGTTTGTTTTTAATGAAAAAGTAATGAAATTTGACTCGAAATGTCGAAAAAATGTAAATTTGAAAAAAATAGTAAAGTCAAAAAACAAAAAAGGTTTGTTTTTATGAAATTTGACTCGAAATGTCGAAAAAATGTAAATTTGAAAAAAATACTGAAGAAGTAAAGTCAAAAGACAGAACCGGTTTGTTTTTAATGAAAAAGTAAGGAAATTTGACTCGAAATGTCGGAAAATTGTAAATTCTAAAATTTGAAAAAAATACTGAAGAAGTAAGTCAAAAGACAGAATCGATTTGTTTTAATGAAAAAGTAAGGAAATTTGACTCGAAATGTCGGAAAATTGTAAATTTCAATATTTGAAGGAATTTTGATAAAACATGCCAAAAGGGCGGGAGCGATTTTTGGTTGATAGGGTGAATTCTAGAACCTCTAGAATCGATAAGGGTTGATTTCTAGTCAATTAAGGGTGACATTTGACAAAAACCCTTTCAATTATAAATGTATCTGTTGATGTTGACACTCTGAGCGTCGGGCAACAACTGATCCAAAGGCCAGGGCTCTCTGCCTATATAAACGAAAAAGAGAGAAGGAATATGGAAGGAGAATCACACTGATTTCAAAAATTGCTCAAAATGCAAATCTAGCAAGCAAATTCGATTTTATAGCGAATAATCGACTTGACCTTCATCAAATCTTAAGAAAAGGCGGGGTTTGAGGCAGTACGAAACTCTCACTTTTTCATAATTAATTAGTATTAGTTTTTCGACATTTTTTAGTACTTATCAAACCGAAATTCGATATCTTTTAACCCGGGTGATCAAAGAATTTCAAAATTTATATTTATTTAAGAGTTTTTTGATGGGTCCTAAAAAATATAAAAAAATTAAGAAAATCAATTTCAATCCGATTTGGCCTGGAATGCCCCATTATATTCATATTTTATTTAGCTTCGTTTTTGTTCGGGTCCTATTAAAAATATACCTACTCTTTTTAGAACTGCATAATTCCACCGACATGTTAACTAATTGAAAACAATTCGATTGCTAACAAAATAGAAAGTTCCTCTTATAGTCTGTAAGTACTGACATGTTTCGCTACAAGTTTGCACAGGTTGCCGTGGTCAGGCGTACATGAAATTCCATTTAAAATTATTATTATTATTTTTTTTTTTTTGGCTTTTCGGCCTTTTTAGTTATAAACCAATTTACGATACTATATATTTTTTACTTTATCCAATGCGAAGCATGGGAGAAAGTATTGGAATCGCTCTCGCGGCAAGCGCGACTTCAAAGGGTCCTCAGGTAAAGACTACGGAACCCATGGACTCAATTAAGGTCACAAATTGTAGTATTCAATGAGATTGAATTTTAGCACGTGACGGTTTTGCCAAAAATTACCTGGAATCTCGTCGAGAGGCCAAAAAGTGCCATTTTTTTTGGAAGTGCGTGGGGATGGATGGATGGATGTATGTATGTGTGTTATCGTTTTTTTCGTCCATCGATTTTTTCCACACCTTGCGCTGATTGAAATGAAATTGAAAACCTACCATTAGTTTAACAAAATGAAGCGCTGATTAGTTTTTGGTACATATCGGTCCACAAACATTAGTACTTTATTTCAGTACTTTTTTAGTTTTTCTAAATATCTTGAAAATGACTTAACCAATTTTAATGAAATTTAATATCCTAATTAAGTACCTTGGGGACCACAAAAAAGGTTAAATAAAGTTTTTAGTAAAATTATATTTTAACGTACTTTACTCAAGAACATATTAATATTTCAAATGAATTTGGATAAAGTTTAGCAACGATCCGTTGCAGTTTATTTAATTTTGTCTCTCTCTCTAAATTATTTTGACATCAAACAAAAAAAAGTGGGTATGCGTTAAAAAAAGACTTTGATTTTTTTGGGACACCCTAGTATAGATAGATAGATAGATAGATATAGATTTATCGTTTACAGGTAAGTTTAAGTACAAAATATTAAATACAAGGTAGAATAAATAAAAACAATTAAACCAATGAGATTTTGTAAAAGACGATCACGTGATTATTTCAAAAAAGTCAAATCTACTCTCGGTAAATTGAACTTTTATGCATATCTTCTGTTATGTTTTTGGATTTTTTTTTTACGAAAATGCCAGAATCTAGAAATGGTAAATATATTAGCTCAAACAAAAAAATACTACCAGTCCTTTTCTTTCAATAGATAGATCGATGTTTTTTCGCTAATAAAAATATTTCTTTTTCTAAAATATTCATTCATCCGCTAAATATCGCAAAGGAAGACAAAGATCTTTAATTTTTTTTCTAAGATTTAAATAAATAAATAAATTTGATTTGGTTGTTCTAATCAAGAAAAAAAAATTCCATTGGAAATCAAATATTTTCATATTTAAATAGTTTTTTTTTACAAGTTTTTATTTAAAAATAGGGGGAAAATTCTATTAATAGTGATCCATTAATTTATTTATTTTTCTACTCTCATTAGTAATTCTGATTCTTTAATTTTTTGTTAGTTTTTTTACATTATACAAAGCCAGTTTTTGCTAATCGTTTCTTACATTTACATCGTTAAATGTCAATAGAGAGAATTTTTTTCTTTAGAAATATTGATTACATGAATTTAATGATTAATCGATTATATCCAATTTTAGCTTAAAAGAACTTGAATATAGTTTTGATTTTATTTCAATAATTTATTTTTGGTTTAGATTTAATAATTTCCGATTTATCATTTGGTGAATAATTAATTAACGGCCATACGCGGCAATTGAGGTTAGGTTAATCTCAATTAATAAATAATTATTGACTATATATGTACACAGCGCCTTGAGCAATGTAGGTGGTTAGATTAAGATTAAAAATCAGACCATACAAGATTAATTTCTCTTACTAATACGCCTATAAATTAAAAAAATAATTTAAAATAAAGTAAAAATAGGGATGAAAATGACGCTGTTTTGACACGCTTTATATAAGCTTCACCTGTATGTATGTATGTATGTATCAATGTGACTTTTCTTCTGTTAAATTCCCCAAACATTTCTCTATTTAAATGAAATTATATAAAAATAATAAAAATAAATTCATTTCATGGTTGGTTGGGACGGATGGAGGGAGATGGAGGAAACCAATCGACTTGATTGGGGAATAATGGAATTGAAATAATTATCGGAAAAGAGGTTTTTTTATCTAATTAGATTTTTCCTCTTATTAAAAACAAGGACTAAAGATGAATAAGGACACTCGATGGTGGAGAAGTAATCTCCGGAATCGAAGCTAAAATACGAGGTATACATTAATTAATGTAAAATAATTGGTTTAATAAAATTTATAAAAAAAAAAAAAAATTCATTTCATTCTAGTTAAATTCCGCAAACTGTTCTCTATAAAAATAATTCAGACTAAAAAGTAAAAAAATAAATTATATTAAAAAAAGAAACTAAAAAATATGCTTATAAAAAGCACAACATAATGTAATACTTAATCGAAAAGCGTAGGGCATATTGTCGAAATTAATTAAAAGTTTCTGTGCCCCACACTTTTTGATTAAGTATTACATTATGTTGTACTTTTTATAAGCATATTTTTTAGTTTTTTTTTTAATATAATTTATTTTTTTTCTATTTAGTCTGAATTATTTTTATAGAGAACAGTTTGCGGAATTTAACAGAATGAAATGTATTTATTTTTATTATTTTTATATATAAATAAATAAATAATGATCTTTATTTTATATTGGATAATAAAGATCATTATTTATTTATTTATATATAAAAATAATAAAAATAAATACATTTCATTCTGTTAAATTCCGCAAACTGTTCTCTATAAAAATAATTCAGACTAAAAAGTAAAAATATAAATTATATTTAAAAAAAACTAAAAAACATGCTTCTAAAAAGTACAAGATAATGTAATACTTAATCGAAAAGCGTAGGGCACATTGTCGAAATTAATTAAAAAGTTTCTGCGCCCCACACTTTTTGATTAAGTATTATATTATTTTGTACTTTTTAGAAGCATGTTTTTTTAGTTTTTTAAAATAAAATCTATTTTTTTACTTTTTAGTCTTAATTATTTTTATAGGAAAAAGTTTGCGAAATTTAACAGAATGAAATGTATTTATTTGTATTATTTTTATATAATTTCATTATTTTACGTCATAATGTAAATAAATATATACGAAGGAAAACGTATACCTACGTGAAACATCAAATAACGAATTCAAAACTTCCCTCTAATGGGCAAAGTTCTGGCACTTTTTTTTACAATATTACAAAATATAGTGAATGGGGGAGAGGATAGGCGTCAGTTTGCAGCTGTTGGTTATGGATAATTTTTATCACATTTATTTATTTATTAAACGCCCTTTTTTACAATATTATTATTTATTATTATTATTTCAACCATTTTGACATTAGGTTATTAAAATTTGAATTCAATAGTAAAGACAATCTTGTGAATTTCGCCCAAAAATATGAATATTTCATAAGTCATCATTTCGTTTCATTAGCTTTTTTTTCTCATTTTTTCACAAACTATTGAAAATTGATGGCGTAAAATAGCTGCTATAAATTGGACTTTCTATGTTAGTAAAAAAAAACATTTTACATTCAAACTTTATTAAAGTAAATTTTATCCTCGTGAAATGATTGATATCAAAATGTATAAAATCGACCGAAACTCGGATCTAATAAATTTAATCACAAAAATACAAGCTTTAACAGCTGCAAATATAATAAATATTAACTAGTTTTTATTTTCTGATGTTGTCTTATTTGATTTAAGTATCGAATATCTTTATATGTATCTAAAATTAAACGCTCGGTACACTCACTCATTATCAAAATAGCCTAAACCACTGGACATAGAAACGTGGAATTTGGAGAGAATATTACTTTTATGACATAAAGGCAGGGGCGTAACTAGGCTGGGGCAACCGGGGCCCCCGAGGTTGGTAGATAATATGTTTCATTAGGGGACCCGATTTGCGTTCTTGTTTCGGGCCTCTAAATGGCTATAAAGGATCTTTCGAAATTCGACCCATAAGTGGGTAAAAAGGGGTATATATACCGGGTGAGTTTTTTATCTTGAGACAGTCTTATAACTCAAAAACAGTGAATTATATGGAAAAAAGTCTCAAATAAAAATTTATTTATATCAAGGGGGAAACTAAACTACTCTATTGTTTGTCGCACAACAAGCTTTTAAGGGTATTTCAAGGTCAACTTCTGTTTATTAAATGGAAACCTATATTTTTCGTTACGTCTGCACACTCGGAAAAAAAATTTAACTTAAAATTGTTATTATCATTGAAAATAAGATTATTAATTAAATTATTTGTTGTTTAAAATTTCGATCATTTCTAAAATTAATATTTTTTCACAGGTTAGTTGAATAGCTAATTCAGAATTTTCTGTTTTCTTTTATTCTAGATTTCAAATACCTCATTAGAATTTTATTATTGATTAGCACACTCCATATCTGACTATTTATTAATTAAATTTTTATTCTTTAAAATTTCGATCATTTCTAAAATTAATATATTTTTTCTAAATTTCGTTTTTTATATACCTATACATAGTGAATGGGGGAGATGATAGCCGTCAGTGTGCAGCTGTAGGGGGCGGAAAATTAAAGAAAAAATATCAAAAAAGTATATGAATGTGGTGGGCAGGCTGGGTGGGTGGCTGGCTGGTGCACCAGTCAGTTCAAATCGATACGTCTGAATTCAATCGGACTGGACGACAAAAAGCAGAGCTAGAGTAGCTAGCAGTAAGAAAAGACGAGCGGGCGGACAAGACACCCCCCAGCCACCCCGATCCACCCCCCGCAGACTCACCCCCGGGACGACCAAGAGAGAGATCTGGACCCAGAAACGCTCGATTCCAGACAGAGAGAAAAAAAGAAAAAAAAGGACGGCGCTTCTGGTGGCTCCAAGAGAGAAAAAGAGAAAAAAGAGAGAAAGAAGAACAAGCAAGAAATAAAATAAAAAAAAAAAAAACCGTGGAAGAAATAAATATATTACTAAGTGAATGTGTGTATGTATGTGTATGTCTGTGGAAAAAAACTAGGACGACCTATAAAAAAAAATAAAAATAAAAAAGGACGCAAGTAGAGAAAGAAAGAGAAAAACATTGTACTATAGACTAGAGAGAACAAAAAAAAAATCAAAGTCATTTTCTCTTTAAAAATAAAAGAAATTTTTAAATTAAAGAAGAGAAGGAGGTAGAGATAGACGGAGAGAAAAGAATCCAAGGGTGAGATATATAAGAGAGTTATCAGATAAAAATTAAATTTTAAAAATTTTATCATAGCGCATAGAGTGCGCAGGGCAAGTTCGAGCATTGGCCTTACTCACCCTGTACGCTATTTACAAGGACAATTTCGAGACACTATTGACCCCCTGTAGCTCAGAATACATTCGAGATACAGAGCTGAAATGATACACATGTAATTATGTAATTGATCTTGTAGAGAGTACCAAATTTCAATAATATAGCATAAATAGATTCTGAGATATGGACCTGAGAAAATAGCTAATTTTGGGGCTCACTGACTGACTGACTTACAGGTTTACAAAGCCTATCGGGTACTTCTAATCCTTCTATCATCATGAAATTTTACATGCAGGTACAGTTTGGAACACAAATTAAGGAAAAATTCCAAAAATTCAAGCTTTCTCTCTTTCAACCCTTAGAATGAAGGGCTGAAGATTGTAGTGTAAATTTGCATCTATTTTATATGAAATGTATCTAGGATGCTAAAATTTGGCATAAAGGGGACGTTCCATAAACTACGTCACACATTAAGGGGGGCATCTCAGATTTGTGACAGGGGGGCCACGGTGATCTTAAAAATTGTGATATCATAAAAGTAAAATTTAAAAATTTTAAAAATTATAGGGTATAAAAAGTGATAGTGTGACGTCACTTACAGGGGGCCTCAATGAAAATGTGACACAGGGGAAGTAGGGGTATAAAAATCTTGAAATTCGTGTAACGTAATTTATGGACGGTCCCTAATGAGAGAGTTTGAGGCATTAATAAAGGAAAATTGAAAAACCCAGACTTTCTCTTATTTTCAACCCTTAAAATGAAGGGGTTAAAATTGTAGGGTAAATTTGCATTTATTATAGGTATATGAAATGACTTCTAGGATGTTAAAATTTCGTATGATCAAAGAGTTTGGAATAATATTAAAAGAAAAAAACGAAAACCCAAACTTTCTCTTTTTCTATCCCTAAAATGAAGAGGTGAAGATTGTAGGGTAGGATTGTAGACCAATTGGATGGCCAATTCTTATCTAGTTCGCATTGGATAAAGTAAAATTTTTGCGCCTTTTTTTTACCGGGTATGTATACCCTTAACTGATCTGCTAATCCAGTTGTCTATATAGTAGGGGCTCCCATTACCTACATATACGAGGTGTGGATATTAAATGATACTGGCAAACAGCAACCGTTCCGCGACAGTTTTAAACATGATTGTGTCTGGTCATACCTACTTCCCCCACCCTATATGAGGTATGAAGAAATGGTGTAATAGAGCATTAAATTTTAAGATTGAAGTAATTTTTGGGGACGGGCTGATAAGTGAATTGAATGGATATTGATGAGGCAGTCGAAAATTAAAAAAAAAAAGATAATTTAAAATATCTTTTTATTCATAAACCGACGTTTCGGAGGCTTATTCCCTCCTTCATCACTGACCTTTCAAAACCCTGAATATAGTTCTTTAGTGAGAGATTTGAATACTTTATGCTTTGTTAAATTCTTTTTCTGACTATCTGTTTGATTGATTTTTACTTTACCATACAGGGTATGGTCAAGTATTGTAATCGTGCATGAAAAAAAGTGTTTTTTTCCTTCTTTTTTTAAAATATCTCAAAAACGGCTGAAACTATTTTGATTAAAAAAATTGAGCGAAACCATGGCATTTCGCTCTATAAAAAAGCTTTAATAAGTAAACATCGAAAAAATTATATCTTTCGAGATAATAATTGTTTTGTCAAAATGTCTGTTAGTTAGTTAGTGTGTCTGTTAGTTTGGTCTGTGCGTTACCAAATTTTTGTAGACGAGCTAGCTCAAAAACTAATGTGAATATCGAAACCAAATTTCAGTTTTGATCCATTGAGATTAAGAGCTGATTAGATTTTGGTGCATATCGACCCAAAATTAAGGGGGTAGGAGGGGGGGAGTTAAATATTAAAAATCTAGGATATTTGAGCAAACAGCCAAATTTTGGATATATAATCAGTGCGACCCCAGAAGTCTAAAAATGCAAAAACTAACCGCCCAAAGGGGGGGGGGATCTAGGGTCAAAAAATGAAAATCATGGCCATTTAACAAACTCAACTAAATTTTGTATACATAATCAGTGGAACCCCAGAAGTCTAAAAATGCAAAAACTAAACTCCCAAAATGGTCAAAAAATGAAAATATAGGGTCTTGTACCAAATCAACCAAATTTTGTATACATTATCAGTGGGCCCCCAGGAGTCTAAAAATGGAAAAACTAACCCCCTCCCCTACATTATTATAAATAATTTTATTAAATATTAAATATAAGTGAGGGGCCAGGTTGTATGGTAAAGTCAAGTGGATGGCCACATCAGAACCCATCAACTTATTTTATTTATTTGTTTATTTATTTATTTGATATTCAATTGAATAAAAATATCGATCGGACTTGGAGTGATTTATTATTGTATAAAAAGCGCAGTCGTTAAATAACAAATCTAATAATAATTCTATCTTCTAATCTCGTTATTGAACCGCGAGGGGGGACAAGGGGTCCTCCCTTTTCTTTAATGAGAGCCTCATCGCGATTTTTATAGATCTGGATCGGGATTGATAAATTTCCCGAATAGTTTGTTTGTCCGTTCATGGACTCTCTTTGTCCAGCGCAGCAGCAGAGTCACAAACACAAGAACAATGTTTTTATTAATTAATAACAATTATTATTTATTTCAATTACAAGTCATTCTTCGTAATGGTTTCTTTGAATTGCTGCTTTTTTTGTTGTCATCATTGTTTTTTTTGTTGTTGTCGTTGTTTGCACCACTCGGCTGGCCATTTGCGGACAGACAGGTGCAACATGGTTACCTTATTACCTACCTGCCACTTTTTACTTGGCTTTGCCACCCGCTGTCGGCACTCTACAATGTTACAATTCAATTATTAACGTATCAGGAATAGCAGGCAGGGAATTGGACTATATAATCAATAAATTATAACTATAAAAAAAAAAAAAACTAAAAAACAAGCTTCTATAATTATTATAAAAAAATAAAACTATATTAAATAAAATTAAATTCATAAATATAGAAATTCTCTAGAAACGTTTGCGGGTTTTAAATGAACGTTTTATGATTGATTTTTTATAAAAAAATTTATTTATTATAATTTCGATTATTTGCTCATAAGAATTGGAGATTTACGTTAATTCGTATTTATCATATCATCAGAACTTGACCAAATTAATATGGGTACCCTTTTTCCAATATAAAAAGAATCATCGAAATCGGTTCATAAACAAAGAAGTTATGTCTAAACAAACATAGCAAAAAAGGCCCAATACCAATGAAAAAAAAATACGGGACCAATCGGAAACTAGACTGAACCCAATTCAAAAAAATCATCAAAATTGGTTTACAATTGGCGAACATATCAGGTAACATAGACAAAAAAAATTCAGTCGAATTAAAAACCTCCTCCTTTTTTGAAGTCGGTTAAAAAGTATAAAATAATGTAATACTTAATTAAAAAGTGTGGGCGCTAAAACATGTACTTTAAATTAATTTCGACAGTTTGTCCCACGCTTTTTGATAAAGTATTACTAGACCAGGCAAATTACGATTTTAACATGAAATAATTCCCGCTAAAGATTTTATTGCTGGAATATCTTTATTGGTAACTCCAATATTACTACCCTAAGTTTTCCCCCAAATTTGTGTTGTGGAAATTTTTCTACGCGCCTTAAAATGAGAAAATGTTTTTTCAGTTTTTCTTGAATAACTCTAAAACGGCTTATCGAATTAAAAAATATTTATTAGGTAAATTGAAGCTCGTTAAATTACCCTTGAAATGTTAACAATTTCATCTATTTAGGTTAAGTATAACCTGTCAAAAAACAGCCCTCGGGATCACTTTTGTAAAACTCGTACTTTTTTTGATTTTTCCCCATTTTGACCATGAAGGAGCACGTTTTCGACAAAGACCACTTTATACATTTTTAAACTAGATTAAATTTCCTACCATTTAATCTCAGAGAAACATTGTTTTCCAGATGAATCAAATATTAAATTAATTAGATAGATCCCTTAAAAATTAGTATTTCCGAATCGTTAGAAATTTTAAAATCATACAACAATTCACCAAAAAAATTCATAAATCGAAAAATAGAAATTCCTGAAAGCTTTATTTTAAAAATAGCCGCTCAAATAAAAACTTCATGAACGCCACCTACAGCCAAAATAAAACAAGTATAAATTTCAATTCTTAACTTGGCCACCCTGAACAATTCGTAACCTAACCAGATGAAAAATTTTAACCTTTCATTCATAAATTAATTCCTGTGAATCCATTGTAATAGACTGATAAAGAGGGCAAAGCCCACGAAACTATAGTCTCGTTATAAATAAATAAAATTTATAATTCCAGCAGAAGACACACTCTTTTCTTGTCTCCTTTAATATATAAAAATTCTGCTACTCTCTGCACAAAAACTTTCAATTTGATATTGCTCACCCTACGATTAAACTTTGTATAAAATTAAAAATAAATACTTTATAAAATTAAAATTACTATATGTATATCTTTGTGTAAAAGTGTAAATTGTAACTGGATAACTCCCATATATCGAATAAAATAAAATGAAATATATACTAGTATATCTAATTTGCACTGAACGATTCAGTCTCTACACATAAATACAAGTATTTATGTGTTGTATATTGAGTGTATTTGTCCAGTACATATAGAAATTATGTATACCTCGAGAGTTTTTATTTTTAACTGTAAATCAAAGAAGATGTCCTCTTCTTGATAGGTGGTATATATTTGTTTGCATCAAGCAGAGGACACCCTCTTTGATTCTTTACTTGTCATTAGATATATTAATCTCTTGTTTTTTAAAAATAAATGTCTCCTGTATTTTTGGATTTTTTTTTTAAATTGTATAATGTTATATTGTTTTCTAATGAAGTTGTTGGTGTTGTTTGTCAGCATTGTTTCAGGTACCGTTGGTGTCTCCGCCACCTTCGGGTGCTCCTCTGGCGTTTCCTCCCCAAATGGGCGTAATGCGGCCCAGTCTGTCCCCTCAGCATCCCCCCTTAAGCCGTGGTAGTCCTGGCGTGGCGTCTATAGTCAAAGCGACTACCGTCCCAGAGACGACTGTCGCTATCATTACGAGAAACCCTGTATCGCCAGGAGCGAGCCAGGTAAGCACAAAATAATCAAAAAACCATATTTTATATATTTTAATTAAAAAACGAAAAAACTTCGAACATACGCCAGTGTGCATCTTCGGTTCAATTGAAATGTGTATAAATTAGTGCTGTAAAGGAAAAAAAAAACTGATTTGAATGCAAGCAAAATTGGCATCCAAAAATACTGGCGCGCCCCGAAACTATAGCCCATTTAGTCCTGTGGTCAAGATTCCCTGGTTAGTTAAGAGTGTTGTCAACATTTATAATTACTTGCTTCAGGTTCATACTTTCTAAATTTAAGTATATATTATACTCCTACATTAAATTAGAAAGTATATCAAAACGTAGTAAAATTTGGAAAATTATAACAAAATTATAATTTCGAATTATTTCTGAATCGAATTTTCGAATTTAATTTTGCTAAAAATCTACAGCACTAGTATAAATCACGGTAAAAGTGACATTTTTTAGATATATAGTATGTGATGGTGTCAGGGAAAATCGCCCTTATCTTCATCTACAAGTATTTTCGGAAATGGCAAAAATATGAGTTAAATAATTTTTGATTACATATTTGAATTCGGCAACAAATTTTCATTCAAAATAGAATAATAGCGAGGATAAAAATGGAAGAAAAGCCCTATTTTTGTCTGATTAAAACTTCAAAATGGCTATAACTCAAAACTACTTTTTTTAGTTCTAAATATTCAAAAATATATAGCTGAGTCAATTTTTGAGCGGGACAAAAAGCGTTTTGTTCAGGTATATCTCTAGAAACAGGAGCTGGCATTAGCTCGATTTTAACCAGGTGAAAATATGGGCCCTTTTCCCTGAAATTATCACATATATAAAATGAATAATTACCTACATGTAAAATCACGGAAATTCACCTCGCCTGATATCTAGTGATCTGAGAAACAATTTTTTCTTCCATAAAAATATGTTATATTCCCCCATTAAGTAGCCCCCTCTAGCGATTGTTGATTTTTGGCGATAATAAGCATAAGCACTTCGATTTTACATTTTCTAACACTTTAATTATTTTTCTTGATTATTGATTAACAACGTATTTAAAAATAAATTTTTTAATACACATACGGGGTCATTCATAAAATACGACACGCAAAATTTACTTTTGGGTCCTCCCCCACACCCTTCGTCACGCTGCGTCACATTTTCAGGAACCCCCCTAACAAATATAACGTCACAAGTGCTAGACCCCATATAATAAAATTAAAAAAAAAACACGTTAAGAAAAATTAAAATATAATTGATGAAGTGGGACCTCCATTACCCCCTTGTCACATACTGTTAGGGGTTATGGTTGCGTGGTGCGTGTCCGCGCCCCCTCCTAGTTGGTGGGACTCTAACAATGATTGGGACAGGGCGATGTTTGTCACTGGTAAAAAGCCGAGTTGGGTACCACCCGTCTAGTTGACGGGTGAAGAGCTCCTAGTTGGTGGATGGTTCCTCCTTTTTTTTTTTTTTTTAATGTTAGTTTATTCAGCAAATATATATACATTTTTTTTCTTAGGTCCCCTAACATTTTAGGACCTTGTCTTAATATAATTGATTTTAACCTACATTGCCGGCCTGGCATTCCTGGGTTATTTTTTATAATTACATTTTTTTTCTTTACAATATTTTCATTTTTTCAAAGAATGAATAAAAGAATGATTACATTGATTTTTGCAAGGAAAAGCTGAGAAACCCCTGATAGCTCCTTCTTCGATGATCAGTCGAGATCGAATTGCCTTACTTAATACATGACTGAAATTTATCAGTCATGCAAAGTGTCGCAACGATCTGACTGTGTCATCTAGAGGCCGTGTATAAAAGCTCCTAGCCAAAGCAACACGGGCCGCTACATATACCATCACTCTAAGCAAAATCCCTTCCTCCCCCCTGCTTTCAAAAGTAATTTGTGATTGAGCCCCTACGATTAATTCGATATAAATATTTTTTTTTTATTTAATGCATGGCACAGTGTTGTTTCGGATTTGTCTTTGAAATGTGTGTGTGTGTGTGTGCACAGGTGGGTGTGACGGACTCCTACGACCAGCCTCAACCACCACCCCTTGTCTTCGGCCACCTCTTCCCCGGGCAACAACAGCAATAACGGCCCTACGCCTTCCCGGGCAGGTCCTTCGACAAGTCCTGGTCCAGGTTCGCCACTGCAGCAATTGCAGCTTACCCCTGTCCTCCTGGAGGCGCAGATAAACCGTCTTGCGGACGCGGCTGACCTCCTGGTCAGGTCACTTCCTGCTCAGTTCGAGCCCCGACC
This sequence comes from Forficula auricularia, assembly GCA_024734495.1. Classification (NCBI taxonomy): domain Eukaryota; kingdom Metazoa; phylum Arthropoda; class Insecta; order Dermaptera; family Forficulidae; genus Forficula; species Forficula auricularia. The sequence continues at coordinate 75,752,354 of JALMQS010000099.1, read as the reverse complement.
ACACTCCGCCAAGAAAAAGGTGTGCAAGGAACTCGAGGTAATAAATTGCCTTCCCGATCCCTATTTATGATACTAAAACTTCAAAAAGTGTACTCTATTGAGTACACATCACATCATTTGCTCTTATCTCGCATTAATAACAAAAACCACCTATATAATAAAATAATTAAAAGTAATTTTAAAATATGTAATATACTGGTTGGAAAATTTGACGTGTTTCGAAATGTTACTGTATTTGAAGTAATAGTAGGATTGAATATAAGAATTCAATTTTTTGTGTTTCGAAGGTGAACTACATCAGCACCTGAGATAAAAAAATTAAAATTTTAATCAAATTAAAAGACTATATTTAAAATTTAATAAATAAATAAATACAAAAAAAATCATTCACCAGAAGAAATCATTGAGGTTGTTCTCTGCTTAATGCATTAGTTGATTGAGTGACCAGTTTATTATTATCTACCTAATTCAATCGGCATTTTCCCCATGAAAAATAACAGATAGAATATTTCTAATTAAAATCAAGTAAAAACTGATGACGAATATCAAACTTTCGAACTTATAGTTTCTAACAAATAATACATAACCCCCTGGTGTCCCTTGTGTGTTTTAAAATAATACTTTTTAATATAGTTTAAATTTAAATTTTAAATAAAATAATAATTTAAATTTCCCAATTTTTATAAGATTTATTTGTCATGAAGTATTAGTGGATATTAAAATAATAATTTCAATTTCCGAATTTTAATAAATTTTATTTGTCATGAACTGTTAGTGTGTTTTAAAATTTAAAAAAAAATCACCCAAGGCGATTATAATACGTACGTATAGATAGATATCAGTAGAGTGCGGGTCCATGGATGCTGTGGATGCGGCGCATCTCCAAGAATTCAAACATTTAGAGTATTTTCCATATATACCAGGTCATAAAAATTCTAATGTTAAATTTAAAAAATAACGAAAATGAGACCGTAATTCTATGAAATTGAAGATTAAAATAAAATTAAAAAAATAAAGGGTACTTTTTTGGACAGCATCCCCTGGTTGAAGTCACCAACTGTTATTTATAGATAGAGAGATTCTTTATATGTGATAGTGACAGGGAATAGGGCCCATATCTTCACCTGGTCAGTTGTGAATTTTTGAATATTTAGAACTAAGACACGTACCTAGTTTTGAGTCATAACCGTTTAAATTTTGAAAAATTTTAATCAGACAAAAATAGGGCATTTCTTCTATTTTTACCCCCGTTATTATTCTATTCCGAATGAAAATTTGTTGGTGAATTAAAATATGTAATAAAAAAATTATTTAACTCACATTTTTGCCATTCCTGAAAAAACAGGTAGGTGAAAATAAGGGCCTTTGTATTGATTGTTTTATGTATAAATAAATACAAATTTTTTTACTAGATCGATTCCTCGTTCCAAAATCCCCTTAATGCGCGATTTTCACCGAAATCGTAAGAGCCGTTTTCGAGAACCCGATTCTATATAATATATAAAGGTTGTTTTTAACCGACTTCAAAAAAGGAGGAGGTTCTCTATTCGACTGATTTTTTTTTTTTTTTTTTTTTGTGTGCTTATGTTACCTCATATCCCCACCAATTGTGAACTCGATCAAAAAATTAAAAGCAACAAATAAAATACACTAAAAGGTATAAAATAATTATTATCTTATTTAGTTACAACTAAACTACGAAATAATAACATGAAATTACTTTTTCAAGTCGGTGCCAAACATATACTCTTTTATGAACCGTGCACTCGACGGATCTTAGTACGTTTGGTGGGTACGCTCGATTATAGGTAAGTATAGTTTGTTTGGCACCGACTTCAAAAAAAGTCATTTCATGTTAATATTTCGTAGTTTAGTTGTAACTAAATAAGATAATAATTATTTTATACCTTTTAGTGTATTTTATTTGTTGCATTTAATTTTTTTGAAGTCGGTTTTATTTTTTTCTGAAAATTTTTTTTATTTTTTTTAGAGGTTTACAACTTTAAATTAAAATAAAACAAAGAAAATATTTTAATATCAATGAAACTCGGCATTATTGGAAAGATAATTTTATACCATTAATGTTTGAATATGATTTCGGCCATGTGGCTTCCGCGGCTGGCGTGTAGATGGCGCAATCTGTATTTCCGATTTTCACCCATTTTCGCAGCAATTGCGGCCGAATTTCGCCAATATTCGCCGAATGTTGTGTTCCGCGTGCGACCTTCTCTGGTTTATCGGCGTAGACAAGTGACTTGACATATCCCCAAAGCCGGTAAACCAGAGACTATTGAACACTTGGAATCACAACATTCGGCGAATTATTGGCCAAATACGGCCGAAATTGCTGCCAAAAGTGTGTGAAAATTGGAAATCCAGATTGTCCCGCCTACGCGCCATCCGCGGCGGCCACATGGCCGAAATCATATTCAAACATTAATGGCATAAAATTATCTTTCCAATAAAGCCACTTTCATTGATATTAAAAATATTTTTATTTTTTTTATTTTAATTTAAAGTTGTGTACCTCAAAAAAAAAAAAAAAAAAAAAACACCCATTACAAGAATTGTTCATTTAAATATAGAGAAGATTAATTCAACGTAAAAATTTGAATATACCTTCAATAAAAATACTTATTAGCGCTCATGAAGCATAAAAATATAATCCTTGCCAATTTCTTTTTATTACCTGCAGCTGTTAGGCTAGCTAGCTAGCTCTAGAGCGTTTTTGATAAATGACCATTAATCGAAATAGCAAAAATATTACATTACTATTTTTTTCTCTCTACGTTATGTCACATTACTCACGGCATCGATCTTGATCTCCAACCAGTTGACTTTTATTATTAGAAATTCAATTTTTTTTATCGGTATACGCATAATTCCAATCCCAAGATGGAAGAAATTTTCATTTTTTTTTTAACAAAATTGTTGGAATTTCCGGGCTTTCTTCGTCTTATAAATAAAATTGTTTTCCCAAGCATACGAGAAAGAGTAGTAGACAATGTTCTAATAAATTGTAAAATGAAATTAAATCGTTGTCCCTTTTCTTATTGCTCTCTTTTTCGTACACCCTTTTTCTTTTATAAAACAAGAAGACCAAGTCAACCAGGCCAGCCAGCATTTCCGTAGAATTTTGTTTTTGTTCAAGTGTGTATAACAAAGAAACAAAATTAAGTAAAATAAAAAAAAAATAAAGCAAAAACGAGATACTTGTTTTAAGTTGAGAGGACCGCAATTTAATTGAGAATCAGATACACTTTGATAAAAAAATTATATATACTCGTATATTTCATAAAAACTTGTCTTAGAAAAAAAAATTAGAAAAGACATTATATAAATCAAATTAGAATAAAAAAAAAATTTCAACCGCCCTTATTTACCTTTTAAATCATTTCAAAGCATGATATAACATGTGCTGTAAGAAAATAATAATAAGTGTTCCGCTTGTAGTAGCGTGGAATATTAATTTAAATATTAAGAAAATAAAAAAATTAATTATAGATAAAAAAAATGGACTGTAAGTAGGTTTAATTAGAATTTAATATAAATTTTTGATTATAAAAATATGAATTTTAAAATTGAATACAAGTGATGTTAGGAGTAACTTAAAACTATATAAATACAGATAAAAGGTTTGAAAATTGAATGTTAAAATTCAGCTATTTGAAAAAATACAAATATTCACAAAATAAAGTAAAGTTTATATATAAATCAATTATATACAAATTAACATAAGAATATCAATTATTATTAAAAATTAATTAATTAACGCCAATCGCGTTTTTAGCACAAATTGCTAAATATATAGCCAGATAACCGTGAAGCGTTCAACACAATTTAATCTATTTTCTAGTTGGTTGTAAATCAACTAAACAAATAGAAAAATTGAAAAGTTTTTGTTTTGCCGAGAGTAGCAGAGTTGTTGATTCACTAAAGAGAAACAAAGAGGTTGTCCTCTGCTTTGATGCAAATAAACATATACACATATATCTCAAACAAATAAATAATATATATACAGATATATCATCTTGAGATATATGTGTATATGTTTATTTGCATCAAGCAGAGGACAACCTCTTTGTTTCTCTTTGCAAATAGAAAAACTCAATATCAATATCAATTGATGAAAAAACAAATAAATTTATGCTTACGCGTTATCTGGCTATGGAATTAACATGAATTTTGAGCAGTCTCAAAATTCATACTAGATGCCCACAGCGTTGGGTTCAAAATAAAAGGGGTTTTTTGCTGCTTCAAGGTAAAACATATGTGCAAATTGAGGTTAAAGAGGATTTTCCTGATTCTTTTACCTGGCCAGGAGAGAAACAAGCGGCGATTTCAGTAAAATTTAACAATTCTCCACTTTGCAAGGGCTATTTGTAAGGCAGACAGAATAGATAAGAAAAGGGATCATTAATTGATTGATATAATTAAAATTTTACTCACGCTATCACAAGAGCTAGGTGACCATTCCTAGCGAACGACATCAAAATTAGAAGTGAGTTTAACATTTTTGATCATAAGCTTAGAAGAAACCCAAGGAAATAGAGAGAAGATAGAAAATAGTGCCTCAAAAAATCGAGGTACACAGCTCCATCTATTTTTCCATTCGACACGGCGGTGAATTTTGAAAACGAGTTTTGTGCTGGTCAATTTGCTAGCACCAATAAGAAAAAAAAACATTTGATATTAAATAAATAACATATTAATTCTGGACACAAAATACGGAGAAATTGAAAGGGTCCCACAATTTAAATATACCTAGGGAAATCCTCCAACCAACGGAGGAGAAAGTAGTCGGCTACAGAAATTTAAGAAAGCCTAATTGGGAGAATATGCAACATCTATAATAAAAAATACAGACAGTCGTGGGACTGTCGTTAGAAGCTTTGCTTCTTCGTCGTTGATATGCATTGTCCATTCATTACAAATAATAAAATAATAAAAATAAAAAAATATTGAATAAAAAAATCAATTATAATAATGAAATAAGAAGATGTCGGAAACATAATTTTTTGCAAATAATAAATTTATAAATAAATTATAAAAAAATTTACATAATATGTATTGCAAAATATGTAAACAATTCAGATCTATTGTGTTTGTATCATAGAAACTATAGGTTTGTGATAACTAAAATAAGACACGTAAATTTGTGATTTGTAGCGGCACGCTGTTGCTTTGGCTACAAGCTTTTAGACACCGCCGCTAGATGACTCAGTCAGATCGTTGCGACACTTTGCATGGCTGATAATATTTCAGTCATGTATTAAGTAAGGCAATTCGATCTCGACTAGGCATCGAAGAAGGAGCCATCCACCAACAAGGAGCTCCACACCCGCCAACTAGGCGGGTGGTGCCCAGCCAGCCAAATCATTGTTAGGTCCCCACCAACTAGGTGGGCAGCGCGTAAAAATAAAGTTACAATAAATCCAAAACTGTCCCTGGAAGAAAAATATGGATGAAAGGGAATCCTGTCAATGTTTCTATTCACCCCAAAGGGGTTACCAAGTAAAAGAGAACCCTCTTTCGAATATTCTAGAAATGCACAATGAATGAAAATTTCTATGTTTTCCAATTTAGAATTCGGTGAAATATAAATGACTACCATGACTATTTCAACGTTATTGTCCATTGCGCACATACATGCGCAGATATCTCCAATAATTGTCCGTCTAACGTTTATATCATTAGTATTCGACATGGTTGTTTCAATATTCGGAGTAATAATATTTGTTTTATCATTTAAATTTTTGTAAATTGCTACTCCACACTCTCGAATATCACTTCGTTTGTATTCAACAATGCAGTCGAAATTAGGTACATCATAATGTTCATCATTACCCATCCACGTCTCAATTAGTAGTAGTACATTAGTATTTCTAATAACTGTATCTGTGAAATCATTTTTGTGACATTTAATACTCTGGAAGTTGAAAGTTAAAATTGAAAGCCCTTTGTTATTACAAGTTTTCAATATTTGTTACACGAGAAAGCGCAACGTTCACAAGTTCTTGTGAATTTCTGTTACCATACTCATAAACAATTTCATCGAAAGTTGCTCCTTGCGATTTGTGTATAGTCATAGCAGAACCCGCAACAAGAGGCGTCCCTTCACCCTCCTTCTCTCACTTCCCCTACCAGCAGCCCAGAATCGAGCAGAGTGGGAATCTTACGGGGTCGCTTTTTTCCCATTTAGGCCTTGCCCAGCGCGCTTTAAGAAGCAAAGCTTCAAAAGTGTTTGTCTAGGAACACAAAGATTAGTCTTTACAGCACAGTCGTGAAAACAGCCAACGAGACCCGAAAACGACCTGGAAAACATCTTGTAGGCTGAAAGGAAAATAATGAGGAAGATTTTCGGCCCCATGCAAATAGAAGAAAGGTATAGGGATTGTGCGTTAAACATAGAGGTAGCGCTCTCTTGTGTTTATTTATTCAAATAAATCGGGAGAATTGGGGCAGATATTGTATTATAGAATATATCATAGATAAAAGAGTGCACGGAGCCTAGGGGGCCTTGGGCGAGTCTCTGTCTTGGACGTTTAATAAATCATCCCCCAAAGCTTATATTTTCGTCGCCAGTTGGCGCTAAAGTCGTGACGCACGGTCCCTTTAGATTAAGACCTCGGAATGAAACGGAGGAACTTTCGAACATCCGAAAAGAGGATAATCCTTGAAAAAAATCAAAACTGTATGGCAGATCAGAAAACAGAATCAATGAGAGGGTTTGTGTGATCGTAAGGGACCATACACGCAACTAATAATAATAATATATTAATATTTACGAAGAGAAATCATTGAGGTTGCCCGCTGCTTGATGCAAATAAACATAATAAATTTCTATGAATAAATATTTAATACTAATTTTTTGTTTTTTGTCATTTTCAGCTGGTGATGTCAATGAGCGAAGACGACCCCCGACGAATGGACGAGATTCGTAAATACGCAGCGATTTATGGCCGTTTCGATTGTAAACGAAAACCCGAAAAGCCGTTAACCCTGCACGAGGTAAGAGAAGACAAAACTTAAATTAAATACTTCATTTGTGTATCTAACTTTTGACCATGGGCACCGTAAGAAGTAGATATAGTTGGCAATTATTTTCGTAATCGTATTCCAAAGAAAAATAATCTGGTGTGACCATACACCTGGCCTCTCTCTTATATTTAATATTTAATAAAATATTTTATATACGAAAAAAAAACTCTAAATTTTGGGCCCAGTAGCAATTCAACATATACCCTCTTTTAAATCTGAACTATTCTAGGAGAAATAGTTTCAAGTATTTTTGAGGGAAAATTTTATAATTTTAATCATTTTTGACTCCCACCTTTGGGCCACTCTCACTTTTTCATGACGAGTCATTTTCGTAAGGTTATATGCATTTGCAAAATATCGTACAAATCGACCAAAGAACCTAGGATTAATATTAATACTAATATTGTATAATCACACATTAATGGTCGCAGAAAAAAATAATGACTATTTTTTTATTAGAGACCCTATTATAAAAAATCCAATTTTTATTTTGAAAATTTTATCATTGTAATTTTTAAGAATCTCTCCCCCCCCCCCCCCCTTAATTTTTGTTTCGATTCCAACCAAAGTCTAATCTTAAGCTCAATATAAAGAATATACATGTGAAATTTCGTTTTGATATTCACACTAATTTGTGAGCTAGAGCGTACATAAAATTTAGTAAAGCACTAACATATAAACAGACATTTTGAGAAAACAATATCACGTAAAATATAATTTTTTCGATGTTCACTCATGAGGGCTTTTTTGTAGACCGAAACGTTATGATTTCAGTCAATTTTTTTTATCAAAATATTTTGAGCTGTTTTTGAGATATTTTGAAAAAAACGAATCAAAAAACCACTTTTCTCATTCATGAATGATTACAATACTTGACCTCCCTGTATGGTAAAGTAAAAATTTATATTTTTTATTTTTATTCATGGTAATTTCATCTCCAAGACTATCTTTATTTTAGCATGGTCTATTTTCAAAATATTTATTTGTTTCTTTAAATCCCATTGAGAGAATTTCTCCCGAAACGTTTGGATTTCTAATATTTTGACGTTTCTAGATTATTTAAAAAAAATATTTTATTATTTTACTAGCTGACGCCCGGACCTTCGGCGCGGCGTCACCTACCCTCTGGCGGAGAGCGTCTCGTTTTATGGTTAAAATTTATATAGATAATAGCTGACCCGACCACGCGTTTCTGTGACTAACTCTTATGATTCAAGCCTAAACCACTGGATGTATCGAAACTATATTAGCAACATATGTCTGTTTGGTGCTCCGATTGGTATATCTAAATTTTTGGCCAGGTTTATAATTATTGTTCCCTTAACCAAAAATAATATTTAGAGTTGAAAGATTTCTAAAAAGCTATTTAAATAAAATATTTTTCATCTATATATAATCAAAAGCTTGGCTGAAATTTTTTATTTTTTTCTACCCTATTAAAGACGGTTTTCAGAATTTTTTCACGCAACCCAAAAGAAGTTAGGAATTTTTGAAAAAAATAGCTTTTTTAAATAACCATAACCTTTTCAAAAATTTAGTTATCATGACGTTTTTTTTTAAAATTTTTGTTTTTAAATGTACTTTAAAAAATAGATAGTTTTTTTTTGCTAGTTTAGTTCTTTTATTGTTTGGCAAGCTATGTTGGCTAACCTGAATTTTTTTTAGTTTTTCCTGAATTTTCCAATTTTTCGGGCAACTTTTCTAATTTTTCTTTACGTATTAACCTGAATTGGACTATTACGAACATTATAAAATAATAAAAAATAATAATAATAAATAATAAAAAATTAGCCAAATCGGTCCAGACATTTGAGAGATCTGCGCTTACAAAGAAACAGAAATTCATTTTTATTATATAGACTAGCTTCAAGGCCCGCCTTAGGCGGCTCTTTTACGTAGCAGGGGCTTCGCCCCCTGGCTACCCCCGCGTGGCTACTTTACTGATGTTTTATTAGTAACAGAGAATAAATATAATTATTTTATTATAAAGTCTTAAATAGATATAATTTGAGATTCTATTTAACTGTAATATACACTCATAACAAATAAGATGAAACAAATATTTAAAATGTATTAAAAATCTCTATTTATAAAAAATTCTCTTATTCTCAAGCTTGAGTTGTTTATCATAAAAGAATTTAATCTTATTGATTTTAAGTCGATTCTTCCACGTTTTCAGTAGAGCTTGCCATTAATAGTCAAAACATCAAAAATGGAATGCAATAAGGTTATTATTCCTCTAGCATTAGATAAGAATCGATTGCTATTTTTGATTTTAAGTCGATTCCTCCATGTCTTCGCCAATGGCTACCAATAAAAACCGAAACGTCAAAAATCGAATGTATTGTAGAATGGTTATTCCTCGACTGTCAAATGAGAATCGATCATTATTTTTGAAATAAAGTCAACATGAACTGCAAATTGCAAGTGATATCTGATTAATAATAAAGGAATAAACATATTAATATTTCAAATGAATTTGGATAAAGTTTAGCAACGATCCGTTGCAGTTTATTTTTTTAATATTTGTTTTTAAATGTACTTTAAAAAAATAGATAGTTTTTTAAATCTTTGTTGCATTATTAAATTCTTCTTCAACGATAATGTGGTTAGAACTCTATTATCTATGCTATTAAGAATGAATGACATTCAAAAATATGACAAACAGTGCCGCCAACAAATGTTTAGTTTGCTAGTTTAGTTCTTTTATTGTTTGGCAAGCTATGTTGGCTATACAGATTTTGTTTTAGTTTTCCGTGAATTTTCCAATTTTCCGGGAAACTTTTCCGATTTTTTTTACGTATTAACCTGAAATGGACTATTACGAACATTAAAAAAAAATTAGCCAAATCGGACCAGGCATTTGAGAGATTGCGCTTACAAAGAAAAAGAAATTCAATTTTATTATATAGATTTAGGCATAAGTATACCAAAAAGATTCAATAATTTGTTTCAAAAATAAGCTTTTAGAATTTTCTGATACACCTTAAAAATAATAAAAACTATGATCCATTGATAAAATGTCCTTTCTAGCTATATTTTCTTTATTTTAAAAAAGCTATAAAGGGGGGCAAACAGCCCCACTTCTACTGACGCCCATACTTTTGACAATTATTATATTAAAAACCATGTGTGCGGAATCATAATTTTTTTTGAATAATACATGATTTAAAGAAGAACAAAAACAAATCGAAAACAAGTCACCAAGTGAAGATATAGAAAAAGAGAAAAGGAAGAAGAAGAAAAGAACGAGAATGGGCTGAAGAAGTAAAAAAAGAAATTCTATTGCATTTGTACGCGACTTGAGAAATTGAAGACAGACAGAATGCATGAGAGAATCTCGACTTGAAACAATTTATAGCATTAAAATGCTTTTTTATAAAACATGATTCGCTGTTCTCTCGGTGGATGGGTTTCATTTTATTCGATTGAAAAGAGAGAAACACATACATGAGAGAGTATATATGTAGAATAAAAAATGTTAGAAAAAATTGTAATATTTTAATTATCAATAGATTTCCCAAGAATTTTATTCTTACCATCTGATTGATATTCTTGGTGGGTGAAGTTTTTTTTGTACTAAAATACTTACTGTACATGAAGTGAGAGAGAGAATAAGGCAAAAAATAAAACAAGCTCAAATATTTCGATTTTAAATTTGACTCTTTATTTTTTATAGAACAAGCTTCCAAGTACTAATTTAGAAATTGTAGAATTAAGCCCGAGAAGTGCGAGCTGGACTTACTTGCATTCCGGTGTATATGTTATACTTAGATTAGTGCAGTGGCGTAGCTAGCACAAGTATAGGCCCTGTTGGGGGGGGGGCTTTTTCGAAAATTAAACAAAAACTTTATAGAATCTTAGGAAACTGGATAAATAAATAAAATTCAGAGTTATATATTAAACAAGACAGACGTTATGACCTTATACCATACGCCTAACCAATCTCTTATATTTAATATTTAATAAAATCATTTATAATCATTTAGGGGAGGGGGATCAAAAAATGAAAATCCTGGCCCTTGGACCAAGCTCAACAAAATAAATAAATAAACGTTTTTGAACATACACTTCTGATTATTTACATATACAAAATTTGCTTGAGTTTTGTCCAAGGGCCTAGACCTAGAGGTTTCTTGTGACCACCTAATAAGCATAATTCACTTTTCCGCCAAGTTAGTAAAAATTGCCTATATTTGACGATCTATTGTGGCTAAACGACTGAACCGATTTTAACTTTTAAGTACGTTATTCGACGCAAAATTTTATGCTCTTTCATTTTGGTAAGATTAAAATTTTCTGTACGACGCATGGTTTTAGAGTTATAAACAAAAATCTGAAAAATATCCAAATTTTTCATTTTTTGACCCCTCCCCAAATTTGGCCCCAAAAAAATATAATAATCTTTTCGTTATTATGGTTTATTACATTTTTCTTGTGTTTTTAGCTTGAAAGTCTTATAATTTTAATATTTAAACCCCTCCTTCTTAATTTCGGGTAGATATAAACCAAAATCTAATAAGCTCATAATCTCAATCCACGAAAATGATAAGTATATGTGAAATTTGGTTTTCATATTCACACTACTTTTTGAGCTAGAGCGTCCACTAAAATTTGGTAGCTACGTACGTACTAACATTTCGACAAAACAGTTAATATCTCGAAAAATATGATTTCGCCCAATTTTTCTAATCAAAATAGTTTCGAAAAAATAAAGCAAAAAAAACAATACTTGACCCTGTATGGTAAAGTAAAAAGATAAATGTTTCACATAATAAAATCAGGCAATTGAGTTGAAGAATAAGTCGCTGAAGAAGTCACAAATATAGTAACGAAACGTTCGCCTTGTTTAATATAACTACCGCAGCTGGTCAGACAGACAATCATCGTAGTGAAATTAAAAAGGGTTCCGTTTTTACACGTAACTATAAAAAAATCTCGCCCTTCAATTTTGTAACAATCAACACCTGTTCCTTCTTACGGGCGTTTAAGTAAGAGGTTATATATATAGTCAATCTCCAACGCAGTATTAGAGAATAAGTAAAATAATACTTATAAAAACAAGCAGACACATATATTATCATGAACGTTAATATTATTTTTGAAAACAGCCATCAAGACATCCATTTGTTTTTTTTAACTCTTTTTTTTATTATAAAAAAAGTGAATCTATTTTATAATTGTCTCTCTGTTGTTGTTGTCGTCGTTGTTTTGTGTTGTTTTTTTTTCTATTCACAAACAATAAATGAATACAGCTACATAAAACATAAAGTGACCCTCCGCTATTTTCCTTCCGGCCCATTTGCTGGATACAATACATTAAGCCGCGTAACTAGAGAGAATAAATAATTTACTTCTCTATATAAAGTTATACATGTGATATATTTATAATAATAAAACGTATATTAATAAAAAATATAATTTTTTGGGGTCCGTTTAGAAACCAAAACAGCACCCGTAGACCCTATTTATGTTGCTACAATTAAATTTAATTTGAATATTTTAATAACATTTTTCTGGCTATCCTTCCAATTTTAATGCGACTTGAATTCGAAGAAATATTACCAACAGTGCCGTATCACATAAGCAATTTTGGATATCGGGAAAAATGAATAAATATAACTTAAAAATTTCAAGTATTTAGAAAATAATTTAGTTAATAATCTACAATGCTTTGACAGCAGCTCAGTGACGTAACTATACCGTTGAGGCCGTGGCAAATTCATCAAATGGGGACCTTCCTCAATGTAAAGAAGCTAAACCAACGTTTTTTGTAGTTTCTTTTTAATAAACTCATTACGTAAAGTACTTACAAACGCTATTATAACTATTTTTCATTGATTTTCTAGTAACTTTTAATTTGTGTCTGTACTTTAGTAGGTATTTTTTTTTTTTTTTTTTTAATGCAATCGAATGCAAGAAGGGGTGCACCAGTAAAGATGCAGCCCCTATGGATCTTGAAAGACCCTTGCATTACCGAAGAGAAGAGAAAGTTGATTAAGTGAGAGGGTGTAGACGTAGGTGTCTATGCACTCCGGTTTTGAAGGTTTGAAGATTATAGGTGCTGGGAAAGATAGAGGCTGGAAGAGAGTTCCAGTTCCTTGAAGTCATGGGGATATATGAATTGGCGAATGAAGTGGTCCGGCACTTTTCTAATTTAACCGCGAAAGAGTGTTGGGAGTCGGCAAAACGCGTGCTACGTGCAAAGCATGCTTTGGGGGAATTATTGATTTTATCTCATCAGAGCACCTGCCGTGATAGTATCTATAGAAAAGGGAAAGGGCAGAGACATCTCTTCGATGAGCCAGCGAGTCGAGGGAGTCGGTGAGGGTAGAATCGTCAATTAGCCTGACGGCTCGTTTCTGAATTGCATCCAGGGTAGCAAGAGAGTATTTTGAGGCCCCTCTCCACAGATGAGAGCCGTATTCGAAACAGGGGCGGATTTGGGCCTTGTAGATGGTGAGAAGTTGTGGGGGTTTGTAAAATCGCTTGGACCTGAATAAGAAGCCAATCTTCCTTGCTGCAGATTTCGCCACAGAGGAGATGTGTTCATTCCAAGACAGGTCAGATGCGACAGAGACGCCCAGCATGGATAGGCTGTCACACATTTTTAGGGTATTCGAATCGAAGAGAATATCAGGGAAATCTTTATTTTCGCGCCTAGAAATTAGACAACATTGAGTCTTGTTTGAATTGAAGTTAACTAAATTTTGTGAGCCCCATTTATTCAGTTTGTCAAGGTCGAGAGTAATTGAGGAGGTAACATTGATTCGATTGTTCGTTTTTTTTAAATAATTGAATACAAAACTAATAAAATTTACCAAATTTAGTAATAATAAATATTAGGATATGTACTCGCGGCCGGGGGCCCGTGGTATTTTTCCCGATCTGCCACCCTGTTGTTACCCCAGTACAGCAACCCTTTGTTTATGTTTACAGTATTGTAGTCTATGTTGCGTTTTCTAGCTAGATGCTTAGAGAGGTGGCCGCTAGAGAGCTCTAGGTGTTGTTTACATTCCTAGGGAACCGCTAGAGAGGGCTACTATCGCAACTACTTTAGCATTAAAAGACTACAGGGTGCACCGAGGGGTGAACGGCGATTGGAATTGGGTGTACACGTCTTTGGAATTATCTGGAATTATTTTGGAATTCATTAGATAATGCTCCTTCATCTATTGGCTTCTACTTGGAAATGAAAGTTGAAGTGGAAATAGGTGTACACGATATTTGGTCGCGGTTCACACCTCGCAATACCCTGTACATGAGCCTTAATAATTTCTTCTCGACTGACAATTTGTCTATAACAGTCTCATAGACAGGGCCGGTCTCAGACTTTCATTTGGGGGGGACATTACGTTTGATAAAGCTATCTTACAAAATGAAGACCTTTTTTTGTTGTTTTGGAAACTATTTGGATGGTCATGACTCCATGACCCCCCCCCCCTGGGGCCGCCATTGCTCATAGATTCTCATTTCTTATCGTGAAAAATTCATAGGTATAATATTTTATTGAGTCACTTTCCCAAACATGGCAAGTAGGTTAAGTATACTATAAATGAAAAAATATATATATGTTGCAGCAAAATCCCGTTTTTTAGTAAGAACGGGTTTTCACTAGTTAAAACGCGTTTCACTAGCTTTCTGGCAACTAGAGATTACTGATGTTGGCAGAGTTTGGTTCAAAGGTCTAGAATCTTCAGTTTTGACCTTCCGCCGGATTTTGGGTGTTTATTTTCAAAAATTTTTAAACTAAAATGTCCAAAATTAGAAGCAAAGTTGTAGAGGATGAAATTTTTTCAAAAATTTTGAAAATAAACACCCAAAATGAGGCGGAAGGTCAAAATTGAAGATTCTAGACACCTGAACCAAGCTCAACCAACATCAGTAAACGCTAGTTGCCACAAAGGTATTCAGTGAAACGCGTTTTAACTAGTAACAACCCGTTCTTACTAAAAAACGGGCTTTTACTACAACATACCTAGGTATATATAACATTGTTAATTGTCTAAATTTCTCTTATTTTTATAAATTAACTTGAAATTTATTTTCATGAGTGTTAAATGGAACAAAAAAACATTGTAGGTATATTTAAATTTTTTTCTATAGGAAAATAGAGTTAATAGTATAAAAAAATGTTACCCTATTCAATCAATATAGAAATTTTAACCCTTTGAACAAAAAAAAATAACAAATTGTGACCAGCGCGTTTTAGGTAATATAAAATTTTCGTTTTCAAAAGTGAATTTCTTGGAAATTTAATTAATTTAGAATTATACTATGTAAAACACACAAGCGCAAATGTCGCGTTCTAAAAATAATGATGTTAATTTTTTTTTTTTTTTATTTGGGAACGAGTTCATAATTTTTTCACTTGATGAACTAAAACCTTTGACACAACACCGTTAGATAAAAGTGGATTTGTTTTTTTTTACCCACATTAATCGCGATCTTCATTTTTTTCTCTTCTTTATCAAAATTGCAATTGCATAAATAAATTATCGAAACAAAAAATAAGCCGAATATAATTGATATTAAAAATATTATAATTTTTTTTATATGTTTAATCCCAAAAGACAAACAGATTAGTGTTAAAAAAGTGTATATTTTTGTGGTATATATGGTATGAATACATCAAAAAACAACTACTTATTTAGCCCAGGCAAATTAGGCCGGAAAAAGGCGCTGGAAATAATTTTAATCGTCGTTAGGCATCCCAAATAAGAGTTTACGACGGTTTCTGGTTGGTGATAAATTTTTGAGGGCCTAAAAACCACGAAAATGTTAGACTTTTTTCACATTTTCGCTTATAACTCGAAAACCATTCCGAGAACAATCCTACAGAAAAATTCACTCTTTGTCAATCTCATTTTTTAGCCAATTTGCAACTATTATAGGGTCAGCACCGCAAAAATTTCAAGAGTAGTTTCCTGTGACCACCTAATGAGCATATAATCCACTTTTCCGCTAAGTTGTTAAAAATTGCCTATCTTTGCCGATCGATTGTGGCTAAACGGCTCTACCGATCTTTACTTTTAAGTACGTTATTTATCGTGAAATTTTATTCTCTTTCATTTTGGAAAGAGTGGGATTTTCTGTAGGGAGCATGGTTTTCGAGTTATAAGCACAAATTTGAAAAAATTCCCTGGTTTTTAGGCTCTCAAAAATTTAGCAACAGGCAAACTCATATAACTCTTATTTGGGATGTCTGACGGGGATTAAAATTATTTCCAGCTTGTGTATATTTATTGACCAGCAGAAGTCTAATTTACCCGGGTATTATTAAAAATACTATATTTTTTGTGATAGCTTCATCAAAAAACAACTATTTTAAGATTAAACCCTCTTATTTCTACCATACATTTTGAAGAAATTATAATACTATTTTTTTTATTTAATCCCAATAGATTAAAGACTCTTAATTCGATATTTTTTGATAGATTCATCAAATTTTTTATTTATTTATTTATTTAATTTAATCCCTAAAGACAAGATTAGTATTAGAACAGGACAGGATATGATCCGAATCATCAAAAGCGTCATGGAAAATGCTGGATATCTATAAATCTAAGAGCTTTATCAAAAAAGTGGTCCAAGTAAACGTTCAAGTCAATAAATTATCCTAGAGAACGAGATAGGAATCAAGTTTCTAGGATGAGTGGTTTTCATTTTATGAAGGAAAAACTACGATTTTTTGCAAAAAAACTGCAAACATCAACCTCATTGCGGCACGGGTTTCCATTATTCAATTAAAATGAAACTTTGTTTAAATTGTAGCAAATTTAATCTAGTTTAAAAATGTATAAAGTGATCTTTGTCGAAAACGTGCTTCTTCATGGTAAAAATGGGGAAAAATCGAAAGATTTACTAGTTTTAGGGATATTCAAAAGTGATCCCCGGGGCTATTTTTTGACAGGCGCTAGTATCGGTTCTACTTAACCTAAATAGATGAAATTGTTATCATTTTACGCATAATTTAAAGACCTTTAATTTATCTCATAGATATATTTTTGATTTGATAAGCTGTTTTAGAGTTATTCAAAAAAAGTAAAAAAAAACTCTGATATTTTTTCATTTTGAGGCGCGTAGAAAAATTTCCACATCACACATTTGGGTGAAAACTTAGGGTAGTAATATTGAAGTACCAATAAATGTATTCCAGCAATAAAATCTTCACCGGGAATTATTTCCTGTTTAATACTGGTAGGTACACGTAATATTATTAAAAAGTTCTGAGGCCGGACTTCCCATTTTTTTATAGTAAAATTATTTAAGAAATTTTTAACAATATGTATTAAAAATGTTAATTTACTGAACCCTTGATGATGATATGCGGTTAAACCTCTCGCTCTTGGCCGGTTTATATTTAAACTGCTCACCTCTGACTACATCTATAACTTTTCTCAATGTATATTGTAAATTTGTTTAGTGATCAAAAAGTAGGCCAAATTTAATGACAAAATAATAATAATAATAATAATAATAATAGCGATGATGAAAGATTTTTGAATAAAATAAATACATAGGTTTATATATATATAAAAAATTCTTCATGCTGAATATAAAATGAATTTTATTTCAAAAACTACTGGACAAAAAAAAACATTTTTATTCATTCGTTTCGATCTCTATTTCAAACATTTTTTTTTAGTATTATTACTATTATTCTCTGTCTTTTTCCTTCATTATCAAATAACCATGATGATGATGATGATGAAAAAAAAGCAAAAAAATAATAATAAAAAAACTCTATATATAGTATATATATTGTGAAATAGCAATCGTAATAGAAATAGTTAGAAAAAAAATCTTTCATTTGAAATAATCGCTTGGCTTGATAGCGTATGACGAAAAATACAAAAAAAAAAAATAGTTAAAAAAATAATAAATAAATAAAAAAATATCTAATGATTACAAATGTTGGATGACGGGAAATTATTCACTCTTGGTAAAATTTTATACAAGTTCATAGAAAATATATTAAACTAATGCTTAGACGTACCTATTTATAACTAGAAAATTGGCTATAAAGGCTCGACTTTAGCTATTTACTTCCATTCGTGACGACATCATCAATAAATTAACTACCTATATAACATATATGAATTAAGATTTCTAAACATGAGGTATTTCCCCACTTTTTTCCTAAAGATCTCAATTCCCTGGAATATAGTTATTATTAAGGTAAGAGGCCCAAATATCATCCCCCTGAGGGAGTTTACCTATAACTCAGTCTCTAACAAAAAGAGAGGAAGGAAGCATTTTATTTGTTTCATTCATTGACCCCTTGAAACCCTGAAGAAGGAGGGAAGAATCCTCCGAAACGTCGGTTTGAAAGGAAAGGAGGAAAGATTCCAATAAATTACACCTTATTTGATATGTGTTAATTTTTTCTTTCCTCACTGCCCCTGGGCTGCCTTCCATTACATTCAAATAAAAATATTTCTGTGGAGCCAAAACTACTTAGTATTAGGGCCTGAAGTTTGTTTTTGGATTTATTGTTATAAAAAGCAAAAAACAAATAAAAAGTAAAAAAAAGTCAAAATCCAATTTTCGAAAAAAGTGTTCCTAATATCGTCCAGGCCCCGAAAATTCAGGTACAGCTACAACCAATGTTTTCTCTTAACTGACTCTTCGGGGTTTTTCCTTCATAAAATGAAAACCACTCATCCTAGAAGCTTGATTCCTATTTCATTCTCTAGGAAATTGTGTTGACTTGAACGTTTACTTGAACCACTTTTTTGTTAAAACTCTAAAACTTATAGATATCTAGCATTTTCCTAAAGAATAAGACTAAAATAAAGGTTTATGATGAGTGGTTTTCTTTTTTATGAAGGAAAAACTGGCTGTTTTTTGACCCCATTAAAAATCGAACTACTTGACCAATTTTTCATTTTATTTACTCCACGCGAAATTTTGTGCTCTTTAATTTAGTATAGAACTGTTATTTACAAAATATGGACCGTTTTCGAGTTATAAGCGAAAAACTGGAAAAAGTCCGACAATTTCGAGGTTTTTTGGCCACCAAAAGTTGTCCCCCACACTTTCGAGGTCTCAAACATAGACTTGGCATACGCACACCATACCAAGCGATCCTAGAAAAAAGTATTTTCTCGCAATTAATGTAAGCTAACCCCCCCCCCCCTATATACCTTTTTTTTTTTTTTCTTTATTGGCCTCGGGAACATTTAGCCAGCCGATCGATGCCCATTTAGCCAGCCGATCGTATTCGTTCATATTTCCATAAATTCGCCAGCCCTCAAATGCTGATCCCTAAGGCGGCCCGGGGGCACAGTAGGGCAAGCAGAGCATCCCAAACCGATCCCTCCGCAACCAGCCAAAGGGCATCACGAATGGCCGACGAATATAGAGCAATAAAGAACGTACTTGTTCATAAGTCCCTTCAATGAGGGATAAAACAGAAGACTTGTTTTAACAAGTTACCTAGTCTAACACCACTAGAAAAATTAATATATAGTAAAAATTGACTATGTGATGGAACCTATACATTTTTTATAAGCTATATATCTAGATAAAAATGCTAATAGATAAATTAATTAAAATATCCGAGTCAAGAAAGGATGATATCTAGCAAAAATATGTTTAATTATAGTTCGAACCCAATTGAAATTATGTGTTTGATGACTGTTTCTGCCAGTATGCCCCCGTCAGAGAGAGAAGCTATATACCTACTGGGCTAAAAATCAATCATCTGCAAATTTTAGAATGAATTATTCAATGGGATTTGTGTGAATCATATCCCCCCTATTATTACCATTTGCTTAAGAATACTTCTTTTTTTTACCTGTATAACTGTTGCGTCCGATGAAAGAAGTTTCAGTAAACAGAAACTTATAAAAAATCATTTAAGATTATCAATGAATCAAGAAAAACTAAGTAATTTAAGTTTATTGTTTATCGATGTTTCTTTCGATCTGAATTTTAACACCATCATAGATGATTTTGCGAATGCAAAAGCCCGAAAAGTTAAACTTTTTTAATAACTTTCATTTCAATTTTAATTAACATTGATTTTCAACTATGAATAGAATTAATACAATTTGAAGTAGTGAAAATTTAGAGAGAAAGAGAAGACTCCCGCGTCGTAGCTATAGTCTATTGTGGCCATAGGCGCCAAAAGTTCGCGCCAAAAGTTACCCCTCTGCAAGAAACAATCAAAATAACGTTAAATAAACATTCAAAACGTTTCTTCAGAAAATCTCTATTTATAAATTGAAAAATAATTGTTTTTCAAAACAATAATAATAGTCCAGGCAAATTACGTGAAAGAATGGTATAAACAGGAAATAATTCCGGTAAAGATTTTATTGCTGAAATACCTTTATTGGTACTCCAATATTACTAACCTAAGTTCTACCCAAAATCTGTGTTGTGGAAATTTTTTTACGCTCCTCAAAATGAGAAAATTTCGGAGTTTTTTCAGTTTTTGTTGAATAACACTAAAACGGTTTATCAGATCTAAAAAATATCCATTATATGAATTAATGCTCTTTAAATTACGCGTAAAATGATAATAATTTTATCTATTTAGGTTGAGTAGAACCGGTACTAGCGCTTGTTGAAAAACAGCCCCCTTTTGAATAAACTGTTTTCGATATTTCTCCATTTTGACCATGAAGGAGCACGTTTTCAACAAAGACGACACTAGATTTTTAAACTAGATTAAATTTGCTACAATGTAAATAAAGTTTCATTCTAATTGGATAATGGTAACATGAGGTTGAAGTTTTGAAAAAATGCAATTTTCAATTCAATTCGAAATTATTTTATAAAAACTGGAAGCGAAAGTCGTGTGATGCATAATCCACTTTATTGTTAGAGATTTTATTAAAACCTTGTTAATTTTTAAACTTTTTTTTATTTATATATATAAATTATTTAATATAATTTTAATTTCACCTTATAAAGCGACGGTAGAGAATGACGCAAATATTATGCGGCGGAGATAGCAAAAAACTTAAAAAAAAAAATAAAAAAATAAAAAAATTAAAATTAACAAGAACTATAAATAATATTTCCAAGGTGAAAAATTGATTATTTATTTTTTTTCGTGATTTTTTTTCCCCACTGTTCTGAATTTATTTATTTCTTTTTTATGTTAAAAATAAATTCTTTCAAGTCAGGTAAATTTTCCATTTTTTTTTCTATATTGGTATTGAATTATGCATTATTAATAGGAGTAGTAGGTTACTTATATTATTTATTTATTTTTTTGTGTGTTTCTGATTTCGTAATCATTTGGGAATTTTTTAAAAAATGTGAAATGAATATTAAAGTAATAACTTTTATATTATATAAATTTATGAAGTTGTTGAATCGGGTATAATAAAAGTATGACCTGCGATTTAGATATCGAGATTAAAACATACTTTTAATCCCTGGCAGGTGAATGAATGACCGATTTGAAAGTATGTGTAATGTCTTCGGGCGTTTTTGGAATAATTATCATAGAGCAGGCCAAGTTTGAGCACACGCTGTACACTATTTACAAGAACCATTTCGACCCCCTACAGCTCGGAACTCATTTGAGATACAGTGCTGAAATTAAACACATATAATTATCTAATTGAGCTTGTAAAAATTACCAAATTTCAATAATATAGCTTAAATAGATTCTGAGAAATGGACCTGAGAAAATGGCTGATTTTGACACTCACTGACTCACTGAGGTCATCAAAACATGTAGGCTACTTTTAATCATTCTAGCATTATGAAGTTTGGCATGTTGATAAAGTTCGGGACACAGTTAAAATAAAAATTCCAAAAACCGAGACTTTCCCTCTTTCAACCACTAAAATGGCGGGATGAAGATTGTAGTGTAATTATATATGTGATGATCCTAGGATGCTAAAATTTGGTATATTGTTAGAGTTTGGGATGCAAATGAAAGAAAAATTCAATAAACTCAGACTTTTTCTTTATTAGCCATTAAAATGAAGGGATGAAGATTGTAAGGTTTTGTTTCTATTAAATTAAAAAAAGAAAAACATTTGAAATTTTATAATTCTAGTAATAATTTTTGGAACCCTTTCACAACCTGGAGTACCTCCCCCCGTGGTTGCGTCACTGAATAAATATAAAGTATACGAGGATGGTTTGCTAAGTTCCCGGCCTGAAAAAGAAAAAAAAATGATTTTTTTTTAAATTGTAGTTTCCAACTATTAATTATCATGACTAATACATTTTCCAAAATGGTGCTCTAATGCATGATACCATTTTCATAGTCTGATTTGTCAAATCTCTCAAAATACTCATTGACAGCATTGATGACTCACAAATCATTTTCCTCCGAGCCATTTTTTGAGGTTAGGAAACAAATGAACGTAGCTGGGAGCTAAATCTGGTGAATACGGTGGTTGGGGGAACAATTGGACGATTTTAGCCATCGTAACTACTGAAGAATGAGAGGGTGCATTGTCATCGTGAAACAAGATTCTTTTCTTTGCCAGATGCGGTAATTTTTCTTCACTTCGACACTCAAACGTTGTAATAACCCTGCGTAGTATACACCATTGAATGTTCTACCCTTCTCAAGGTAATCAATGAAGATAATTCCTTTCAAATCCCAAAAAAATATTCGCCATAACCTTATTCGCAGATAAAATTGTTTTTTCCTTCTTTGGAGATGCTTCACCTGATTTTGTCCATTGTTTGGACTGTTTTTTATTTTCAGGCCTATAATGGTGGACTCAAGTTTCATCAACAGTTAAAAATTCGCTGGAATTTTGCTTATACAGTGCCAAATTCTCGGTTGAAACAATCTTCCGGCGCAACTTTTGATCGATTGTTATCAAACGCGACACCCACCTGACACTGAGTTTTTCCATGGACAAATATTGTTGTAAAATGTTGTGTACAAGTTCAGTTGACATCCCAATAGTCTCAGCTATCTCACTTATTTTCAATCTGTGGTCTTCTAGCACGATTTTATGTATTTTTTCGAACATTTCAGTAGTTAGGACTTCACTCAGGCGTCTTGAACCTGATTCGTCATCAGTATTCGTGCGGCTTTTCTTAAATTCAGAAATCCACTGTTTGACGGTTGATTATGATGGAGAAGAGTTTTTCAATGTTGAATACATGTCTTCTTTGATTTGATTTGGTGTTAAGACTTTCAAATAGAAGTATTTTATGACTCCAATTTTTCCATTTTCACACAAACAACTCACATTTTTTCTTCACTAGGCTCTCAAATCTAAGCTAACAGAACAATCGACCTAAAAATTGGTATGTAAGTTAATTTAGGTTAGTACTATAGAATGCGAGTCACAAATTACAAATCCTGACGCAATCTCTGTCCGAAAACTTATCAAACCAGCCTGGTATACTAGGAATACACAAATTGCCAGAGAGATGGAAAAAATATATATCTAGCGATGGGCAATACTTTGTATAATTTTTTTTAGCATTTTCATACAATAAATGTGTATTTTCTATAAAAAATATCGGTTTCATATTTACAGACTTGATACGTATAATTTATTTGTTAGAGAGTATAGTGAGTCGAATGGTCCCAAAAATACTTTCTAGAAGTTCTTTTAGTTTAAGAATTATGTTGTTTTTTTCAGGTCCCCCTGTGAAGTGTCATTTTTTTCGATCTACAGCTCAAGATTGCTGCTTTCTAGCGTCGATATAATAAATATATAGTTGTAATTACAATCCCCCCGTCCCCGTCCCCCTTTCTGTCTAGTTTTTTCTCTTCATTAGAATCCATTGAAATTCTTTCTTTCATTTAATAAGAGTGCTGGAAAAAAAACAGAAGAAGAAGAAGAAATTCTTGTCTAGTGTCAAGAGATGAATTTAATTCCATTTTTCCATTCTAAGTTAGATAAATATATTTATTTTTTTTGTTTTCGAGCTATATTTGAATTTAGAAAATGTTAATTAAGATCGCATCAATCGCTAAGAAGAATTCTCAACTATCGTCCTATATAGAACGATTATATTGGAATTTTTCTTTCAAGCAATGATGTTTTAATTATATTTAATTAATGTAGACCTCACATTTTTAATGACAACGTTTCTTTTTTTTATAATATAATAAATATTATTTTTTTAAACTATTCTCAATATTCATTGATACTTCTATATAAAAAATATATATATACAGTATTTTTTTTTTTAATAATATTGATGAGAGAAGGAGATACACCAGAAGGTGGATCCCCTAAAGGCTTGTATGGGCTGGCCCCTCCATCGTGAAAAGAATAGAGTAGAAGGAAAAGAAGCCGGGATCACGAGCCAATCTCAGAAACTTAGATACAATTCAATATCCAATTTACTAAGGGGCTTCGAGCAGTGGTAAATTCTCCGCGCGATAAATTCGGTTAAATTTATATCCCACTTAATTTTTATTACCAGACCCTATACTTACAGAAAAAATGTCTGGGTATAGCCGGGAATCGAACCCGAGACCTCCGGGTTGCCAGTCAGTTGTTCTGACCATTACACCACGGGGGCGGACAAAAGTATATAAAAAATATATATATAGAGGGTTATTGGTAATTCGATAGAAATCTTGAAAGGGTTTTATATAGCTAATTTTCAATAAATTTGACCCTATAAACCCGGGTTCAAAAATCATTAGTTTTGGAGTTATAAGTGTTTTATTTTTTTGAAATTTCCCTACTTTCTCCCAATAACTGTTAATTGTACAAAAAGTACTACACTCTGAGTGCTAAACAGACACTTTTCTAATAGCTGGTGAATAAGAGATTACTTTAAAAAAAATTCATCACCCCAACTTACATAGACTCCGAAATAGAAGGTCAAAACTAACAAGTAATGGAATTTTTTTTGAAAATGTCATTTACATTCAAAACGATTACTAAAAAAAAGTCCAATACACTTGATGTAAAAAATATAGAAAAAACATCCTCATTTTATAAACTTTAAGATACTTTCAAAATGTAGCGTGTTTCTTTTCGTTATTATATCGCTAGAGCCCATTAAAAGGGAATTTTCGCTAATATTAAGGATTTTCATTACTTGTTAGTTTTGACCTTTTATTTCGGAGTTTATGTAAATTGGGGGCATGAATTTTTTTTTTAAGTAAATTCTTTATTCACCATCTATTAGAAAAGTGGCTTTTTATCACTCAGAGTAGAGTACTTTTTTACAATTAGCAGTTATTGGTAGAAAGTCGTTAAATTTCAAAAAAACTCTGATAACTTCAAAACTAATGATTTTTGACCACGGATCTATAGGGTCAAATTGATTGGATCATCAATCAGGTGATTTTACGGTATTTTTTGGCATCTTCAGGTGTCGATTATCAATAAAAAGGACTCGATTTGGCGAGTAAGAATTTGACTTTCGGGGTGTGTGCTGATCACACTACAGTATGGGATATGTTATATGGGATCTGAAATCAGCTTCCAAAATGGTCAGTAGCTCTCGGTCTATTATGCCCCAACCTATATATATATATAATTTATTTGTTTGAAGACTATAGTTTCGAAGATTGGACATTCATCTTTAGTCTTTTAATTATTGGTAAATGCCTACATATTTTATCTTTTATTTCTCATAGATTCAAATACACGATTGAATTTAGATAAATTTTATTTTAGGTAGGCCACTGAACAAACGAATGTATATGTTTATTTTCAAGCAGAGGAAAGACAACCTCAATGATTTCTCTTCATGAACCAATAACTCTGTCACTCTAGGCAAAACAAAAACTTTTCAAGTTAACATATTCGTTCTTATTTGTAGTTGAAAAAATATATGGGAATGGTTTTATTTAGAGAAATTTAATGTTTCAAGAAATAAATTGAAAAATATGTTTTATATTTAAATTTATTACGGGCTCTAACACTCTAGCAAAATTTTTCAAGAGAGTGTACCTAGTCTTTTTTCTCTTTTAATTTCAATTTAATCCAACAGAATATGTATCTATTTATCACATTAAATAAAAGTCCTTTTATAAAATTTAAAGAATCTAAAAATAGATAGAGAAAAACAAATAATGCCTGGAATTAATTATATTGTTGGAAGATTGGAGGGAATCGGTAGTAGTGTGAGGGAGGGAACGACTATTGCGTCACTAGAGAAGGATAGAGATGGGACTGTGTCTGGTGAGGGAGGGTATATGAAGGAGTCTTGACCAGGCTCAACTAGGATTTTGTCCTGGGCGCGGGGGGGGGGGGGGGGGGGCTGATACACACACACTCTCACACACATTCTTATCGCACATCCGCTGGCATAAGTGTGCCAAAAGATCGGCAGTCTCGAAGTTTATCTAGCTAAATAAACGTCATAATTAGTGTGCAGTTCCTTGCCGAGAGATACCCTTTATTACGGAGCCAATTGTCTAACGTATGGGGCACGTGTAGTGTCATATCAAAGTTACAATGGAGCGGACGCGCTCCTTTGGTGTGTGTAGAACTGTCGTAACCTGTGTAATAACCATGTTATGGTAAGTAACTTTCATATGTATACTTCAATTTATGCAAAAACAGAGACGCATTATATGATAGTACCTGGAACACCCACCGAGCGATGTTCAAGTTAAAAGCGATAAGTATATTAATATTATTTTTAATTTTAAATTCTTTTTTTTTTTAATGCAATCGAATGCAAGAAGGGGTGTACCAGTAAAGATGCAGCCCCTATGGATCTCGAAAGACCCTTGCATTACCGAAGAGAAGGAAAGTTGATTAAGTGAGAGGGTGTAGACGTAGGTGTCTATGCACTCCGGTTTTGAAGGTTTGAAGATTATAAGTGCTGGGAAAGATGGAGGCTGGGAGAGAGTTCCAGTTCCTTGAAGTCATGGGGATATATGAATTGGCGAATGAAGTGGTCCGGCACTTTTCTAATTTGACCGCGAAAGAGTGTTGGGAGTCGGCAAAACGCGTGCTACGTGCAAAGCATGCCTTGGGGGGAATTATTGATTTTATCTCATCAGAGCACCTGCCGTGATAGTATCTATAGAAAAGGGAAAGGGCAGAGACGTTTCTTCGATGAGCCAGCGAGTCGAGGGAGTCGGTGAGGGTAGAATCGTCAATTAGCCTGACGGCTCGTTTCTGAATTGCATCAAGGGTAGCAAGAGAATATTTTGAGGCTCCTCTCCATAGATGAGAGCCGTATTCGAGACAGGGGCGGATTTGGGCCTTGTAGATGGTGAGAAGTTGTGGGGGTTTGTAAAATCGCTTGGACCTGAATAAGAAGCCAATCTTCCTTGCTGCAGATTTCGCTACAGAGGAGATGTCTTCATTCCAAGACAGGTCAGATGTGACAGAGACGCCCAACATGGATAGGCTGTCACACATTTTCAGGGTATTCGAATCAAAGTGAATATCAGGGAAATCTTTATTTTCGCGCCTAGAAATTAGACAACATTGAGTCTTGTTGAGTTCAGTTAAAAATTTCGATTTCGCAGCCAAAATAAAATAAAATTGAAATAAAACTTAATTTATATTTTTACTAATGTTTACACCCGCTATGGCCATCATTAAGACGTAAGGTCAGGTGGGGTAACTGGGCCAACTTCTTTTGTTTTCCCAAGGATAGTACTCCATATTTTTGGCTATAACTAAGCTTCCTCACAATTTATAGATCTCGTGACTATATTAATTGAAAGATGAAATTTTCTTCAAATAATCATGATACTTTCAACTTTTGATTATTCAAAATTTTGGAATTATCTTAAGTTGAATGTAAAGTTTTGCGGTTGGCCCAGTTAAACGTGTTGTGGGGTAATTGAACCAGCCCAGCCTATTTGCTGTTTTTTTAATTTTTAACATCTTTTGGGCAGTTGGACATGTTCCCCTATCCCTCAAGGCCCTGGCCGTAGGTAGAATTAGTCTCATTTGTATATGGATTAAAAATAATCAAAGATGTAAGCGATTCGGGGTTATTGGGCCCTGACTAGGCTGGCCCAGTTGGACCAAGACCTCTATTTTTTTATTCTATTGAATTTTTTAAGGTAGATAAGTGTAAACGCCTTTTTTAAGTAGGTTATAATGAAAGGCAGTCCATAAATTATTTAAATTTTATTCAATTTCCGACGTTTCGGAGACTTTTTTTCTCTCCTTCTTCAGGGTATAGAATAGTTATTGATGGGTGAGTATAACTCGGTTCCCGAGGGGTGAACCACGACCTAATTTCCTGTACACTTCTACTTCCACTTTTCCAAGTAGAAGACAATAGATTATCCAACGAATTCCAAAGTCTTCTTCTTCTTCTTCATCATCTTCTTTTAGGCAAGGTAGCCTGTTTTCTCCCAAGGAAGAGTTCCGTCCTTCAACTTTCTGCCCATCGTTTCTTCGGTCTTCCTCTGTTTCTCTTGCCGTCTCTTGATCATCTAGATCGGCAGATCTAGTCACGGACCATAACTTGGTAATAGCCAAATTTAGGCTAAAAGCCCAATTATTAAAAAAGCCGAAACCTCTTTCTTTATATGACGAAATTCAACCTAGAAGCCTTTAAAGGCGAATCAACCAAATATCTTTATGCAAGCAGACTATCAACTAAACTCGAGGAATTCCCTCTATATTCAGATATGTCGATAGATGGACAATGGGACAGAATAAAATCATGTGTGCTAAAAGCAGCGGAAGAAGCTCTCGGAAAGCGAGAAATTAACATTAATGTTTCAAAGAAAACTATTCCCTGGTTTACCCCAGAAATTAAAGAATTAAAGAATTCCAAAGTAATTCCAAATAATTCCAAAGACGGTGTACACCTAATTCCAATCTCGGTTCACCCCTCGTCAGTTCCCATTCGTCTCTCACTTTCAGTGATAGCAACAATATTACAATATTTTCCAACATGTATACCATATAGTGTACTTGGTTTATATACAGTATACACTTATGGTATAATGTATGAAAAATATTGTGTACCTGTAGTTGCGCCACTGAGTATAGCACTCGAACAGGATTTTTAATAAATTAAAATTGAATAAATACACATTTGTTGATGCCTTTATCATGACAAGGTCTGAAAATCTCAATAAAATCATTTAAATAAGCTAGCCAAGTGCGAATCGGATGGTTCCGCACTTTATATTAAGCAAATTAAAACGTCAATGGGTACATAAATCACGTGAAAATGACCAATCTGTGACTCTCTTAGGGCCGGTTGTATGTCGCAAAGTAAATGCTTTTTACCACTAACCAAGGATAGATGGTAAATGGAGGGGCTGGGATGGTCAATCAGATGACAGAAACTTTCAGTCGCAAAGTAAATGCTTTTTACCACTAACCAAGGGTAGATGGTAAATGGAGGGGCTGGGATGGTCAATCAGATGACAGAAACGTTCAGTGCTGTCATCTGATTGGCCATCCCAGCCTCCATTTACCATCTACCCTTGGTTAGTGGTAAAAAGCATTTACTTGCGACATCTAACTCGGCCCTTCTTACTCCTCTCTCATCATTGATTTCTTATTATTTTCTTTTTGAGAGGATAGAAAAGTCATCATATAGTACTCTTTAATGAAATTTAATTTCACATAATACATAAAAATTGCAAATAAAATGTAGCAAATGCAATAATTAATGATTATGTCATCATCCCCCCCCCTCTTTCAAATTCCAATCCCTCCAACATGAAAAATAAAAATTGTTTTAATTAAATCATCATGATGATTCGCCTCGCAATTCCATTATCAACCCCCTAGGGGGCTCACTCTCCCCGCACCCTCTCCACACACCCCCGGTATCCCTAAGCTGATAGAAACATAAAAAATAGCATTTTTTTATGCAAAATTTTAACATTTTTATTAATTATAACAACATATATTAATTAACTATAATTGAAAATAAAAAAATTGGGGAAAAAACATTCTAGATGAGGATTTAATGATATTGTATGGTTAGTGTGTGCAGTTATAAGGGAGTGTAGCGGTGGGGTTTTGAAAAAATTCAATTAAAATTCAATGATAGCCAATAAAAAGCAATTTTTTAATTATTTTTAACAAAAAATTCTACAAAATCTCAAACTATACAAACAACAAACAAAACGTGATAAATAATATATTGGGGTGCTTTGATACGCCTTCTTAAAACAGCATTTTAAATCGAATTGAAGGAAAATGTGAAACTTTTTCAAGACTGGATATTTATATCTGTTATTTCTCATGGGTTCAAAATACCCGATTCGATTAATAGTCCAGTCAAATTAGGGTTTTAACAAGAAATAATACCTTTATTGGTACTCCAAGATTACTACCCTAAGTTTTCCCCCAAATATGTGTTGTGGAAATTTTCTACGCTCATAAAAATGAGAAAATTTCGAAGTTTTTTTCAGTTTTTCATGAATAACTCTAAAACCGCTTATCAAAGCAAAAAGATATTTATTAGATAAATTAAAGCACTTTAAATTACGCGTAAAATGATAAAAATTTCATCTATTTAGGTTCAGTAAAACCGGTTTTAGCGCCTGTCAAAAAACAGCCCCCGAGATCACTTTTGAATATCCCTAAAACTCGTACTTTTTTCGATTTTTCCCCATTTTGACCATGAAAGAGCACGTTCTCAACAAAGACGACTCTATACATTTTTAAACTAAATTGAATTTGCTACAATACAATACAGTAAAGTTTCATTTTTAATTGGATAATGTTGTTGAAGTTTTGAAAAAAATGCAATTTTTTGCAAAAAATCACAGTTTTTTCTTCATAAAATGAAAACCACTCATCCTAGAAACTTGATTCCTATCTCATTGTTTAGGAAATTTTGTTTCCTTGAAAGTTTACTTTGAGCACTTTTTTGATAAAACTCTTAGATTTATAAATATTCGACTTTTTCTAGACAGGATATGAAAAAAAAAATTGAAATAATCACCGGCCTGGGAGAGTCAAAAATGAAAATTCTACCCTTTCGACCAAACTCAACCAAATTTCTTATACATATCCTGTGGACCCCCAGAAGGCTAGAAATTTAAAAACTAAGTTAGGTTTGGTAAAAGCATCTAGATTTTCATTTTTTGACCCTCCCCCCATTTTGGGTGGTTAGTTTTTGCATTTCTAGCATTTTGGAGGCCTACTGATTATGTATACAAAATTTGGTTGAGTTTGGTCGAAAGGGCAAGAATGTTCATTTTTGACCCTCCCTCCATTTTTGGTGGTTATTTAAAAAAAATTTTAAACAATTATGTCAAAAATTACATCCTCTACAATTTTTTTTCTAATTGAATTTGCCATAGAGTAAACAGTTTAGGAGTTATATGTTATCAATAAGGTGATTTTACGGTATTTTTGACATCTTCAGAGTTTGATTACTCCCGAGGGGTGAACCGCGACCTAATATGCTGTAAACCTACTTCCACTTGTACTTCCAAATATTTCCAAGTACTTCCAAATATTTCTAAGTACTTCCAAATATTTCAAGGTACTTCCAAATATTTCCAAGTACTTCGAAAATACTTCCAAAGAGGTGTACACCTACTTCCAATCGCGGATCACCCCTCGATTACCCCTAAAAACGACTCGATTTGGCGAGTAAGAATTTGACTTTCTGGGTGTTCGCTGATCACTACAGTATGGAATATGTTATTTGGGTTTTGAAATCAGCTCCCAAAATGGTCAGTAGGTATAGCTCTCGGTCTAAAATGATAATTACTGACATATAATTTTTTCATAATAATATTAGCCTGAGATTTTGACATTCATATATAATTCGTGCATCTCAAAAATCTACTTTAGAACGATTTTAATTGAAACTCTTTACTTATAGTATCTATGGATATGAAATATAGAATATAAAAAGACCTTCATCAGGGATTATTATTATTATTAATTACTAAGACATCATCGATTTTTTTACCCTCTCTTGATAGTTTTAATTTTTTTGACCATTTTTCTTATAGAGGTGCTTTCAGACAGACCGACTGACAGGAGACCTTAATTACTACTTTTTTTCTTCTTCCAGACGTCTCTTTTGTGTTACTCTATGAGTTTTTCAACTTTTCTCATCAGTTTGACGACCTGAACACAAAGAACAGATTTTTTTTGTTGTTGTTGTTTATTTTTTGCGTCTTTCTTCTATGTTTATCATTTCTTCATATATATATTATATATTTGTTTGGAATTTTTTTATATTATGTTTTATACTTAATTATTGTCGTTAGTTTGGTTGCTGTTTTTATTCATTTTTTTTCATATACAAGATTTAAGTAGGTGTATAGTAAAAACGGTAAGATTTAATTGACAATTTCATTTACGGAAGAAATAATGAAAAATACATAAATAAATAAAATTATTTATAATTAAAGAGAGAAAAAAGGGAGAAAGAGAGAAATGATGAAAATTTTTAAAAGAATTATTTATCAAGTTCATATATTTGTTGTTTGTAGTTTGCCAAGGTGTACAGTAGTTGTTTGATAAAAATGATTGCTTTTTTATTTATTTTTTATTTGATTAATTTATTTATTTAAATTTTGAAGCTATTCTATTTTTTTTCCAATTAAAGTTTTACCGAGTTTTATTATTATCAAAATCGCGTAAAAAGGAAAATATTGGTATATATTATTTCATTTGTTGAACAGCTATACCTGGTGGTCAAAATAAAAACTAACACATGTAGGTCATGTTTATTTTAATTTTATATAGAGAAGAAGAAGTGTAAAAATAATGTATTTTTTACGTATACAGGGTGTTCCACAGAACTTGTTCATTAAAAGTTTTCATGGAAGGAGTTGAGAGAAAATTTTGGACACTTTCTGCTTTGCCGCAATCGCTATCAACTTTCTTATTTTCTATGGAACCCGCAAATATTTTTGCATCATTAGATTTAGTGTTAAAAACTAAGATGATTTTGTATAATGCACTTGATGTCTAAAATTTATAATTTCTGAGTTATTTTAGATAGTTTGTAAAATCTACCAATATATTGTTCATCTTTAAAAATTAATAATAATTAAACTATTATTTCTAGAACTAATTTGATCAATCAGAACTCTTAATTAGACATTAAATAATCTTACTTAATCATAAAAATTCAAATTTTATATCCAGGATGATCATAATAATTGTTTATTTGTGAAAATCAAAAAGTTGTTAATACTCAATTTTTTCAAATGGGACATGGCATAAATTTTAGTATTTTTGAATTCTACATAAAAATCCAATAGGAGTTTATTAAATATTCCCTATACCTAAAATGAATAGTTTTTAAAATAAAAACATTATAAATTTCACTAAAACCACCCTGTATATCTACTTTTATTAAACGAGCAAAAATTGTATATATATTTATTTATATATTTGTATCTTAGTTCTATTTTGAAAACGGCTCTACCGATTTTGATGAAACCAACTCTATTAACAAGTTTTGAGGATGAGAAAACGATCTGGCTAGGTCTGGACCTCGACAAATTTCATCTTAATTGATCTTTTCTTAATTAAAGTAATTATTTATAGATGAAAATCTCAATAAAAAAAGTTTGCTAACATTTTTTTCAATTATCTTTAATTTATTAATTGGTTTTTAATTTTAAAACCCACTAATAGGTTATACCAAATATTATTATATACTAAAATTTGTCAATTTAATTGATTAAAATTCCTCTTATTAAAAAAACACGGACTAAAAATATTATCGCAAGCTACAAGATCAAGTACAGTCGATCGTTGAGGGAAGTAATCCCCGAAATCGAAGCCTCAAATACAATGTATACATTATTTCATGTAAAAAATTGCTTCAATAAAATTATTATTTATTATTTATTCAATTGATTAAAAACTCGATAAATTGTTATTTAATTAAAAAAAAATTATACGGAATTTATATATACCTATATACACATAATCTGTGGACCACTAGAAAGGCAAAAACTGGGTGCGGTGTGGGGAGTGCAGGAGGTGGGGGATCCTGGAGCGGGGTGGGATGCGGGGTTTCGGGGGCAGTGTTGGGGTGGTGGTGGTGGGAATTCAGGGGCCGTTTGGCTACCGTACATCGCTTTGTGGCTCCAGGGACTAAAAAATAAAGCAAAAACGGACCTATATTTATATGAACTTTTTGTCTTAAAATAATGCACAGATTAACCCCCTTCAGTTATGAAAGACACTGTAAAACTACATTTCCTTCAAAAAGAACAAAAATTCCTAGTATTCCATCGTATAGGAAATGTTTAGGAAACCCTGACCTATTTAATATTCAGCAAATTTTTTAACTAGTATTTCGATAAGCGAAAAAACAAAAAAACAAATAAAAAACAAATGATCTAATTGATTAGTTGGTTGATCGATGGGAATTATCTGCTTCATAGAATTTCTACTAAAGTAGTTTAGTAGTATAATTCTCTCGCCATCCTTCATTGGACATTTCTCACGATTAATCTTTGTTTTTTTGCCATTTTTTGTTGACAATTTATGTTTTTTCTTATTTCTCGTATAAAATTTAAATATTATAATATTCTCATTATAATTTTATATAAATATTCTCCTCTTAAATAAAAAAAATATTTAATTTACTTAAATATAAAAGCATAAATAATTATTTAAAAAATGCGTTATAATAATATAACGACACAAACCCCTATATTTACCTGTAGGTACTTAACATAATTTCAAATATCATTTCTATGTTAATTACCCAAGGTTTTTTTTCTATTATAAATAAACCCCTGTGGACTCCGCAGTGGGTTTTAAAATAATAATTTTCCTAATTTTAATCAATTTTAATAATTAATGCAAATATTTGAGCATCTTTTTGAAGTAAAACTTTTTTTAGTTTCAGTTAGCGCTTGGGTTAGATTCCTTAGGGTACAAAACCCTCTGATCTACAATGTAAACATATTTTCTACTAATTTCTTAGATTCCTATAGTAAATTTAAGAGGACAGAATTTCGCGTCGATTAAAAAAAATATGTAAAATTTGTCCAGTAGTTTGATTTTTATGGGGATCCAAAAACAGACTTTTGAATATCCCAAAAACTCGCACTTTTTTCGATTTTTCCCTATTTTGATCATGAAAAAGCACGTTTTCGACAAAGACTACTCAATACATTTTTAAACTAGATTAAATTTGCTACAATTCCAATAAAGTTTCATCTTAATTAGAAAATGGTAACCCGTGTCGCAATGAGGTTGAAGTTTTGAAAGGTGCAATTTTTTGCAAAAAATTGCAGTTTTTCCTTCATAGAATGAAAACCACTCATCCTAGAAACTTAATTCCTATCTCA
The DNA here is from genome assembly GCA_024734495.1 of Forficula auricularia. NCBI lineage: Eukaryota > Metazoa > Arthropoda > Insecta > Dermaptera > Forficulidae > Forficula > Forficula auricularia. The sequence continues at coordinate 75,717,166 of JALMQS010000099.1, read as the reverse complement.
TTCTCTATAAAATTTTGTTGACTTAAACGTTTACTTGAAGCACTTTTTTGTTAAAACTCTTTGATTTATAGATAACCAGTATTTTCCATGACAGGAAATGATCAATTTTTTCAAAAAATCGCAGTTTTTGCTTCATAAAATGAAAATCAGTCATCTTAGAAAGTTGATTCCTATCACATTCTCTAGGAAAAAATTTTTCCTTGAACGTTTACTTGGACCACCTTTTTGATAAAACTCTTAGATTTCTAGATATCCAGCATTTTCCGGACAGGATATGATCCGAATCCTCAAAAATGTTGTTTGCTCGCCATCTCTCGACTGAGTTAAAATCTACCGGTTTACCGTAGCGTGTGTGTGTGCTCCAATCTGCACAGGTATACCTTTTCGGTTTATCAGTTCAGGTTTACCTGACAGGTATACCGGAACGTATCTGGGTGCCCAGAGGGGACGAAAACCTCTGATTTGCAATGTAAACATATTTTCTACTAATTTTTTAGTTTTAGACCTTAAAATTAAATTCTTTTAGGTATTAATCAATTTTATTTGTCATGAACTATTAGTGGATTTTAAAATTAAAAAAATCATGACGATTACATTAAATATAGATATAGATGAAAGATTAGTGTTTATTAAATAATAAATACCGAAGCAGTACACCAATTGAATTTTCTCCATATTATTGAAACTAATTAGTAATAAAACTCATCTAAATAATCGAACTTAGAAAGCCCTATGACCCCACAAAATATTAAAAAAAAACATTTCGCTTAATACTTATGCAAAAACTGAACACGATACCAAACTTGCTTCGCGTGCATAAAGGTAATAAAGTCCCTTCTTTCTATTTTATAAAAAATTGTATTTTTTTTACCAAGGTGAGCCATATGTTGTGTAGGAATGAGGGAAACTAACACTGAATCGAAAGTTTTTATTATTATTATTATTATTTATTTATTTTTACTATCTAAAAGTACGTTATTCCTACAAAAAGTTTTTTTTTTAATTATTTTTTCTATACATTATTTTTATATTCAGTACCTGCCTGTGGGACTAAAATCCCGAGCTGAGAAATCCTCAACTAGTTATTTATATCTTCAACATGAACAAGTTTAACTACAAGGGGTAATAGAATCTATTGTAACACAAATAATAATAATAATAATAATTTTTCGTTAAATTGAAGGGTTGGTTTTGTCACAAATATAATAAAATAATAATTTTAATAACTATTTGTATTATTTAATTGATAACTATACAGTTTCGGTCACCACTGGTCGACCATCCTCAGTAGTTCTAAAAATTGAAATGAAACATTTATTTACATTTTTTCTTTTTATAGAGAATTATATAACACAAATTTTTTTTTTTATAATAATTTGAAATCATACATACATCTCGTTCAAGAACCGGAATTTGTCATTTCACATGAAACATTCATTCTTAAATCTTCAATATAGATACATCACATAATTCATTACAATCACACACATATACATATATATAGCAACAATTTATAAAAACGTTTATCACTGAATATAGTTATCAATTAAATAATACAAATAGTTATTAAACTTATTATTTTATTATATTTGTGACAAAACCAACCCTTCAATTTAACGAAAAATTATTATTATTATTATTATTTGTGTTACAATAGAGAAAAATTTAAATCAAGTCACTTAAGTTCTGGAAGAAATTTAATAAATAATAATAATGTGAGCTTATATTTCAGCATTTAAAAATAAAAGAAATATGAAACCTAAAGTCTTATAGGTATATTTATGAAAATAAATAAAATTTATTTACATAAACGTACCTATAAAACTAGGTTTCATATTTCTATTATTTTTAGATGCTGAAAAATAAGCTCACATTATTATTATTATTCCTGTTACAATAGCTTCTATTACCCCTTAAAGTTAAATTTTTATTTAAATCACAGATAATTAATTATAATTATTTATTGAACACGAAAAAATAATACAAATAACTACGACGTTTCGATCGACAAGGTTAACCGGTATAATCGGAGTGGGTGCTCATACTTGAGAACGATCGCTGAATAATTCGATTGAAACGTCGTAGTTATATTGTATTATTTGTTCCTGTTCAATAAATAATTATTAATTAAGTGTGATTTAAATAAAAATTCAAATTTTAATCAAATTAATCACAAAAATAAAAGCTTCAACAGCTTCATTACTAATATATAATTTATTTACTAAAGTCGTTTCGTTTTATACAAATTTACTAGACTCAAAACTCTGATTTTAGTTTTAATTTGAAATTTTTATGATTTTAATTATTTAAGAACCCTCCTCCTTAATTTGGAGTTCATATTTCTAATACCAAAATGTAATCATCTCTTAATCCCAATACAAAAATACTATCTACATCTGAAATTTCGTCTTGATATTCACGATATTCTCGAAAAATATAATTTTCTCAATGTGCACTTTTTATAAGGCTATATTGTAGATCAAAACGTCATTATTTGGCTCAATTTTCTGTATTAAAATAGTTAGAGCCATTTTTTCAATTAATTTCACTAAATACCAAATCTCTTAAAATGAAAAGAATCCCATAAAAAAACATCGATACATATTTTATCGATTAGATTATCTCAAATAAAAAAGTTTGCCAAAACGGAAAAACGCTACGAATTTATGCATAAACTTTAAATTACATCCGTAACAAAATATGATATTAAAAAAATTGCACACCCTAAGTTTTAAAAAGTTTATTTATCTATTTATTTATTGTGCCTGATTAAAAATTCATCTATTTTTATTATTCATTTTGATTTGAGATGATACTCAGATTTTAAATTCAAACCACCAAAGTTGATTACCGTAAATTAAGTTCCCTCGCATATATCTACAGATGTATTAGGTATAAAATTGTTAATTGATTCGTTATAAAAGTGTTTTATAGATCTAAAACGGTGCCCTACATCTAAATAATAAACATTGATTTTTTGTTTCTTTACTTCAAGCTAATTTAAATTCGATAATCATGAAAAGGTTTTTAATTTTTTTGGTCCTCTCTCTTTTTTTGTTTCAAGGTGTCTGTGAATGAGGCAGCCGCTCAAATTTGCCGTATCGTTCCCGCCCTTCTTGCCCGAAGAGACGAACTCTTCCCGTTGGCAAGACAAGTGGTCCGAGATTCCGGATATCATTACTCGAAACCACAAAACAAGTAAGTAATACACATTATAAATCTACTATTTCATTCATATATAAAAATTTTAGGCCTCTCTTTTTGTTTTTATAACATAAAAGAATAATAAATATAATAATATTCTGGGCATATTCTGGTAAATCTAGTTTCATCTCACAAATTCGTTTTCGTTTCATTCGGCTTTTTTGACATTTATTCTTACTCTCTTTACTGAATCTACCAATCAATATATTTAAGTAATTTTTATTAATTTGACCTGTCAATGAAGCCCTTTTTGAGCAGTGGTTGTTGGACCATCGTTAATAATATTATTTGCTTAAAAATTTTAAAATTTGCATCCGGAAACCAGGAGCAAACAGGAGTAGTACTTTGCTTTCCCGCCAATATTTTTTCCATCAACACAAATTCTGCCCAGAATATGGCCACAAGAGCATTTATATTCAAATTCTGGCCAGATTTTATGGCCATATTCCAGCCGATCTACAGAAAAAATGCCACATTTCTGGCAATTTTCTGTTCAATTTTTCTAGCAGAAATATATAGAACCTTACTTTAATTTTACTCTTTTTCTGGATTATAATATTTATCTTAAGTCATTAGTATGATAATTACTTATATTTGCCTAATGTTAAAAGAGAGCTTTTTTCCTATAATATACACATTTATTATTATATTATATGTATTATATTTCTCTGACTGCATTTTAGAAGGTCAAAAAACGCTAAAAAAAAATAATCCGTTTCCCCCTCAGGAGAAAAAAATTCTTGTAAAAACCAGTATTATTAATTGATATTAATGTTTTTTTCATTTAAATGAATTTTACATTAAAATTCCAAATTTTTTTTATTTATTATGATTTATTGCATGTGCTGGTTTTTTCTTAATTCATTCCAATCCTGAGAGAAGAAGAGGATTTTTTTCTTTGAAATACCTACTTATTAAAATATTAGTGACTTCAATTTATGATCCATTCAACCCTATCATATCGTATAGGCTTAAACTATTAAATGAGCATCCGAAACGCTTGGATTTCAAACAAACTTTTTCAGATTGTCAATAATTTGTATTTGTATTTATTTATACCTATTCAAAAATGTTTTCAATTTATCTAATATATATTTTTTTCTTGTTTTTTGTTTCAGTGTTGGATATTACCGTAGCTGTGGGGCGCGAAGTAACGGTAATGGGGGCAACGGGGCTGACGAGCAGCCGAGTAAGCGAATTCGGCTGGAGTCCGCAGCCTCCTCGCTCTCGCCATCCTCCAGTCACGGGGCTGATCTTGACCAGGATAGCAGGGAACATAGGCGACGCCAGGTGAGTCCTGAGTCCAGTACTTCACCGCGTCCCTCATGAATAATCTCTCTCTTCTTACTTATATATTATATATTCAGGGTGTTTTATATCACAACAATGAAAGGAGATAAGCCAGTTTATAATGGTCCAGAACCTAAAATTTTTTTTTATTTAAAAGTCTCTTAGTTTTCGAGTTGTAGGCATTTTTTTGAGGATGGTGAAAATCGCTATACCTGCCCTGCCCTAAATAATCAGATACTGTGCCTACAAATTTCCATATTTTATGATTCTAATTTTTGTAACGCAATCCTAAATAACCCTGCTATTGGCCATAATTCAAAATTAAACCAAGAGTACTATACTTTTGGAGAAAAAAAATTATTTTAGATTTAAAATGACAGTGTGAGAGAGCGCAGAGTGGCCATTATTAGCTAAGCTGATTTTTGCATCAGTTGATCATTAATCATAATTAGCTCAGTCAAAGTGTAAAAAAATCTCAGAATTTTGGAAATGGTATTAAACGCTTCCCTTAGATTTGGGTTAATTAATGTGTGTCTAAAGTCCGGAAAATGCTGAATATCTATAAATCTAAGAGTTTTACCAAAAAAGTGGTCCAAGTAAACGTTCAAATGAATAATATTTCCTAGAGAATGAGACAAAAATCAAGTTTCTAGGATAAGTGGTTTTAATTTTATGAAGGAAAAACTGCGATTTTTCACAACAAATAGCAGTTTTTCAAAACTTCAACCTCATTGGGGTACGGTTTACCATTATCCAATCAAGATAAAACTTTGTTTGAATTGTAAAAAATGTAATCTAGTTTAAAAATGTATAGAGTGTTCTTTGTCGAAAAAGTGCTCCTTCATGGTCAAAAAGGGAAATAATCGCAAAAAGTGCGAGTTTTTGGGATAGGTATTCAAAAGTGATCCGGGGGCTGTTTTTTGGATCCCCATAAAAAATCGAACTACTGGACCAATATTGCATTTTTTTTAATTGAGGTGAAATTTTGTCCTCTTTAATTTACTTTACAAAATGTGGATCGTTTTCGAGTTATAAGCGAAAAACTGAAAAAAGAACTTTGACCCCACCCTCAGTGTCTTTTGACATACATTAACCCATGACTAAGGGAAGCGTTTAAGACCATTTCCATAACTCTGGGATTTTTTCCACCGATTGGCCTTATTTTGTTTAATTTGACTGGGCTAAATCATCAATCAGCCATTTTGGTCCACTACTGGACTTAGCCCTCCTGTTGCTTGTATCCAGTTGATACGTTTAATGTCATCGGATCATATCTTATCGATAGTCGACCTTTGCTACGAAAAGCAACCTCTCTGGTCCTTCATTCGAGAATCCTCTTTGGTCCATCGTCTATCTTCTATCAGGTATTCTAGCTACGTGTCCAGCCCAATTCCACTTCAAGGAATTGATTCTTTCAATGACGTCAAAGACGCGCCTTGGTGGTATTTGGAACCCTGTCTCCCCATAGCTCGCTGCATCACTTGCATCAGCTCAATTGCAATAAAATACTTTAATCACAATTATGAAAAAATTCTGAAATTTCACTAAATGTTTCCTTATTAACGACAAACAAGATCGAATTTGACATCTCAAGTATTTTGGCAGATATCTATTGAAAGTTGCTGTGACATGGTCACCCCCAGGTGGTGAAAATGGAAAACAACATTCGATTTATGAGCCTGTCTATTGGATAAATATGTAGAAATAGAAATAATGATTTTTTTTTTCGTTAAAACCACGCCCATGAAAGATTTTTTGAGTTCTATTTTATTTAAATAACGCCTACTTTTATTGCCTCACTTGCCACTTCAAAGCGTTTGATTTATGGTTGGCTAAAAGAACTGATAAAGACCGGAAACAGTCGAATGTACGAAGGCCTATCAGGGTAAAGATCCATCCAGTCCCTAGGCCCCAAGAAGATAAGTAGGAACAGCGATAAGCTTGAAATTCAAAATGGGGGTGTCTCTAGTCAGGTCAACCATTTTCTCTCCAGTGGCCATCTTGCTAAAACCAGATAATTCTCTCCTCTTTTGCCTAGATGCATGTTCCGTTTTTAAGACAGTTTTTTTTTTTTTTATTATTAAGAGTGAGAAAAAAGTTTTATTTGCTCTGTATATTTTTTGGGGGAGTCGGGTTGTCCGAGCTATCTAAGGCTCGCTTCAGCATCGTTGATGACGATGTTCAAGCGGGAAAGCCGGGTTCGAGCCTGGCTAGCATATAAAAATTTCTACCGGCTAAAACTCGGCTCCCTCACTAATCCTACTAACACCCTAATCACAGAATCACATTATTTATGGCAGGTTGTATAGCGATTTTCATCATTTTCAAAAAATGCCTACAACTCGAAAACTATGAGACTTTTATAAAAAAAAGGCTCTGGACCCTCGTAAACTGACCTATTCCCTGATCGCGGTTTATTGTTGTGATATGGGACACCCTGTATATATTATCATTATTATTATTAAGAAAACTTTGAAGATTTGATGCTCCGGTGATTGAGTTGTTTATCAATAAAGATGTTTCGGCTGAAACCTTTTAGATTACACGCTTAGTTTCAGCCGAAACATCTTTCCTGAAATTTAGAAAACTATACCTACTCTAACGAAACATTTTTAAAGAAAAAATTGTTTTGATCACGTTCTTCCTACTTTGTTTCTAATTTTACTTTCTTATTAAGTAATTATTTATTATTATTTTTTTTTCCCTCCGATTGAGACGATTTTGTCTTCAGTCATTCAGCTTATATACAATCTCATGCTTGATTGACGGTATATATCTACAGTGAAATTTGTTAAATGGGTTGAATTAATTAAAAACAAAAACAAAAATCAATATAGAATGAATTTTTTTATTGATATTGATGCAAAAAGATTATGTACCAAAAAACGGTATTGAGGTAACTGGAAATTGCAGATACTCCAACTGGTGGTGAAATCTTAACTCTCTCAATTGGGTCTTCTGATTAATCAGTGTTTAAATGACATATAAACAAAAACCAAATCTATTTATTAAATAATATTCTTTGATTATGCATATGAGATTTGTGACAGTGACCCAATTGTGTTAGTTTCAATTTCAACCACAAGGCGACAACACCGTACTTACCATTTACTAATAGTCAAAGGCGGACCTCTTGCTAGCCAAGGGTAAGCAACCTGGGCCCCCTGTCACTTGAACACTCCCCCTACTCCATCTCCAAACACTCTCCACCCCACCGACGCTCTCCCCAACCCCGGAACTTCTCCCCGGCATCTGACCACCCTCGACCCCAGTAAACCCTACCCTGACTATATAATAAATAATTCAAGCTATAGCACTGTCATCTATTGGCAAATGATTCAATTTGAGGGACTCTAGGCGCAATTCAAATTTGAGGTCTCTCTTTAAATATTTTATTAAGCCGTTTAAATAGTTTTTTGCTTGCGTACTTCATTCATAAATATATTTTTTTATAATATTTAAATCATTTTTTTATTTTGAGACCTGAGATTTGAGACCCCAATCGCGCGACTTATTGAGAATATGTGAATTCATTATTTAATATTTTTTATTATTATTATTCATTGTTTGATATTGTTTAATATTGTTATCTTATATATATACAATGAATCTAAGATACACTGCACTTCAAAAAAAGTGGAACACTTGAAAAATTTGGATTTTTTTCAAAGAAATTTCAAAATTTTTATTTTTTATTTAAACTTTTATTACGTTATAGGTACATCTACATGTAGAATTATTTTTAAACAATATCAAACAATGAATAAAATGATTTAAAGTTTTTTTTTTAAATTGAAAAAATTCGAATTTTTCAAATGTTCCACTTTTTTGAAACGCAGTATAGTTTTGAGGCCTCCAAATTTTCGAGATCCGAAGGCAACATTAGATCGAAAATTTTAGACACATGAAAAAAGATAATTTTAAATATTATCTAAACGACGTGTAAGAAGGAATTTAATATCTCAAAAATTTTTAAAGATATGTATAATAAAGTTACAGAATTCTCGACTAGCGCTAGTTCAAAATTCAATTTATCCTAAGGTTTTAATTTATATTTATATAATTTTTATTTGCTGAAGTAAAAATAAGATTTAAGTGCACAATGTGTTAAATTTTCCGCTGTATAGCCCAAATTAGCCCTATTAGTTAGGCGTTTTCAATTCACAAATATACTGTCAATCAAACATGAAACAAATATAGGGCTGCTTGATTGAATTTTCAATCGATTTTCCATAGAATCCTATAGGTATAAGAAGGAAAACAGAACAAGAATATTATCTACTTAACATATCACTATCTATTAATGATTTGTATTTCAGAAGCCCGGAAATCTCATTAGACTAAGTTTTATATTAGTTTACTAACGGAATTACACAGACATCTTTTTCCAGGAATCTAACATTTATTAACCCATTTTACTTATCTATGGTATATACCAACAGTTCTCATTATAACCCCTTAGGGCCAGTTGTATGTCGATTGGTAAACTCTTTTTAAACGTTGACAAAGGGTAAATCCTTAGAATTCACCTTGTGCCCGGCGGGATGACCAATCAGATGAAAGTGCCTATCATCTGATTTGCCATCACGCCGGGCACAAGGTGAATTCTAAGGATTTACCCTTTGTCAACGTTTAAAAAGAATTTACCAACCGACACACAACTGGCCCTTAGTAGCACAAAACATATTGGAACCTTAGACCATGAAATATATAGACACGCCCTGGTATCGATTTGGTGAGGCCAACATCTCCTAGAGAAAGTGACTTCATCTGTAGGTAGGAACACCCAGAAATAGCATGGCCACTATAGGAATTATTATACATTGAGATAAATTTGTCGTAGTTTATTTTAGATTCCAATAATCCCAAATTAATATTATCAAAATATTTATTCGAGAACGTGACGTCATCTGTAGGCCTCACTTCACTCTGTGTGGAGAGTAGCAGAGGGCGCCTATATATTTCATGGTCTAAGATTGGAACTATACCTATACAGGGTGGGCTATCTAAATGTGACTCACTTGTTTCTTAAATAAAAATTTAAAGAAAAACAAATCGATTTTTTCTTTGCATTAGGCATTTATTTTGGTCCAAATAAATACATCTCAGCTACTTTTCGTTTATGATTTGGTTCAGGTGGTCGCCTTTTGCTCTGACGACATAATGGGCTCGTTTTTCGGCATTTTCAATCAATTTCTCGAGTGTTGCTCTTGGTATAGCCGCTATTTCTCGTTCGATGTTGGTCTTAAGTTTACACGAAAAAAAATAAATGTGCCCAATTCTGCTTACTTTTTACCATTTCAAATAGTAACTAGGAACCAAGAACACAAATACTAAGTAAAATGTGAAAACACTTGAAAAATGATAATATATACCTACTATGTTGTGAAGAGAAACCATTTTTAAAGTTCCAACTGCGAGTGACTAATAAATACTCAACCTGAACTTTAAATTCTACTATTTCAAATGGTAAAAATCGACGTTTGAAATGTTTAATTTCACATGTCTTTGTTGTTTTTTGGTAAAAATATAATAAGAATTATTTTCTGAACTAGAAATTTCGCTGTATTAAATGTTAATAATTTACGACTCAATCAGTAAAATATACTTCATGGAATTATACAAATTCTAGGAGGGTGATGGAGGTATCAGTCAAATTTTTGCACCTAGTACAATAAAACTTCCAGAATGAGACGTTTCGGCCTAAATTTTATTGAGCCATCATCAGTTATTGGAAATTATACACATATAGTAATATATACAACTACATGAGGCTAAAATTCTTATTATTGACAGAACCTGATTCGATCACATGTATAAATGTATATATTCCTATATGTGTATAATTTCCAATAACTGTGGATGGTCCAATAAAATTTAGGCCGAAACGTCTCATTTTTGAAGCTTTATTGTACCAGGCGCAAAAATTTGACTGATACCTTCATCACCCTCCTAAAATTTCATCACAGTCACGAACAAAAACAACATTAAAATTATAAATTAATAAAGTAAAGGGTGTGTAGTTTCACAGTGAATGAAATAAAACTCAAAGAGGTTTATACAAACTCAATATATTTCGGATTATTATTCCATTATCAGGAGTTTACAAAAACAGTTTTTAACCTGTAAACTCCTGATGATGGTCTAATAATACGAAATAAATTGAGTTTATATAAATCTCTTTGAGTTTTATTTCATTCACTGTGAAACTACACACCCTTTACTTTATTAATTAATATCATGTTTCACCTAAACCTACACCACTTTCTCTAAGTAAAATTAAAATTATACAAATTCTTCTTTAGAGCCAGAGTCCGTGGTTTGTCGATGTACACTTTTGATTTCAAATATTCCCAGAAATAAAAGTCTAGCGGCCTTAAATCAGGCTAACGCGGTGGCCAGTCATAATCACCTTATCTCGACCGCTCGTCTTCGAAGAAGTACGGCCTAATCACACACTTTGCAGAAATTCCACACCAGACGGTCACTTTTGGATCATAGGAAGGCTTTTCGTGGATTAATTGTGGGTAGTAGCGGCAATTTTGTTTGTTTACCGCTCTTTTAAAATGTCGAAAAACGAACCCATTATGTCGTCAGAGCAAAAGGCGACCACCTGAACCAAATCATATTCGACATGTATTTATTTGGACCAAAATAAATGCCTAATGCAAAGAAAAAATCAATTCGTTTTTCTTTAGATGTTTATTTCAGAAACAAATGGGTCACATGTAGATGGCCCACCCTGTATTTTCCCTATATCGGATCCATAATCAAACTGGAACGGGTATAATAATATGTCGAAACCATACAGGCAGCCTATATCGGTATCATATATAGTTACTGGGCCGAAATTATATTGGCAGCCTACGCCGATCCAACTCAAAGACTATATTACCATAGGTTAAAATTTCAAAAAAAAAAAAGAAGAAAAATTAGAAATTCAAATTTATATCTATACTTAATAAAATCGCCGATTTTTTAAATTTCAAAACCCACCAATAGTTCATGATAAATAAAATTTATTAAAATTAGGAAATTAAAATTATTATTTTAAAACCCGCACTGCGGAGTCCAGAGGGGCGTAGCCAAAGGCGGGGCTTCTGCAGCTGATGGTAATAAATAAATTAGATAATTTCAAATGAATATTTACCACACGTTAATAATAATAATTAAAACCTATATAAATAAATATAGGTTATTTTTTTTTCTTAATATTTTTTCTTCTTTTCTAATAATAATAATTTACTTATATTGATTTATTATTCATAATCGAGTAAGAATAGGAATATATAAGTACGATTATCGCATTTATACTTAATAAAAACAAGGAAAAAAATAAATTTGAATTTCAATATATATCAGGGGATAATATAACCGAATTAGATAATTCCCTCTTCCGTAAATGCAAATAATATGCATCGATACGGGTAAGCGTTTTATTTATTTATTTATTTTTTATTTTAACTCTTCTCTTTCACACCTGTGTATAACGTATAATTATTATGGGCATTTAAATAGACATTAATTATATTGAATATTAATATATATTAACACATTTATCAGTGAGAATTTCCATTAGTTCTATTTTTATTTATTTATTTATTGTATTATTATTAATTTAATCGAAAATATTTAATTATTATTAGGAATCCTTTGATAAGGAATAGGATATCTCCTCTCGGTGGCTGACGCCATTTTTAATTTCTCTTAGTCCCCCAGTGCATTTTTTGGTTGTAAATATTAAATAGATAAAACAATAAATATTATTAAATAAATAAATTGGTGTCTATTATTATTAAATAAATAAACTGAGGTGACCATCCACCTAAAGTTTCCATACACCTGCTCCTCTATTATATTTAATATTTTGGTTTCTTAAAGAAATAATGACGCTTTTATTTTAGGGCCCTTGCAAACTATATTTCAGTTAAATTAGTTTTTTAGATTGAAAATTGTATAATTTAATTTTATAAGAGTAACCCCCCCCTCTCCATTTTTTTATTATTAATTTAAATGTTAAACTTTTTTAAATAAAAATGTTTCAAATCATAACGTCAAGAGTATTTTCATACCGTGTCATGAAAGCCCAGTATATATGGGGGTTTCAGCTTACATTAATTGCGGGAAAAGATTTTTCTAGGATTGTTTGGTATGGTGTGGATATGCCAATTCTAAGTTTGCGACCTCGAAAGTGTAGGGACAACTTTTGGTGGAAAAACTTTTGGTCGAAAAACCTCGAGATTTTTGGACTTTTTCCAGTTTTTAGCTTTTATCTCGAAAACAGTTCATATTTTCTAAATAACCCTTCTATAGTAAATTAAAGAGGACGAAATTTTACGTCTTGTAACAAAAAAGAAATGCAAAATTGGTCAAGTGGTTCGTTTTTTAATGGGGATCCAAAAAACAGCTTTTGAATATCCCAAAAACTCCCACTTTTTCGATTTTTTCCCTTTTTGACCATGAAGGAACACGTTTTCCACAAAGACTACTCTATAAATTTTTAAATTAGATAAAATTTGTTACAATTTAAATAATGTTTCATCTTAATTGGATAATGGTAATTTGTACCGCAATGAGGTTGAATTTTGAAATAATGCAATTTTTTGCAGAAAATCACTGTTTTTACTTCATAAAATAAAAACAACTTATTCTAGAAACTTGCTTAGTATTTCATTGAGTAGGAAATTTTATTGTCTTGAACATTTACTTGAACCACTTTTTTTATAAAACACTTAGATTTATAGATATCCAGCATTTTCCGGACAGGATATGATCCGAATCCCCAAAAGCGCCATGGAAAATGCTTGATATCTATAAATCTAAGTGTTTTCTAAAAAAGTGATTCAAGTAAATGTTCAAGATAATAAAATTTCCTAGACAATGAGATAGTAATCAAGTTTCTAGAATAAGTGGTTTTCATTTTATAAAGGAAAAACTGTGATTTTTTGCAAAAAATTGCTGTTTTTCAAAACTTCAAACTCATTGCGACACGGGTTACTATTATCCAATTAAGATGAAACTTTATTTAAATTGTTGCAAATTTAATCTAGTTTAAAAATGTGTAGAGTGGTCTTTGTCGAAAACGTGCTCCTTCATGTTCAAAATGGGAAAAAATCGAAAAAAGTGGGTGTTTTTGGGATAGGTATTCAAAAGTGATCCGGGAGGGAGGGGGAGGGGGGCGTTTTTTGGATTCCCATAAAAAATCGAACTACTGGACCAATTTTCCATTTTTTTTAATTCACACAAAATTTTGTCCTTTTCGGCCACCAAAAGTTGTCCCCCACACTTTCGAACAGCCCCCCCCCCCAAAAAAAAAAACATGAATAAAAAAAAATGGCTTTTATATTTTTTTATATAAGCCCTAAACAATTATTATCATCAATTCGTTAAGCTAAAATTTTAATTAATTTTTTAAAATTTCAATTTATCTCTTTTTTTCTATATTAAACGTATTTTTATTATATTTGTCATCCGAGGGAGAAAAATAAAAAAACACCAACATATATTTATTCAAAATCATATTGAAAAATGTTTCTCATTTCTCCACCCTCTTGTTGTTTTAAAATATAGGTAGATTATATATATATATATATATATATATATATCTGTAATAAATAATTGTATATTATTATTTTTTTTGTTCTTCCCCTAAATCTACTTGTTTATCTTTTTTGTTATAAAAATATACATATTACTTCTAGTTATTTTTAATTTAATATTTATTTTTACTTTCTCCTTTAGCGCCAGTATAATAATAATGATAAATCAATTGTATTATTTCCAATTTACTTGTATATATAAATATTTTTTTTAATAATATATAATGCTCAATGAAATATCTCCATTTTGTTTTTTTTTGTTTTTTTCTTTTATCCCTTATATTTATATATTACATTATTTTGTACTTTTGTTTCTTTTTTTATTGTCATCTCGAAATTGCGTTTTATATCTACAGGTTTTTCAATTGTATTTCAGAAAATATTAATCCACAAATATGAATTGCATTTCAGAAAATAAAAATAAAACACGGTAGATTATTTAATTAAAATTTGAATTTTTAGTGAAATCACACATAATTAATTATAATTATTTATTTAAGAACAAATAATACAATACAAATATGGTATAGATACGAGCGAGGGGTGAACCGCGACCTATAATCGTGTACACCTACTTCCACTTTCATTTCCTAGTAGAAGGCAATAGATGACAATAGATTATCTAATTGAAAAGTTTTTGTTTTGCCGAGAGTAGCAGAGTTGTTGATTCATATACAGAAACAAAGAGGTTGTCCTCTGCTTGATGCAAACATACACACATAGTTCTAACTGGCTCTCAGTTAAGAAAAGATCAAAAAAAATTTCAATATCCATACGGTATTGACTCTATGAAAAACAATATTTATAATTAAAAAAGACTGATGATGTAGACAAGTCTTCGAAACTATAGTCCCAAACAAATAAATAATATATATATCATTTCGATATATATGTGTGTATGTTTATTTGCATCAAGCAGAGGACATCCTATTTGTTTCTTTTTGTGAATAGATAATCTAATGAATTCCAAAGTAATTCCAAATAATTCCAAAAACCGTGTACACCTAATTCCAATCTCGGTTCACTCCTCGGGTACGACGCGACATTTCGATCGACTAATTCAGCGATGGTTCCACTCCGATTTTAGGTTAATTTTTAGATTTATGTTAACCGAAAATCGAATTGGGAGCTTATACTTGAGAACGGTCGCAGAATAAGTCGACCGAAACGTCGTAGTTATATTGTATTATTTATTCTTGTTTAATAAATAATTATTATATTTAATTATGTGTGATTTCTTAGGCCTCGAATTTATAGGCACCAAAAATCTTTAAAATAGCCAAGCAACTAAGAACTAAAAATAACTAAAATAGGCACTTATAAAGGCATTTTTAGTAAAAATAGGCACTTAAAAGTAAAATATTGACTGTGCAGTATGTTACTAATACTAAAAATATTTCATCACCATTTTCTGCAGGCCACAGGCTACCTGTACAAGTATAATGCAAATTTTCATTTAGAAAAGAATAATACATAATATTTTTTTAGAAGACAAGGAAATTGAAACTTACGTAATACTTTGCGAATTGCTCTGGAAGCATTTGCTGCTTCAAGTCCGGAACAAGCTATTAAATTTGGTCCACTTTTCGATTTTTGGGCGTCCTTAGTCGACCCTGCAGGCTCGATAAATAATTTTTTCGGAATATTTTCTTAATAATTCAAAAAAACTTTTAAATGTCGTTCGTAAAAAAATGGAAATTGCCAATTTTAGTTAAAATAGCCACTAAAAAAGGCATTTATAAATGAAATAAGCACTAACAGTCAGAATAGGGTATAATAGGCATTAACAAATGCCTCTTCTTTTATTTAGAATTTCATGAAACGCATAGATTGGCCTAAACTTTAAGCCATAAATAAAAAAATGGCAAATAGGGCGAAATCCGAGCCCTAGTGATTTCACTAAAAATTCCAATTTTAATCAAATTTATCACAAAAATAAAAGCTTTAATAGCTACATTACTAGATTATTTAATATTCGTAAGTGAAAGTCATATGATATGCGCTGCACAGTTCCCTTCAATTATGTATGTTTTTATCTGTTTATTTTATGAAATACAATTAATATTTTATGAAATTGATTTGAGAATTTTGAAATACAAATGCTCATTTTCTGAAATACACTTAGAAAGTTGATGTAATATTAAATTATTATTATTTTTATTATTTGTTTATTTATTTATTTTTTATATAATTTCATATATAAATAAGTACAATTTTCTTATATATAATATTCTCGAAACGTTTATTAGAAAATATTGACACAAATTCTCTATTTATCAATGAAAATTCGGAAAAAAAAGTTGCCTAAAAAAAAATTCATCTCCATGTCACAAGTCAACTTTACCTTTCATTTGTAATTTTTCAACTTTTTTTTTTCAATTCCAATTTGTAGGACGTAATTTCACATTTACTTTCGTTTTTTTGACTGTTTTTCCGGGGCTATTCAGTCATTTTTTCAAAAACGACTGATTTTTTTAAAGCTGATTTATAATATTTTTAAAAAATTTTAAATAAATATTAAAATATCAAAAAAAGCAATTTTTAAAAGATTAATTCAATTAAAAAAAAATTCCTGATTCTCCAATATTCACCTGGATTTATTCGTTCAATAGTGTAAGTATACAATTTACTGAGACCAATAATTTTATATTAAATTGAAAGTTTTTGCCGAGAGTAGCAGAATTTTTATAAATTGAAGAAGACAATAAATGAGTGTGTTTCTGCTGGAATTATAAATTTTACATCACAATTATACAATAATTCCCGTTAATCAATTGTAATTGACTGATGAAGAGGGCAAAGCTCTCGAAACTATAGTCTCGTTATAAATAAATTAAAAATGTATAATTCCAGCAGAAGACACACTCTTTTATTGTCTCCTTCAATTTTATATTAGTGAACAAATATATTTAAATTATCATAATTCCTAACTTTTTCACCGCCCTCCTACAAAGTTTTCTTGGTATCCTATTTTTCCTCCCTTCCCTCCATCTGTTGTTGTTGAAGAGAGTACCGAAATGTCCCCTAAGAGACATCCGTTGGTTCTCTTCTTGATAGGATCGTAGTGAGCAAGTGGGTGACGAGTTGCGTGCTCTGGCCGAACGAGGCGAAGAACTTGCTCTTGCTGCACAACAACTGCGAGATGCACACGACTTTGCTGCACTGCATTCCCTGCAGCAGCAGATGGAGGCGCTGCACTCGAGACAAGCCCAACTACTGGCCGAACAGGCGGACCTACAGACAAGGCATCTACAGCCCAGGTACACACACACACTTTTTTAACGATATTCATACAATAAAGGTCCAAAGGAGAAGAAATTTCATGGATTGAAGGTATCTCTATATGCGGGTCTTGAAAGACGGTTAGCTGGAAAGATGAACCGGGGAAGCGTCTATAAAAGTCATAAAGATCAATAAATTGGCGAATGAGTTTATTCGCTTAATATCTAACTTTATAGCGAAGGATGGCTTAATATTTGAAAATGACGCTCTAGGTAGGATTATATTGGTTTTGTTGTGGACAGACAACAAAAAAAACAATAATTGTTTTCATGTTCGCTATTATCGAGGGCTGAACCGCGAACTAATATGCTGTACACCTACTTCCACTTGTACTTCCAAATATTTCCAAGTACTTCCAAATATTTCCAAGTACTTCCAAATAGGTATTTCCAAGTACTTACAAATATTTCCAAGTACTTCCAAATATTTCAAGTAATTACAAATATTTCCAAGTACTTCCAAATATTCCCAAGTGCTTTCAAATATTTTCAAGTGCTTCCAAATATTTTCAAGTACTTCCAAATATTTCAAGTATTTCCAAAATACTTTCAAAGGGTGTACACCTACTTCCAATCGCGGATCACCCCTGGGTTATTATTATCCACTGCCGTGCGGTCTATGGATGCTTTGAAAATTTCAAAACAATTTCAAGAGTATTTTCATACTGTGTTATAAAAAATTATAATGTTAATTCTGCGTTTATTGATGAATTTTACAAAAGAAAAAATGAGCGAAAAAATAAAATATCATTTTAAAAATTGAAGGGCTATATTTTTTGGACAAGATTCCTCTGATATGCAATGGAATATATATTTCTACTAAAATTATAGATTTTTTACGTTAAATTAAATTCTTTTTTGATATATATTTAGTTCATACTGTGAGTTGATTTTTGAAAAAAATTCCATCTATTTTTCAAAAAAAAATCAAATCTTAGGATTTATTTAATATTTATTGTATATTTACAGTTCAACTCAAGTACACTACATACTTAAAAAATTAACAAATTCTTGAGCGACCTCTATAAATTGATAAATATTGACTTGAAATTTTCAGAATATTTATAATATTCAACGTAGGCAATAATAAACATGAGAAAAAAAATCAATTTTCTACCATTTGGAAAATTTTTAAAAATTTCGATCGACCTCTAATTTTTTAATCGAGCTGATTTAAAAACATTTATTTTAGGAATTCTTTATAACTGTAGTTGTATTAATTTAGTAAGGGTTTAAATAAGACACGTGCAGCTTTTATTTATTTTTATTTATGAACTACCGCTAACGTTTCGGCTATTGGTTGTAGCCATTTTCAGATAATAATCAATCAATTATAATTTTGTTTTTCTATTTTTCTTTTGGTAAAATAGAGGCCCAGCTCAAATAAAATGCCTTGGGTAAACATTAATACCATTGTGTTCTTATGCATTGATTCTCTCTTTACAGTTTTAAATCTAAAAAGTTAAGAAACATTTTTTTGTCTAAAACATGTGATTAATCCATTTAACACATCAAAACGTCCGGAACAAAAGATATCCGAGTTTTTATAGGATAAATTATTAACTAAATGGGGTGTTAAATCATCCTAGAAGAGTTCAGGATACACACCAACTTGAAGACAAGAATACTTGAAGAACAATGGAGATACAAAACATCGAGTCGGGTTTTATGAGCTACATCTCTAACAATTATGGACGCAAGGCACTGGGTGACATTAAAATGTATGTAAAACTTAATTATAAACTAGCTAGCTAGATTGATGAATCGGATTTTCGACCTTCTCGAATGCAAGAAATTGAGATTTTTACTACCCCATAAATGTAGTTAATTTACACTAAAAACTCTGATATCTTTTCTTCCGGACGTTTCGATGTGTTAAAAGGATTAATCACAAGTTTTAGATAAAAAAATGTTTCTTAACTTTTTAGATTTAAAACTGTATGAGAATCAATGCATAAGAACACAATGGTATAGAAAAGATATGAAATCAATGAGAGTTCTTAACTATTTCTCGAACCACCCTCTTATCTATAAATGGAACTTAATTTACAACATGTTGCTACGGGTAGATATATTATCCGATTCGGAATATAAAGATGTATGCTATCAACAAATTGAACAATTGTTAGTCGTTAATGGTTAAAGGCATTTTATCAGAGCTGGGCGTCTATTTTACCAAAGGAAAAGTAGAAAAACAAAATTATAATTGATTGATGTGCTTGGACAAGGCCGATTTAATATTGTTAACATAGCTTATCATTGTTTAGCTCTGAAGATGGCTACAAAAAGTTCATAAATAAAAAGAAATAAATAAAAGCTGCACGTCTCTTATTTAAACCTTACCAATTAGTATATTTTCACATGAGATCAAAAATAAAAAAATGAACTTTTTTCGGGGTAGTTTATTACCTACACATATATACAATATATAAATATTGCTCATTTAATAATATAAGATTATTGCTTAGCACTTATCATGATTGTTTGTTAATTGTCTGTCTTTTGTGTATGTGTGTCGGTGTCTTTTGTAGATATTGTCGAAGGGGCGGTGGCCGAGACTCAGAACGCCCGGATACAGACGACACAGACTCCCAATTTTCCTTCAGTAACGCCAGTTCACCATCACAGGTAAGAGAATTTAGTTATTTGTATTTGATGGTTTAAAAAAGAGATAACAATCCAGAAAATTGCACTAAAGGCTTAAATTCTACTTTTAAAAGACTAGAATTTGTTAAAAATTGTTCGAATTTTACCAAAACACAACATTAGCCCGGTCATTTAATATCCACATCTTGTACGAATCATTGAAGCCTCTGCTAGTTAGACAACTAAATTGGCAGATCTGTGAAGGGTATGAAAAGGCGCAAGCCATTTCTGTCGTATAAAAAACTACCAATTATAGAAAACAATTTCGGCTTTAATTAGATAATGCCATCTTGTTCCAATGAGATGTAATGAGCATAAAATGCGTCCCTGCACCTATAGTAACTTGAGCAGTGAATTCACTCAATATTATTAAAGTAATTTGTGTTATGAAATTTCTCAAACATATCTAGTCCAGTCAAATTGTGTTTTTATCAGGAAAGTTTTGGGGTAGTTCTGATTTTATCCATATATATGTGAATCCAAATATGAGGTCTTCTATAAATTTTGTGACGTAACATTGTAGAAAAGGCAAAAAAAGGTGAAAATTTCCATTTTTTGGCGGTTTTTTGCTTATAACTCGAAAACTATCAACTTTTCCTAAATAACCTTTCTATTCAAAATGAAAATTCATAAAATTTCCTACAAATTTGATTATTTACGTTTTTTTTCTGACCAACCGTTCGGGCACTAGCGCAAAGTCCAAGTTTTCGACCTCTGCAGCCCCCCCCCCCCCCGGATCACCCAAAAACTCGCACTTTTTTCGATATTTTCCCATTTTGACCATGAAGGAGCACATTTTCGACAAAGACAACTCTTTACATTCTTAAACTAGATTAAATTTTCTACAATTAAAACAAAGTTTAATCTTAATTGGATAAATGGTAATCCGTGGCGCAATGAAGTTTTGAAAAACTGCAATTTTTTGCAAAAAATCGCAATTTTCTCTTCATTAAATAAAAACCTCTCATCCTAGAAACTTAATTCTTGTCTGATTCTCTAGGAAATTTTGTTAACTTGAACGTTTGCTTGTACAACTTTTTTTAGGTAAAACTCTTAGATTTATAGATATCCAGCATTTTTCATGACACTTCTCAGGATTCGGCTCATATCCTGTCATGGAAAATGCTCAATATCTATAAATCTAAGAGTTTTATCAAATAAACTGCAACGGATCGTTGCTAAACTTTATCCAAATTCATTTGAAATATTAATATGTTCTAGAGTAAAGTACTTTAAAATATAATTTTACTAAAAACTTTATTTAACCTTTTTTGTGGTCCCCAAGGTACTTAATTAGGATATTTAATTTCA
The DNA here is from genome assembly GCA_024734495.1 of Forficula auricularia. Lineage (NCBI taxonomy): Eukaryota > Metazoa > Arthropoda > Insecta > Dermaptera > Forficulidae > Forficula > Forficula auricularia. The sequence continues at coordinate 75,695,835 of JALMQS010000099.1, read as the reverse complement.
TCAAAATTGGTTAAGTCATTTGCAAGATATTTAGAAAAAACTAAAAAAATACCAAAATAAAAGTACTAATGTTTATAGGACCGATATGTACCAAAAACTAATCAGCGCTTCATTTTGTTAAAATACTGGTAGGTTTTCAATTTCAATTCAATCGGTGCAACGGTGTGGAAAAATTCGTGGACGAAAAAAAAGATAACACACATACATACATCCATCCCCACGCACTTCCAAAAAAAATGGCACTTTTTGGCCTCTCGACGAGATCTCAGGTAATTTTTGGCTAAACCGTCACGTGTTAAAATTCAATCTAATTGAATACTTCAATTTGTGGCCTTAATTGAGTCCATGGGTTCCGTAGCCTTTACCTGAGGACCCTTTGAAGTCGCGCTTGCCGCGCGACCGATTACAATACTTTCCACATGCTTCGCATTGGATAAAGTAAAAAGTAGTCCAAGTCAACGTTCAACTCAATAAAGTTTCATAGAGAATGAGATAGGAATCAAGCTTCTAGGATGAGTGGGTTTCATTTAATGAAGGAAAAACGGCAATGTTTGAAAAAAAACCCATCATGTTCTGTCATGGAAAATTCTGGATATCTATAAATCTAAGGGTTTTATTAGATTTTGAGCTTTAGAAATTTTAAGACCGGTAAAATTGTATATATTAAAAAAAATAAATAAAATTGATTTCTTATATTAGAAATTCTTAAAGAAATGTGTTGTAATTTGGTACATAAAAGTTCTCATCAGATTTCATTTTAGAAATATAAACGAATTCGGGCACCAAAATAAACTTCTCCTAAATCCACCCCTATCATTTATTTATCTATTATTTTATTTTTTTATTAATTATTAATATTCTTATTTAATATACGTATTTTCTATTAGTTATATTGGAGAGCATTTATCAAAAATGAGAAAAAAGAAAAAATATTTTAAAAATTATTTATTTAATATCCAATAATACATTCAATAAAGTTTTTAATGAATAAATAAATGATAAAATAAATAATAATAGCATAGATATATATTCATTATTTTTTATTATATATTTATATATCTAATACTAAATGAAGTATATATATCTATCTATCTTTTTTTATTTTATTTTTTTATTAATTTAATTCATATATTCTCTCGAATATTTTGATTCGAAATGCAAGTGTTTTTAATGTTAATGTTAGTAATATATAATATTGCCCGATATTTATTAAAAAAAATAATAAATAAATAAACAAGAAAAATTAATAAATTATCGATATATTTATTATTCATGAGTACCTATTTATTTTTATATAATAAAGCGTGCGCAATAAGTTCGAGCATTGGTCGTACACGATGTACGCTATTTACAAGAAATATTTTGAGCCAATTTCGCCCCCCTGCAACTCGGAACCCATTTGAGATACAGACCTATATATGTATGTAATTATGTAATCCATCTTGTAGAGAGTACCATATTTCAATAATATATCTTGATTAGATTATGAGTTATGGACTTGGGAAAGATGGCTATTTTTGGCTCACTCACTGGCTGACAGGACTTAAGGTACTTCTAATAATTTCACCATCATGAAATTTTTCATACTATTAGAGTTTAGTATGAAATTAATTATCTAGGATGCTAAAATTTGGCATAATACTAGAATTTAGAACAACAATGTAAACATTCAAAAAAAGCAGATTTTCTTTTTTTCAATCCCTAAAATGAAGGGGTGAAGATTTTGTATGGTAAATTTGCATTTATTATATATTAAATGAATCTTGAATGCTAAAATTTGGCAAAAGGTAGAGTTGGAACACAAATGAAGGAAACATTCGAAAAAAGTAGATTTTCTTTTTTTCAACCCCTAAAATGAAGCGGTGAAAATTGTAGGATAAATTTGCATGTATTTTATATAAAATTAATCTAGAATGCTAAAATTTGGCATAATACTAGAGTTTAGAACAACAATAAAGTAAACATTCAAAAAAAGCAGATTTTCTTGTTTTCAACCCCTAAAATGAAGGGGTGAAGATTTTGTATGGTAAATTTGCATTTATTATATATTAAATGAATCTTGAATGCTAAAATTTGGCATAAAGGTAGAGTTTGGAACAGAAATGAAGGAAACATTCGAAAAAAGCAGATTTTCTTTCTTTCAATCCCTAAAATGAAGTGGCGAAGGTTGTGGGCTAAATTTGCATCAATTATTTATGAAATTAATTAATAAGATGCTAAAATTTGGCATAGTGCTAGAGTTTTGGTTAATAAAAAAGGAAAAATAGGAATAAGCCAGACTTTCTCTCTTTCAATCCCTAAAATAAGCAGGTGAAAATTATAGTGTAAATTTTCATCATTTTTAAATATGTAGTGACCTCAATGATACTAAAATTTGGCAATATTATTATAAAGTTTGGTGAATTAATATTATAAAAGTGAATATTAATCTCAAAAACTTTACTATCCTTAACCCTCAAAATGAAGAGATGAAATATACAGGTTAAATTAACCTCTTGCGATGCAGGTACCTATCTAAATAAAATAGGGTTTTTGGCATTGAACGATAATTTTTTTTATTCTAGCCAAAGTAATGCTTCAAAAAATTTGGAACTCTGCATACTTTTATCTAGCAATCCTCAGAATTTTTACATATTTTTAGCTATTAAAATTTTGGGGTCTATAACTTACTAACACTAAGATATATATAGCAGTATTTTATCTAGCTGTAATACTAAAATTATAATAGCTAAAAATCTGTAAAAATTCTGAAGGATAGCTACTATTATAAGGATAAAGTATAGTATAGTTTCAGATTTTTTGAAGCATTACTTTGGCCGGAATAAAAATTTATTGTTCTATGCCAAAAACCCATGTTATTTAGATGGGTAACTTGCATCGGTGTGCGGCACAGGTTAAAATTTAGATAGGGGCTTGAAACTTGGAGGATATTTTTTTTTTATTATTTATTTCTAACCATATGAGCCTCTGTCAGCGTGAAAATTCGAAAATACCCATAATAAGGACCACTCTAGCTGGATATGATGGCCGGAGCGGGTCAAAATGTTGTCAAAAAAGATAAATTTTTTAAATTAAAGAATTTATTTAGTCACATGAAATTACTTTATTTATTTTATGTGACTAAATACTCAAACTCTTTCATTTATAAAATTTTAATTTAATTTATCTTTATAACCAACCGTTTTGATCCGCTCCGGCCATCATCAAGCCATCGCTATATGCACAGAGTTTTGAACTTAATTGCAATTAAAAATATTCATAAAAACTTGAATATAAACTTTTTTGAATTCCTCCAGATAATAGAATTTTAATTTTGATCAAATTTAAAATTCTATTTAAGTACCTTGAGGAACTCAAAAAAGTTTAAATTAAGTTTTTATGATTATTTTAAGTTCAAAACTCTGTGCATAAAGCCATGGCTTGATGATGGCCGGAGCGGATCAAAACGTTGGTTATAAAGATAAATTAAATTAAAATTTTATAAATTAAAGGGTTTTTCTGTTTTATGAGACTAAAACAACCCTTTAATTTATAAAATTTAAATTCTACATAAGTCACTTTTAATTTTTGGAAGAATCTTGGAATTTTTTGTAAGAATCTTAGAATAAATTAAATTAAATTTAATTCTGGCTGCAAATAAACATTTTTACTTAAATTTAAAATGAAAAATAATATTAATATAACGGTTTGAAATAAAGTAAAAAATTATTGATCAGGTACTTAATATATAGATAGCGTGCAATCTCATTTGTTGTTCCTTTTTAGTGAAAACTATTTGCAAAAGTTGAATTGCTTGGAATTCATTAACAAATAAATAGTTAACGACAGACAGTGCGCCATTTTACTTTTATATGTATATATATATCTACCTATATAAACGTTGAAGGGCGGGTATGAAAAGAAGAAAAAAAACGGCGATTAAATCGACAACAGACTTTGAATACACAATTCGTTATTTGAAAAAGCAAACCAGAGAGGAGATGAGAAATAATAATAAAAAGCGTAGCCATCGAGCGCTACGCAAGTATAAAATACAAGAAAGCCTCTACGCACTGGCACGCGACGTCCCTTAAGGGTTCTTTCTAGCTGGAAATGCATTCCTAAGAAGTGATCTCTTTTAATAATAAATTGAAGTGATTAAAGAGATCGCTACATACCTACGCTTTTATTATTATTATTAGTAGTATTATTCCAGATTGGAAACAAAGAAATCCGCAAAGACATGAACATTAATAGAGAATTTAATGATCGACCGGGGATTATATTCATATACAAGAGTATAAAAAAATAAATAAATATACCAACGCCTTAACAAACACTTTAAGGATTTTCTTGAAGGTGACATATGAGATTGGAAGATTATTTTTAAAATTCAAATACGAGAACTAAGTGTAATTGAAAAGATTTAATAAATTTTAATTTTCCTCATTAATATATCAAAGAATAATTGATACGTCAACGAGGATTATTTTGACCGCGCTGATTTGAAAAAAAGATATTTTTATCTCGCGAGACTACTGCGGATTACGCTATTGCGAGTCTGCGGAGTATTAAGTCTGGACCAAGAGAGAAAAAGATGTGATCCACTTAGCTACAATCCAACGTCATTTCTCGTATAGCCCGCTAGACATGTCTAGATTTATACATATACGAGGAGTGTTCAAATGAAAAGGTAATTTTTCAAATTTCTTGGGCTACGTACATTCTATTTTCGAATTTCTTTTTTTGTTATGTTGGTACACATGTTCCCAAAATATGTTAACAATATTAGCCACCTTGCATATTTAGTTTGTTTTTTACAGATATTAAGGTTAGACGTGTTTTGAAATGCTTGCCGATTTTTTGCTATCGAAAAAAATGGAACAAAGAATTTGTATTAAATTTTGTGTGAAAAATAAAATTAAGTGCTCCAAAGCAATTGAAATGTTGACTGGGGCATTCGGCGAGTCTACTTTGAGCAAAAAAGTGTTTATAAGTGATACAACCGCTTCACAGAAGGCAGAGAAGATGTTAATGGCGACAGGGCAAGTTCGGTCAAATGTGATGGTTTTGTTCACTGTTTTCTTCGATTACAATGGCGTGGTGCATCGTGAGTTATTGTCAGAAGTTTGTACGGTCAATAAGGAAATTACCTTGAAGCTATGCGCCGTTTCCTTGAAGCAATACGAAAAAAAAACGCCCGGATTTGTGGCAAAATAATTCATGGCTTTTGAATCACGATAACGCACCTGCTCACACATCGTTGCTTACAGGTGTTTTTTTGGCCTAAAACAACACAGTATTGAGCGGACTTGGCCCCGTGACTTTTTACTGTTCCCAAAACTTAAAAGACCCATGTGAGGACGGAGATTTGCCACGTTCAGAGATTACACCGCTGGAAGACCTCACCGCCATACCAAAAAGCGCATATCAGAAGTGCTTCGAGGATTGGAAAACGCACTGGCACAAGTGTCTTATATCTAAGGGGGATTACTTTGAAGGGGACAAAATAGATATTGATGAATAAATAAATATTTTTCTAGAAAAATAAAAATTTAATTTCTTGATTAGTTTTTTGAGAATTTTTTATTTATTTATTTATATATTTTGAATTTGTTATGAGAATATATTACAAGAAAAAACAAAGCAGGAATACAATTAATCCGATAACTTGTAATGCAAATTATAAAAATTCTATCTTGTATGTGCCAGGTATTTCAAATAAAATAAAAAAATATATTCAAGAAACATGAAATCAATATTGGTTTCAAATGTAATAAACCTTTGAAACGATTTTATAATAATAAAGATAAAATAGAAAAACTAGAGAAGAACAATGTAGTGTATAGGATTGAGTGCAGAGACTGTAATAAAATGTATATTGGAGAAACAAAGAGGAAATTAAAGGTTAGATTGCTCGAACATGAAAAATCTGTAGTTCATAAGAACCCAGTGTCTGCATTGGCTATACATGCATTAGACAATAGACATAATTTTAAATTTGATGACACGAAAATAATTTACGCCGGAAAGTAACACGTTTAAAAGAAAATTTTATGAATCAATCTTTATAAGAAAGAACTTAACTGAAACTGTGAATTTTAAGGTAGACACGGAAAATAATAGTAAATATTACTCGGGAATTTTAAATAAAATTAAAAATCATTTAGGTAATTGAGATATGTTTGGGGGGATTTGGTGTGTTGAGTTGGCAATGGAGTTCAGTTGTCAAATAGAATTTGAATCTAACAAACGGTCAGAGATTTATGAAAGAGTCTTTAACTTTGAATGTTTATACACAAATAATTGTTGAACAAAAGAATAATGTTACATACTCTAATAATTTCGATGTGAGGGAATTTTTTCCCATCTTTAGATTGTTCCAAGGTATGTCATTTTGTTGTTATTTTTAAGTTGTTGTTGTGTGGAGAAATTGTCATTGTATAAAAATTATGTAATGATTGAAATGTTTTAGGCTGATGATGACATATTTGAAAATGTCGAAACGTTCCTGGTAACAATAAAATAAAATAAAGAAAAATAAATGATAAAAATGTGTTTTTTTGTCAAAAAAGAATAAAACCAACACCTATTTAAATGAGAATTTGTATCCTCAAGAAGTTTGGTTATATATAGTTATATAAATAAATAAAAATTTAACTTTTCATTTGAACACTTCTCGTGTATACAATAATTGCTCATCTATATATATAAAATTAAGGTTTTGTCTGTACATTGGTCCAAATCACGCCAAATTTTGATTGCACACGTTTCAAGCAAAGTTATGAACGAAAACACCCTCAACAAAATTCCTGTCTGTATGTCTGTCTGTTTCAGTGGTTTCCGCAAAAGATTGCTCACGATTCACGTCAAAACGGCTGAAGGGATTATTATGAAATTTCATATTTGTATCAGAGGTCTTCTAACTTACGTTTTTAGCTATATAACGTTTTGATATTTTGACCCCAAAAGGGGGTTTGGGGGGGTGCACGAATGAAAATTATCAAATAACTCTTAAACTATTAACTCTACGGGAAATTTTACAATGAGCAAAGTTGTAGGGGATGTGATTTCTGACAACTTTTGTTTAAAAAAATTCCCCCCAAAACCACCCAAAAAGGGGGGGGGGGAAGGAGAAAAATATATAAATTCTTGCCCTTGGAGCAAACTCAACCAAATTTTGTATACATAATCTGTGGGACTCTAGAGAGCTAGAAATGCAAAAACTAACCACCCAAAATGGGGGGGTCAAAAAATGAAAATTCTTGCCCTTGGAGCAAACTCAACCAAATTTTGTATACATAATCTGAGGGACTCTAGAAAGCTAGAAATGCAAAAACTAACTACCCAAAATGGGGGGGTCAAAAAATGAAAATTCTTGCTCTTGGACCAAACTCAACCAAATTTAGTATACATAATCTGTGGGTCTCTAGAGAGCTAGAAATGCAAAAACTAACCACTTAAAAAGGGGGGTCAAAAAATGAAAATTCTTGCCTTTTGGAGCAAACTCAACCAAATTTTGTATACATAATCTGTGGGACTCTAGAGAGCTAGAAATGCAAAAACTAACCACCTAAAATGGGGAGGGGGGTCAAAAAATGAAAATTCTTGCTCTTGGATCAAACTCAACCAAATTTTGTATACATAATCTGAGGGACTCTAGAAAGCTAGAAATGCAAAAACTAACTACCCAAAATGGGGGGGGGTCAAAAAATGAAAATTCTTGCTCTTGGACCAAACTCAACCAAATTTAGTATACATAATCTGTGGGTCTCTAGAGAGCTAGAAATGCAAAAACTAACCACTTAAAAAGGGGGGGGGGTCAAAAAATGAAAATTCTTGCCTTTGGAGCAAACTCAACCAAATTTTGTATACATAATCTGTGGGACTCTAGAGAGCTAGAAATGCAAAAACTAACCACCTAAAATGGGGGGGGGGGTCAAAAAATGAAAATTCTTGCTCTTGGACCAAACTCAACCAAATTTTGTTTACATAATCTGTGGGTCACTAGAAGGCTAGAAATGCAAAAACTGGGTGCGGGGGTGGAGTGGCGGTGGGTTAGGGCATGGGATGCGCGGAGTGGAATGGCGGTGGGGTGAGGGAGTATGGCGGAGTGGGGGGGGGGCACGGGGGTGGTGCAAGGTTGGTGGATGGGGGTTCAGGTGAGGGTCCAGTGGCGTAGTGGGGTGGTACGGGGTGGGGGCCCGAGGTGGGGGTGCAGGTTAGAGTGTTGAAGTGGTGGTGTGGGGGCGGGGGTTGGGGTGCTGGGTGGGTTTCGTGGAGTGTGGTGGGTTGGAGTGGGGGGTGAGGTTTGGGTTCTGTGGTATGGGGGCGGGGGTTGGGCACGGGTTCATGGTGCGGGGGTAGGGGTGCTGGATGGGTCGGGGGGAGTGTAGTGTGAGGGTGGGGGTCCAGGGGGCGTGTCCACTGACTGGCAAGAGGGCCGCCGAAGGCGGGCCTTGCAGCTAGTTTAATATAATAAGATACTGCTAAAGAGAAGTCAATGTGAAACATTGATGAGCAAAGCTATATATATGTTTCTGATGAGGTTGTTTTTGTTGTTGTTGTTGTTCTCAGGAGGTGGGTGATTCGCGTGATTCTTCGCGAGGCGATTTGGATGTCGGGTGCGAGAAGACGAGTCGCTGCAAGCTGAGCAAACAGGTGCCTGTCGACCCTACACCCACGCAACCCTAGGGCCTGTCTGCCTGCATCTACCCACGCTTCTTTACCACACACACACACACATACATGCACACAGACAGAGTAATTAGCAACAAAAACAAAAAAAAAAGGTTTATGATTAGAAATTTGTTAAAAAAAAAACATTCAACCATTTATTGAAAATAATTTAACTTTTAATTAGTATTCAAATAAACAAATAAATACATTGAGACTAATGAGAGTAAACAGTTATAATTATATATTAGAATTTTTTTGTAATATGTATTATTCAAACGAATAACATTTTCTATATACATATATATGTACGTACATTCGAACTTTATATAGAAATTTCGATATATTGAAAATAAACTGATGTGCCCATTGTCAATGGTTCCTTGGTGGATCTCCCCAGCCCAGCCAACATCTCAGCTTGATGGAATTTTGGTTCCCTATTGGGAATGTGTTTGGGGGTCCAAATCGTTACAGGCCTTTTCTTGGCCATACACTATGTTGCCCACATTGATTATGCCTTCGCTAGCGTAGTTCACATTTGTCGCGATGTTAATTATGGTTGACTTCTGCGCACCCTCCACGCCAACGGGGCTTCAGTTTTTTCTCCCCTAAATAATGACTTTTTTATTATAGATCTTTTTTATAGAAAATCGCATTTTTTTTAATTTTTTAGTTAGAAAATTTTGTAATTTTAATTTTTTAGAACACTCCCCATTAATTTTTGTTTCGATTTCAATCAAAATCTTATCTGTTCTTAATAATCTCAATATATCAAATCTACATGTGAAATTTGGTTTTGATATTCACACTAGTTTTTGAACTAGAGCGTACACCAAATTTGGTATCGTACAAACAGACATTTTGAGAAAATAATTAATATCTCGTAAAATAAATTTTTTCGATGATTGCTCTAAAACCCTTTTTCATAGATAAAAACTTCATCGTTTTGCCCAATTTTTTTTAACAATATAGCTTCAGCCAATTTTGAGTTAGGTATTTCGAAAAAACTAAACAAAACAAAAAATTACTTTTTTCATGCACGATTACAATATTTGACCATAGCCTTTGATCGTTTTATATATTATATATCCTTATATATATATATAAATATAAGCGGATCTTTTATAAAGAAAAAAAAATCTTAAAATCTTTATTTAAAATTCAAACGTTTCGTTAGAATTTTTCCTTTTATCAATGGAATTTTAAGAAATTTGAAAATAATAAATAGTTGATTTAAGAAATGAATTTGTACCTATATTTTTTTGTCCATCTGTAATGTTATTAATAATTCAACTATTCTAATCATAAACCTCTTTTAAATATATTGGTATTTAATATCAGTAATAAAGCTGTTGAAGCTTTTATTTTTGTGATTAATTTTATTAAGAGTTGAAATTTTATTAAAATCAGACATATTTAATTATTTATAATTATTTATTGAACACTATTGTATTATTTGTTCGTGTTCAATAAATAATTTTAATAAATAATTAATTATGTTCTTAAAATATTTAATATAATTTCAATTCTTCAAATTTCAAATCGAAATAGTTCCAATGATTGATCTCTGTCATTCAGTGTGTTTTTTGTTTGTGTTTTAATTTCTTTTTGTTTCATTTTCATTAAACACTCCAATGGAAACTTGAATGAACGAACACACACTTAACACCTGCTCTCTCTGCTGATTGTTGCTCGCTCATTGTTAATGAATATCGGCCGTCCTGGATCAATTGAAGGTGTTCGGGGCTTAACCACGCAGGCATGGACCACAAAACACTCACTCACTCACTACTACTACTACTACTCATACTCACTCTCTGCCTGCATCCCTTGCTTACTTGCTTGGCTTCATTTAGTTATTTATTAAGCCTTCGCTGCATGAAATGATGTAAGTATTACAATTTACTATCTAACTACTGAATATTCTAGAATTATATAAATAAATATAGTATATATAAAAAATAAACTGATTTAGCCATCCACATGACTTTACCATTCACTCAAGGGTCTAAAATTTATTTTTTAAAGGAGGATTAATAAATTTTTTTTTAAAGCCTAATTTACACGGACTTAGTACTTGCCATTAGTAATATCTGGGGACACGGCAGTGCCCCAGCCAAGTCGATCGAGCGGGGATGTGTGCCCTGCCAGACTACCCTTTACAGGAAACAACTCAGGCCATTTTGACGCCTCTGTAACTTCGTAATGGAAACCTCTACATGGCTGAAATTTTTTTCCAGAATACTGGTCCATAAGCTTAACTAAATTACAAAATTTCATATTTCTACTGTTTATACCATCCAAGTTACAAGAAGCCAAAGATAGGCTTTTTCGTCACTCACTCACTGACTCACTCACTCATCAAAATTCTAGAGTACTTCCGCCTAACCCTAGAATGCTGAAATTTGGCAGGCATGTAGAGTTTGGGGTACAATTAATGGGAAAAATCCAAAAATCGAAACTTTCCCTTCTTCAGGACCTAAAATGAAGGGGTGAAAGTTATAGACTTAATTAACATATACTAAAAATTCAATGAACCTAGAATGCTGAAATTTGGCATACTGGTATAGCTTGACACATTAATAAAGGAGGAAATTGAAAAATCGAAACGTTTCCTTCTTCAAGGCTTGAAATGAAGGGGTGAAAGTTATAGGCTTAATTAACATAAACTAAAAATTCAATGAACCTAGAATGCTGAAATTTGGTATACTGATAAAGCTTGGCACATTAATAAAGGACGAAATTGAAAAATCGAAACTTTTCCTTCTTCAGGGCCCGAAATGAAGGGGTTAAATTTATAGGATAAATTAACATACAACATGCTGAAATTTGGCCTAATGATAGAGTTTGGGGTATATTTAAAGGTAAAAATGGAAAAAGCGAAACTTTCCCTTCTTCAGGACATAAAATGAAGGAGTGAAAATTATAGGCTTAATTAACATATAGTGAAATTCAATGAACCTAGAATGCAGAAAATTGGCATACTGGTAAAAATTGGCACATTAATTAAAGAGGAACTTAAAACACCGAAACTTTCACTTCTTCGGGCCCCGAAATGAAGGGTGAAATTTATAGACTAAATTAACATACAATGGAAATATAATGATCCTAGAATGCTAAAACTTGGCATATTGGTAGAATAACTTGAATCACTAATAAAGTTAGAAATCGAAAAAGATCTTCATCAGCCTTTAAAATAAATGCGTGAATCTTGAAGGTTAAATTCCCATCCAACTTACAAAAATAAGTGAAATCTCAACAAAAACACTTGTGTAAAAAAAGGCCAAGTTCGATTAATAAAATCCGTTTGCCAAAAAAAGTAGTGAGATCTAATGTGCTGCCAAGTTCAACATCATCAATTTATTAAATGAGTCGAGAATATATTAGTAACTTCAATTAAAACGCATGTTTTTCATTTCACATGTCCCTCTATATTTTTTATTGATTTCACATTTTTAGTTGAAATTATTTTCATAAAACTTGGCTTTTACGCATTATTATGTATGTCACGAATTACTAGTTACCATATCATGGGATCTTAATAAGAGGGGAGTGGTGGAGGCCCTATCAAACAATAATAATAATAATTTAATGCGTAAAAGCCAAGTTTTAGGAAAATAATTTCAACTAAAAATGTGAAATTAATAAAAAATATAGAGGGACATGTGAAGTTAAAAACATGCGTTTTAATTGAAGCTACTAATATATTCTCGACTCATTTAGTAGATTGAGGATGTTGAACTTGGCAGCACATTAGATCTCACTACTTTTTTTGGCAAACGGATTTTATTAATCGAAATTGGCCTTTTTTTACACAAGTGTTTTTGTTGAGATTCCATTTATTAAGCACTTAGCTGACTAACTGGTTAGTATTGGTTCACACGTCTCTACTACTAAGCAATGTAATTAGTGTATTTTATTAAGGGAGAGTGGTGTAGGTTCTTGGTCACACAGAAGGAGTATTTCAGAAATCTATAAGGCCCTCTTCACTAGGCAATTCCCTAGAGTTGCAACGGAAACTCGCCAAGTATCGTCAATTTCAGTTACCTGTGCGAAGTTTAAGTGAAAAATGAATTTTAAATTATTATTGAATGTTTGATTAAATTTGATTCTCTTTACAAATAATAAAAACAAAATCTAACTAATAATGATCATATTACATAATTATCAAATTCAATAAGCATTTGAATTCCTATATTGCATATTATTAAAATTGAAAAATAGTGAAAAATATATAGGTAGGGGAAGCTAGTTGCCATTAGGAAATAAAAATCATTTCTATTCACTCGCACTTGCCACTCTACTAATACTAACCACTTATATTGTGTGTTTACACGACACATAATTAGTGCGAGTGGTTAGTACTAATGCTTAGTACTAATCTAGTGTAAAAAAGCCTTAATTCAAGTGGTTAATCCAAATATTTCGAGAGCACTACGGTATCTCTTCCTCAGTGGAAACTGTGGAATCAAAATAACTGTCTGCTAATTACAGATGTTAAAATTGTAAAGCTAGTCACCCACCATCTAACTAATACTAGGATTTATATTGATAGTCCTATTTTTTTGACCCATTCCTCAATTTTGGCCCCCCAATAAAAATAATAACTCTCTTATTTTTATTATAGGTTCACTCAACAAGAAATTTAATTTTTTAGTTTGAAAATTTTTATTTTTTAACCCACCCTTCCCCCTTAATTTTTGGTTCGATTTCAAACAAAATCTAATCAGCTCTTAATCTTAATGCACCAAAAATTATATGTGAAATTTAGTTTTGATATTCACACTAGTTTTTGGGCTAGAGCGTACACAAATTTGGTAACGTAAGTACTAACAGACATTTTGACAAAATAATTAATGTCTCGTAAAACATAATTTTTTCGATGTTCGATCATTAGGAGCTTTTTTGTAGACATTTTGGCCATGGTTTCGCTCAATTTTTTTTTATCAAAATAGTTTATGCCGTTTTTGAAATATTTTGAAAAACATTTTTTTCATGAACGATTACAATACTTGACCATTAACACTATTAATCACCTAATTCTACATTACTTTTAAGACTCGCAAATTGCCCTTGAATACTTCTTGAGTGTATAACCGGCCATTTCGGTAGCCTAGCTGCAGGCGCTTCATTCTCGAAACTTATAGGTCGAGATCTAGAATAGAATGATTAATTTGATTACCACTTAATTGATATTATAAAAATATATATAGATATTTCGTGAAAAATATTTATCTATTTTATAGGTGAAAGGAGTCATAATTTTGCTTCAAAATCAATTAAGAATAATAAAAAAATATATATCTTGAAAAAAAAGGATATTCAAAAAGAAATTCCATATCATGAATCATGTCAGGTTATTAAGATTCTAAATCTGAGATTAGATATTAATCATCATTAAAGATCATGCTTTCATATTTTATATATTTTTATTTTTATTTTTTACGTTAAAGTATTTAGATTCTTGCATATCTTAATATATATAAAAAGAGAAGGTGATGTTTCATCAATCAACGCACAGCCTAAACCGCTTAACCTAGAAAGATGAAATTTGGAGTGTATATTCTTTCAACAATTTATGGGTGTGCTAAGAAGGGATTTTTTGAAATTCGAACCCTAAAGGGGAGAAAGGGCCCCAAAATGTATTTTTAGAGTTTTTCAAGATCTTAAAGAAATGGTCCCAGACTTCTTCTTCTAGAATCAACTGAGATTAAATTGCCCCTTCTGAATAAATTCAGTATTCTCAATAATCAATTGGGTTTTGACAAAGATATAATCATTGATTCTAATTTGGCTAAAATTAATAAATTAAAAATTGGCTCCTAAATTTGATTACATATTTTGTGTTTGTATTTTTGTTTTTATTTTAATTTGTTTTTATTTTGTTTTTAATTTTATTTTAAATAATAACATTTTGTTTATATTTAAGAAAAGAAAAGATTGGAAGTATTTTCTGAACATACTATAACTTCTGGTTGTTGATGAAACTTTCTGAATATACTCTTCTCTCTCAAAATTTTACTTGTTAAACGTTTTCACAAATTTGTATTCAGTTTTTATTTGAACTCCTGAAGATGGGCTAATAACCCGAAATATATATCGAGTGAATCAAACTCAAAATAAACATACATTTGTTTTAATATTTCCTTTTTGTGAAACTTAACCTAGAAAATTCTCCTCATAAGTTATTTTTCAAGATCTCTTAAACCAGAAAAGATATCGATATGGGTTTAGTTTAGTCAGTCCCCTTATTATGGAATAAACATGTGTTTTTTATTATTAAGTGGAAAAAGTTTGTTACCCTACGATTTTTTTTTCTAAAACATACCCGGGCCCCACAGGTGCACTTGGACACCCCCTTGCGAGGACTATGCCCTAAACATAAAACATATTCAAAATTCAAAACCACCTCTCCTTATGCAACGTAATATTGACGTCCATAAACAGCATCTAAGTAATTTCGATCAAATAAATAAATAATTTTCAATAAAATAATTTATTATATTAGATATTATTTTTTTATCCCAAGCCATCCATCATCAACATTTTTGCATTTATCTTAATATATATAATTTCAACGATTAGATTTTATAATCTTCAATATATCAGGAGCTGTTAAAATCTAATTATTTATTCAATCGCGAATTCCATGGATCAAAAAACCCCGCGCACATACACAACACACACACTCACGGATTATATATTTACTTTTAAAACATGCCGTTTTGCTTTTTCTTACCAATATAAATATTTTATTTTTTTCCCCCGGATATTTTACTGTTTCGCTTTCACAGATTATATTTTTAATAAGAGGCAAAAAGAAAAAAAAAATAAGCAACGTTTATAGCGTCTTGATTGACAATTTTTTCAAAAAAATTTCAAACCTGTTATAATAAAATTAAATATATATATAATATGAATGTTGTTTGATTATATTTATTAGGTATCTATAAGACTGGGTGAGGCCGGCGTTTTTGCTTCCTTCAATGAACAGTTTCTTATATTACCAATTGAAGTTTTATTCCGTGTTTTTCTTCTGAAGGTGGCTGGCGCCGATGACCATGCCTAAGGGAGACTACGTCTTGAAATTTCTACCTTTAAGGCGGTCCTTTCCCTCCAGTTGAGTAAAAATAAGTGTAGTGTCTTTTATTATTTTTTTTATTCATTTATTGGCATCGGGTAAAGACCGATTTTGGCAGCCAATATAAGTGTAGTGTCTAATATTTAATAAAATATGTTAAAATACAAATGAAAAATAATAGAAATAATAAAAATAATAAAAAAAAATAATAAAAAATAATAAAAAATAAATACCTACAGTGCACAAAAATCTACCCACTAATATAAACTTTATTAAATAGCAAATTATTTTTGAAAATTTTACAAATATTCATATAATTTGTTCCATTAACTCTTAGACTAACATATTCAATAAATATTGTTGAAAATTTTTGAATTTTATAAAAAAAAATAAGTAAAATTAAATTAAAAGATACAATTACAAATTATCATTCTTTTTCAATATTACTTTAATTTAAATAAAGTTTTAATAAAAGATCAAATTCCATTAGAAATATCCATAAATTGAATAATTTCGAATTAAGCTTCATTCATAGAAAGATAAAATATACAAAATGGATATTTCTGAAGTTCAAGCAGTACAAATTGTGTGCCTAATTAATCAAGGGCTAAGTCAACAACAAGTGAAAATTACACTTGCAATAATTTCAATAATGTATGGTTCCTTGTAAAAAAATTAAAAATGATTTACTATTTAATAAAGTTTTAATTGGTCACTCGATTTTTTGAACTTCAGTGTAGTATGAAAGCCGTAAATGTTTGAAATAAAAACAAATAATTAAATATAAAAGTTAGTTTGATTTATTCAAATCAGCTGATAATAACTCTTGTATGATTTGGCAATGCGTTGTATTAATACTGTTTATGTTTACATCCAAACATAGCATTTATGTGATTTTTTAAAGTAAATATCTCAGTAAATTCGTCGGTCAATCATATATTTTATTGCAAAAAAAGAAACCTACATGTTTCAAAAAGCTAATTTTTAGTTTTTTTTTAACTTTATCTATTCAACTAATAGTAGTATAATTCAAGAGAAAGTGTCAAGATCTTAATTTTCCATAAGACTCTGAGAAAATGTTTACATTTTAAAAAATTTTATTTTCAAAAATTTGCTCGGTAATGTGTGATTCAAACTTCACCAAAGCATAGATAGAGACTTAAACTATTATAAAAAATTAAGTTATAGTTATAATCTAATATTTTTTAATTAACATTGGCTGCGAAAGGATCTCCCTAAAATTTTTTTACGTTCAAAGTAGCCGGCTTTTGCGATTTGCGCCATCTCTCGGATTCCCCGACAACTTCCTAATATTATATACTAATTTATGATTTACTTAGCATGAACAAATATTAAAAAACCAATTAAAATATTTCAATTCTTAAAATTCTTTCAATCATTAAACAATTTTTCATTTCATCCAGAATGAAAAAATTGATGAAATATTAATTAATATTAGTTGAATAAAAATAAAAGAGTTTTACAAGAGTATTACACAATTTATGATAAAAACATACAAGGGTGCCCACAGTGGGGCTTGAAAATGGTTGCATTTTAGAATTATATGCTAAAAATAAAAACGGACAAATCTTATAACTTCAACAAAATATAATAAAAAGCTCTTATAATTCTTTAGAAGTGAATAAAATAGTAAAGGAGAGGGTCCTTTTCTTGAAACTGGTGGTGGATAAGTCATGAAGCTGGGGGGGGGGAGAGGATGTTTTGATTTTTTACACTTACATACAATTTGACCCTCCTCAAAATAATTATTCGATTAAAACTTGAATATGATTTTTGATTTACTAGAATATATATATATACATTTCAAGTTTTTATCGTATTTCAATAACAGCCAACTTGGCCATATAAAATATAGAGTATTGCTTTTGTATGGAACTCTAAAAATGTAATTTTAACGGATAATAATTGATGGAAAGGCAGCCTAAGAATATTGTGAAATAAAATTCCGAAAAAAAAGAAAATGTTTTTTTTTTAGAAATTTAATTTTTCATTATCCTTGAGCTGCCTTTCCCTCAATTAATATCAATCCGTCTCTAATAGAAAATACTCTAGAATGTAGTTGTTGTTTTTTCTAAATCAAATTATAAAATACCAGAAATCAAGGATCCCGCGACATTTCAGCCCCCAACAAAATAGTCCCGACAAAACAAAATATCTCATGACAAAATAACCCTTCCCCTCGTGAATCTTATGAGTAATGCAAATCGACTCCGGTTCGGGTAATATATATTAACCGAACCTCCGAAAGTTTAGTCCTGGCGGTGTGTTTCGGGATCCCATTTTTTTTCTAATCAAACACACATTGAAAACCAAACCAGCCAATCGTCGGGCGGGGTGTGATTGGGGCTCCCATTTTTTCCTAATCAAACACAGATTGAAAACCGAACAGCCAATCGTCGGTCGGGGTGTGTTTCGGGCTCCCATTTTTTTTCTAATCAAACACACATTGAAAACCGAACCAGCCAATCGTCGGGCGGGGTATGTTTGGGGCGCTATATTTTCGCCCAATATTATAATAATAATTAATAACGATAATGATGAATAACACTTTTAACAAACAATCAATAATTGTGTAATGTAAACATAGACGATAAATAAGTAAATATAGATGATAAATACTATATTATAGATAGAAAAAATAATAAATTGTTAGCTAGAAAATCTAACGACAGACAGCAGCACTTTCAAACGGCTAATTAGCCGCCAAAATATGAAAGTCTGTTTATTTATTCAAAACTATGATTATAAGCTTCTCACTTAATCTCTTTTGTATTCTCCCTTATACTGGGGAATATTTTGTCAGAAGATATTATGTCGGGGGATATTTTGTCTTTAGGGATATTTTGTCGGGGGCTGAAATGTCGCGGTACCCCAGAAATCAAGTGGTAAATTAGAAATCGAATAGGCAACTATTTTTCTATTAACAAAACAAAAAATGGACAATATGGTATTTTTCAGATTTGACCAAAAATATCTCAAAATGTCTGTGTAAAAAAAAATCGAAAAACATTTTACAAATCAGCATAAAAAACACCCTTATAAGATCAATTATTCTTATATTTTCTGATGAAAATTTCTGTTTTATTTATACCGAGCTATTTAGGTAGCATTTGCACCGGGTGCGTGCAGATTAATATCCGCTCTGAAAGAAAAAGACATTTAAAATTAATAAAAAAAATAATAATAATAATTAACAAATAAATAAATAAAAATAAAAATATTTTCCTTTAATCGTTTAATTGAATTCTAGATAATTTATAATTTTACTTACTCTCGTTCGCACGGACAATAAATAAATCGACTTTATTTATTTATTTTCATTAATAAATAATTTTTTGAATCCACATATAAGTATATTATTTTTTTCTTGTTAGTAATTTGAATGCATGTATAATTTAAAAAATAAACTTATTTAATTTGATAATGAATATTTTTAATAGAAAATTGTATTTATATGGCTGTAATTATTTATTAAACGAAACATCTTTTTGAATTGATTTTTATTCAGAGAAAAGAGTTATAGGGGGATTATTTCGTATCAATTAGTGCCCCGGGCTGAGTAACAAACATACCAAGAGTTCATTAACTGACGAAGGGAAAATAATCATCACAACTATTATAATAATATATAATTAAAATACTAAAAAAAAAATATTGACATGTTTTGATTATACCTTGAAATCTTTAGGTGGAGCATTCCACGCCAAATCGGACGGTTTGAAAAAATTTTTAATTTTTGATTCCCCTTCTATTTTTTGACTTTTTTTTAGTACTTACCCATCAAAAAACTTCCTAGTAAATTTTGAAATTTTTTTGATCACCGGTTTAAAAGATATCGAATTTCGGTTTTTCGCTCTAGTCCAGGCAAATTATGATTTTAACAGGAAATAATTTCCGGTAAAGATTTTATTGCTAGAATACCTTTATTGGTACTCCAAATTTACTACCTAAGTTTTCCCCCAAATCTGTCTTGTGGAAATTTTTCTACGTGCCTCAAAATGAGAAAAATTTCAGAGGTTTTTTTTCAGTTTATCTTGAATAACTCTAAAACTCCTTATCAAATCAAAAAGATATCTATTACATAAATTAAAGCTCTTTGACCGCCTCAACAAAATCCACTTCAATTCACCAATAAGTCCGTCTCCAAAAATTACTTCAATCTTATAATACGTTACTTTTTAAAGAGTAATTGGTATTATGTGATTCTCGTACCATTTAGAAGCATTTGAAGGAAACTATTAAAATTACAATTTTTTGAAATAAAGGCGTTATATCAAGCTTAAAATGACGGAAAATTTTTTTAATATACTGAGGAACAGTAAAAAAAATTGTTTATTTTTTTTACAGAATTGTTTTAGTTGACAAAATGCGCCTTTATCCACTGTATCATTCATATAATATTGAAATAAGTTAAATTATGTTTTTTCTTTTGTTTTTTATATAATACATTAAAATTAAAACCATCAATAGGTATATAAAATTAAAAGACCTCTTCAAAATATATACTATTGAGAGTAGTATTTTTGAATTTATATTGACTGACGATAATGGAAAGTCTTCGAAACAATACTCTCAATCTCACTAAAACTTTATTATATTAAAAAAAAGCAGAGACAATATTTTATTTAACAATTCAACTAAATTATTAATAAATTTGTTAAAAGTATTTTGTATTTCAAAAAGTATTCTCGAAATACATATATTGTATTGTAACGGTTTTATAAAAGTATTTTGTTTTTGAAATACATGAAATTATTGTATTTCTATATATTTTATTTCGCTACTTTTTTGTTTTTTAGTTCTGGTTTTATTATTAGTAGTAATATTAATGGTATTGTAGTATATATTATAGATTTGTAGATAGATAATAATTTGTTTGTTGTTGGTGGTGGTATTGATAGTTAATTTTGGCTAGAATGTCTGTTAGGGGTTGTTCTCTAAATGCATGATGTTGATTGATGTTGTCAGATGTTGCAGGAGGCGTTGGTGGATGAGGGACTGCGAGTTGTCAAAGAGATGGTGGCCAATCAGCAACTCTCCCAGACCAGATCTGCCCTCGAGCCACACGAAGTCGAGGAGCCCTTCCCACCGGAGGCCAGAGTTCAGGTGTGTACACTACTCTACTCTATTTACCCTATTTACTATTATTATCTATCTATACTTATTATAATTATAAATTTTAAAACCCACTAAATAGTTCATGACAAATAAAATTTATTAAAATTAGGAAATTTAAATTATTCTTTTAAAACCCACATCGGAGCCCAGGGAGTGTATCAATAATACCTGGAGAATGGAGATAACATACTATATATATTCATCTAGATTAATTTGTAACAACGCTTAGAGAAATTTCTCTAAAAAAGTTACCCTCTTGCCTAGAATCGAACCGACGAACTCTTGAACTATGGTCATCAGCTCTAACCACTAGACCAATGTCACATTAATATTTATATCTTGATTTCTTTTACTAAAACTATATATTTTTGATTTAGACTTTGTGTCTAGATAATATTGTATTCATTTGAACTCGAATGAAAATCAAAAAACACCAATAGATTTTAAATTAAGAAACATTAAATATATATTAATTAACGAGGCAAATTTGAAATATAATTCTCAGCTCTGATTTTAAACTGATGGCTCCAATCGATAATTTTTCTCCTTATGAAACACCACCAACTCCAACCTAATTTAATATTAAGTATTATATTATTTTGTACTTTTTAGAAGCGTATTTTTTTTTTTTTTTTTTAATATTATTTCTTTTTTTAAATTTTCGTCTTAATTATTTTTATAGACAAATGTTTGCGGAATATAACAGAATGAAATGTATTTATTTTGATTATTTTTTTATAATTTCATTTAAATTAGGTAGGTAAACAATTATTTTTATAGAGAAATGTTTGCGGAATTTAACAGAACAAAAGTCACATTGTACATACATACACAAAATACATACATACTTACATACATACAGGTTTTATACACATGGGCATACACCTGGCCCCTCTAATATGAGGCGGGCTTCGCAGATGGTTTAATATACATAATAAGATAGAAGAACCATAATATAGTAACCTCTATTTAAATTATTGTTGTTAATCATCGGAATGGTCATAGCCAAGCACATCCGCCTTGCCGTTTGTTTTTTATACAAAGTGCACGAAGCAGAACAAAATTACAATAACATTCAAAAAAAAAATAAAAAAAAATCTGAATAACCTTTGCATTGTATTATTACCAGTAGTAATATTTTTTTCTACCATAAAGACAAGGATTTCTGGTGGGAGAGAAAGAGAGCAAAAAACTCAAGTATATTTGAATAATAACTTTATATAAAAATATCGCTATATAAGTAGGAATTCTATCTTATAGGGAAACCTTGATAGAAAGGTTATCTTTTTTTTAGGGGCCCAATCATTGTTATCCTTAAATCTCTATTGTTCTGTTTTATATATAAAAGTACAAAAGCATATAAAAAAACTCATCATTCAGCGATTTTTTTTCTTTTAAGTATCGATCCGGCATTGTCTGCAAGAAAAATTAATCACAGATCAATTTGATTATACTCGTAAATCGTAATACTATTGAATGAGAAATTCTGGAATTAAAAAAAAAAAGTAAAAAAATATATATATATATACATATATTTTGAAAAAATTTATTATTTACTATGAGTTATCACTAGGCCATTTGTTTCTAAGCTAATGACACACCCAATGATCTAGTAAATAAAAAAATTTTACTGATCGATACTGATCCAGTGAAAAATAATATTTATAATTAAAAAGACTGATGATGAGGGCCAATCCTTCGAAACTATAGTCTCAAACAAATAAATAATATATATATGTGACAGCCTATCCATGTTGGGCGTCTCTGTCGCATCTGATCTGTCTTGGAATGAACACATCTCCTCTGTGGCGAAATCTGCAGCAAAGAAGATTGGCTTCTTATTCAGGTCCAATCGATTTTACAAACCCCCTCAACTTCTCACCATCTACAAGACCCAAATCCGCCCCTGTCTCGAATACGGCTCTCATCTATGGAGAGGAGCCTCAAATATTATCTTGCTACCCTGGATGCAATTCAGAAACGAGCCGTCAGGCTAATTGACGATTCTACCCTCACCGACTCCCTCGACTCGCTGACTCATCGAAGAAATGTCTCTGCCCTTTCCCTTTTCTATAGATACTATCACGGCCGGTGCTCTGATGAGATAAAATCAATAATTCCCCCCAAAGCATGCTTTGCACGTAGCACGCGTTTTGTCGACTCCCAACACTCTCTCGCGGTCAAATTAGAAAAGTGCCGGACCACTTCATTCGCCAATACATATATCCCCATGACTTCGAGGAACTGGAACTCTCTCCCAGCCTCCATCTTTCCCAGCACCTATAAATCTTCAAACCTTCAAAACCGGAGTGCATAGACACCTACGTCTACACCCCCTCACTTAATCAACTTTCTCTTCTCTTCGGTAATGCAAGGGTCTTTCGAGATCCATAGGAGCTGCATCTTTACTGGTGCACCCCTTCTTGCATTCGATTGCATTAAAAAAAAAAAAAAAAAAAAAATATAGAGATATATAATTTCGGTATATATATATATGTGTGTATGTTTATTTGCATCAAGCAGAGGACAACCTCTTTGTTTCTCTTTGTGAATCAACAACTCTGTTACTCTCGGCAAAAAAAAAACTTTTCAATTTTCAAATAAAAATATTTTTACTTTTGTTTTATTTTAAAAATGTTTCACCTAACACTGACACCAGATTCTCTTAAAATTATGAGCAATTCTTAAATTAAACTCACTATTTAGGGAGTTTTTGAGTCCAAAAATCTATCTGTCACGTTTTTTTTTTTTTTTTTTTTTTTTTTAATTTTTAAAACTCACTAATAACACAATTTTTTTCAGATATCTTGAGGATCTAGATTTCTTATATTGATATTTTCTGACCCCCCCCCCAATTTCGCCACCCGATAAAAATAATAACTCTTGTATTATATACTATTTTATACTATATTTTTTTATCATAGTTTTGAAAAATCATACAATTTTAATTTTTTAACCCCCCCACCCTTAATTTTTGGAACGAAAATATAATCACTATCTTAATCTGAATGTACCAAATCGACCAGTGAAATTTCGTATTGATATTCAAACTTGTTTTTGAGCTAGAGTGTATAGAAAATTTGGTAACATACTAAGTAACTTTTTAAATTTAGGGAACGAAGAAAAGTTTTATTTTTATTACAGACAAAAGGATCAGCCGGGGCTCGAACCCGGGATCTTTGCATGTGTACTGCAATGCTTTGTCATAAGAGTTTTAACTCCTATATCCACTAAGCTACTGATCCCTGAACCCAAACTAATACCTTTTGTCGATATGAATTATGAAATTTCTTTTTAATCCTCTCCTCGTTCATTTTTCGTAAGCCTAGGCTCTTGATTCATTAATTAAACAATTAAATATTCCAGCGCCTCCCTACTAAGTAACATTTTGGCAATATAATTAATATCTCGTAAAATATAATTATTTCGATGTTTAGTCATTAGAGCTTTTTTGTAGACAGAAACGCTATGGTTTCGCTCAATTTTTTAATCCAAATAGCTTAAGTCGTTTTTTAGATATTTCGAAAAAACAAAGCAAACATAACACTTTTTTCATGCACGATACCATACCCTGTAATATAAAGTAAATATTGGTATGATGATTTCGAATAAGGGATAAACTAATATGAAAGTCTTGTGGCTCCCATTTTTTTTAATTGAAATGTTATTTGTGCCGAGAATAACAGAATTTTTATGAATTAAAGGAGACAATAAAAGAGTGTGTCTTCTGCTGGAAAAATATTTTTTTATTTATTATATAAAGAGCCTATAGTTTCGAGGACTTTGCCCTTTTCATTAGTCTATTACAATTAATTAGCAGGAATTGATGTATGATACTGATGAAGAAGCAAAGCTCTTGAAATAAATAAATTGAAACAATATTTTTCCAGCAGGATGCACACTCTTTTATTGTCTCCTTTTATTATTATTTTTTTTTAATTAAAAATGCTCGATTTTTAAATTTACTTATATATTTTAAAATTTTCTCTTTTCTATTCTATATCATATATAATATATATATATATATATATATATTATATATATATACAAATCTTTTAAAAAACAATCTTAGAAACGTTTATTAAACCCGACGTTTCGGGAGAATTTCTCCCTTTATCAATGGAAATTTCAATTTTCAAAAAAAGAAAAAAATATTGCATTCGCTAAGTTTAGAAAGGAAAACGAAATTAACTTTTTTTTTCTTTTTTGAAATTTGAAATTTCCATTTGATAAAAGAAATTCCCCGAAACGTCTGGTTTAATAAACTTTTGTTTCTAACATTGTTTTTTAAAAGATTTGTATTTTTTATTATCTCTACAATTAATAAATAATTTTTTTTTCTATAAATATACTTAACATATATGAAATATTAATTTGAATGTTTGTATTACTTTTTTCCTGTCAGGTGATTGCTTCTGGCGATCGTGGCAACATCATTGCGGTCGCCAATCCAGCCCTTTCCATGTCACCGGCGCTGCAGATCAAGACAGAGCCTAGCGCCCTTGCAGCAGAGTCCGCCGACGTCTGACGTCACAACCGCCTAGGAACTCCACCGAGTGACGTCACAACAGCCTAGGAACTCCACCGAGTGCCTCCTCAAATTATCCTCCCTTTCTCTCTATTTCTGAAACCAACCCTTTTATTATATTTCACCCCGCCATTTCAAAATGTCTATCGTTCCTAATTATAAGAATTTCCTGCTTTAATATAGGTACATACTTATTCAGTTTAAAAACAAAACAAAAAATTATATATATTATATTGTAAATCTATTTTTATTTTGTGTTCTCTCAGGAAATTCTTATTATTTATATACTTATACAAAATATATAATATATGTATATTCACGATCTCTTGATAAATCGATCACTTGTACATTAATTTGTAATAATCAAGAGTATAATATAATATAAAAGATCTCTTCTACATTATAATCATTCAAATTGATTTAAAATATTTAAAAA
The DNA here is from genome assembly GCA_024734495.1 of Forficula auricularia. Classification (NCBI taxonomy): domain Eukaryota; kingdom Metazoa; phylum Arthropoda; class Insecta; order Dermaptera; family Forficulidae; genus Forficula; species Forficula auricularia. The sequence goes on along the minus strand of JALMQS010000099.1, from coordinate 75,669,996 downwards.
ATTCTAATAAATAAATAAATAAGCCTTTAAAATTTGTATTATATTTATATATAAGTTTATATAATATATTATTTGGGTGTTTCATAATGGTTGGGTGTTTTTAAAATGAGAATAACTCAGCTGTTTTATATCTTACAAAAATTTTCATTAAAAAAATGAAAGCTTAAATATTATCCACAAAGAGAAACAAAGAGGTTGTCCTTTGCTTGATGCAAATTGACACAATATATTGACACAATTGCATGAGACAATTAAAGAAATCGCGGTAAATAATGGGTACGAGGCAAGCCTTATAGACCAAATGTTATTTAAAAGAATTGAAAAATCAACCCTAGAATCAATATATTCACAAAAGAATGAAAAAGAAAAAGAAAATCCTAAGATAGTTCTCCCATATTATGGACAAATTTCGGAAAAATTAAAACAAAAAATTAAAAAATTAGGGTTCAAATCAGTATTCAAAACTCCAATTACTCTAGGAAAAGATTTAGGTTCAAATAAAAAAGACAAATTACCAAATATAGAAAAAGAAGGGGTTTATAGTTTGAAATGCAAAGATTGCGAAGCGATCTATGTTGGGAAAACAGAGAGAAATCTGAAAATTCGATTAAATGAACATATTAGAGATTTTAAAAATAAAAAGAATGAAAACTCTTTTGCGGAACATTTAAATTCAAACAATCACTCTTTCCCAGAAGGCACAGTTTTAGATTAATAAAAGGAGAAAGAAACCCAAAATTAATTAGCGCAATTGAATCGTTAGAAATTTTGAAATCATTCAATAGAAATTCAAAACTTTGTTTAAACAACCAAATTGAATTATCAAAAAGCAATTTGCTTAAGATGTTTGCTAACAAAAGATAAAAAGAAAAAATGAAAAACAAACCCTTCCATTGTCAGCCTTTCTCTTTGTAAAACAAAAAGAAAGGGAAACATATTGTTATATTTGAATGTGAACCAAAAGAATATCTTTAGTTCTAAGCTGACCACCAGTGAAGAAGGAACATCAAATTTTCAATATCCATATGATATTGACTCCATGAAAAACAACATTTATAATTAAAAAAGACTGATGATGAAGACCAAGTCTTCGAAACTATAGTCTCAAGCAAATAAATAATATATATATATATATACAGATGTATCATCTCGATATATATATACGTGTATGTTTATTTGCATCAAGCAGAGGACAACCTCTTTGTTTCTCTTTGTGAATCAACAAGTCTGCTACTCTCGAAAAAGTGAAATTCGTGAAAAAAATTCATCTTCTGAAAATGATTTTTTTATGAATTTTACTTTTTCACTGTTAAATGATAAGCTTTCATTTATCGCAATAAAAATTTTTGTAAGTTAAAAAACAGATGAGTTATTATCATTTTAATAACACCCATCCATTCCGGAACACCCATTTGTTATGCTTAATTTGTGAAATTGCCTATTTCTGGAAATAAGCAGACAGAATGCCGAATTCATGAAATTGATTCCCCAATTAAGAAACGTCTTTTCAATCAAGCAATTGTTTTATGTAAAAAAAATCAAACTAATTATATTTAGCCAGGTGTGAAGCCCGTCTTTGGCAGGCACCTTGCTGGCCAGGGGGCTAGATTTTAAATTATTTTTGATATTCCTCTAATTATTTAATACGTAAGCCAGAAAAATTTTGATACCAGGCCATTTTAGTAAATTTAATATCATTTTTTTTTTTAGATATTATTTTAAAGTTATGTTTCCTTTATTTGGGAAAACTTTGGAATTAGTTTCTAAAGCCCTGAAGTACAGGGTGGCGCAGAGAAACTGGAAAATTTGAAATAATTAGAAAAAAATGAAGGAAACTTTATTTGATATGCTGAATACGAAATGTATAGCACTTAAATTTTTAAAAAGTGATCCCTAATAAAATGGTCACTCTTGTGGAACCCATTTTCAGCATCAAATAATGTTTTGTAAAATTTCCATTCATTTTTTACAATTATTTCAAATTTTCCCGTTTCTTTGCGCCACCCTGTAAAATTGTTCAAATTTTTGTTCAAAATCAAACAAAAATTGGATAAAATTGAAATTTTTATTCAATTTTCTTTTCTTTCAATTAATTTATTTTTCAAATGTAAATTTCTCTTCAAATGACCCCCCCCCCAATTGCAGGGCCGTCCTAAAATATTCGGCGCCCGTGGGCTATACTAAAAATAATACGCCCCTCTCCATAAGAAAATACACGGGATGGCTAGCGGGAGAACTGGTTGTTTTGCTATTTTTGTCATGAAGAGATTTTGAATAAAAATAACTAATAACTTAATAACTAAACTGAAAGTTTCTTTTTGCTTATATAAATTAAAGGAGACAATAAAAGAGTGTGTCTTCTGCTGAAAAAATAATTTTTTAAATTAATTTATAAGGAGACTATAGTTTCGAGGACTTTGCCCACATCATCAGTCTATTACAATTGATTCACAGGAATTGAAATCTAAAAGACTTTCAAAAAGCACTCGAAACTATAGTCTCGTTATAAATAAATTAAAAGAAATGTATTTTTCAAGCAGAAGACACACTCTTTTATTGTCTCCTTTAACTAAATAACTAATAATAACAGAAAAATATAACACCATTAAAAATTGCCGACCCCAAAAGATTTGCGCCCAATGGTCTCGCCCGGGGCTATAGCCCATTTAACCCTGTGCTTAGGGTTCCCCTGTCCAATTGCAAGTAAGGCTACCTGAATAGTTCCAGAGCTCACTTTGGGAAAAATTGATCAAAACCGAGGGGTGAATCGCGATTGGAATTAGGTGTACACCGTCTTTGGAATTATTTGGAATTACTTTGGAATTCATTAGATAATCTATTGTCATCTATTGTCTTCTAATTGAAAATAAAAGTGGAAGTGGAAGTAGGTGTACACGATATTCGGTCGCGGTTCACCCCTCGATCAAAACTAAACAAAACTCTACATGTAATTTATTAATTTTTATTTATACATTAAAACTTTTGCTAAAAATATATCGAAAGTTGTTGGACCGTGCGTTAAACATAGAGGCAGCACTACTGCTAAGGTAGCGCTCTCTTGTGTATATTTATTCAAATAATTTGGGGAGAATTGGGACAAATGTTGTATTATAGTATATTCCATTGGTAAAAGAGTCCACGGAGCCTAGGGGGTCGTGAACTAGTCTCTTTCTTTAGGACGTTTAAAAAATCATCCCCAAAAGCTTACATTTTCGTCGCCAGTTGGCGCTAAAGTCGTGACGCATGGTCCCTATAAAATATTTATTAAAAATAACCATTTTAATTTTTTGCCTATGTGCTGTCCACACTCTGCTATTAATTAAAGTTGATAAATATTTAAAATAATAAATAAATTACCCCTTATTACTTGATTGTTAATGACATTTCGTAATTCCGGAAAAAATCATTTAATTTTATTGAAAAAAAAATATGAAATTTAGAAGACAAAAAAAGGCTTTATTTATTTGTTGGTTTATTTATTATACCTATATATATATAATACGAAAGTGATAAAAAAAAAATAATGATTATGATGATAATTGTTCAGTTGAGTTGATTTAATCCACTTTGTAGTAGAATGAATGAATGACAATGGAGGGGTGAATTAACCCCTTAAATTTACCCTCTCCTTTTTCTCTCTTTTTTATCTTCTTCCCCCTATTATCTTCTATTCTGCCATAAGTGCAAATATAATATAAATATATATTTAATATTATAAATATATATACTTTACTGTGATATTTCCGTGAATGAAAGAAACAAACACTGCAAGAAAAAATACGGCCTTCCTATTTAGTGCCAGATATTATTCACTTTTCAAAAAAAAAAAAAAATACTTTCACCAGTTCTTGGTAATTGGAAAGTATAAAATAAATAAATAAATTAATAATAATTATGTTATGAACTTGTTTGTGTATTACATATGATGTGTTGATAGAGGTTTTTTTTTTATTCAGCTTGCTCAGTCTTATATAAAAATCAAAAAATAAAGGAAACACCAATAGAGATGGAAAAGAATACGTTTAAGAAATTATGCTAATACTTATACCTACTTAAATAATATATTTGTAAATAAATACAAATGTTTTATATTATCATCTAGAAAGATTTATTAAAAATCCAGACATTTCAGGAACGACATTTTGAAATTTGTACACCAAAAATGATTTATATCTCAGTAATTATTAGTTCGATTAAATATGCTTTTATTATATGAAATGTTATGCATTTTTTGGTGAATAAAACAACATATTAATTTTAAAAATCGGTTAAGAAAAAACCTAGATATAAGCTGAAAGGAAATTTTAAAATATAAATTCGATCTATTGGATTGCAAGCAGAATGCAATTCGGAATGGGCATCATAAGCCGAATGTTTATAAATCGATTTTCATTGTTTAGTATATTATTGTGTAGAATTTTTTTTTTTTTTTTTTTTTTTGTTGGCTTTGTTTGTTGGTGTAGAAATGAACCTTTCTTTTTAAAGTTTTATTGGAAATTAATCGAGTTATGAGCAGAAAGCAATGCTTAACTACGAAAATCTTGTAGACCAATACAAAACCGACATTATCTTGGTTGTCTACTGGTTGATTTTCAACTTTAAGATGTTATTTTGTTCATTATATAATGGTGAACATTTTTCTTTATGAAATGCAATTTGATAAATTAAATAATTAAATAGAAATGACTGATTGACGAATTGACATGACAGATATTTTGACGAAAGCTCTCAATATCTTATTAATTATTGGTTCTATTAAATATGCTTTTATTATATGAAATGTTTAGTATATTATTGTGAATGAAATGAACCTTTATTTTTAAAATTTTATTAAAAATTAATCGAGTTATGAGCAGAAAGCAATGCTTAACTTTGAAAATCTTGAAGAGCAATGAAAAACCGACTTTATCTTGGTTGTCTAGTGGTTGATTTTCAACTTTAAGGTGTTATTTTGTTCATTATAAAATGCTGGACATTTTTGTATATGAAATGCAATTTGATAAATTAAATAATTAAGGAGAAATGACTGATTGGCGAATTGACATGACCGATATTTTGACGAATGCTCTCTATATCTTATTAATTATTGATTCTATTAAATATGCTTTTATTATATGAAATGTTTAGTATATTATTGTGAATGAAATGACCTTTAATTAAGGAGAAATGACTGATTGTCGAATTCTAATGACCGATATTTTGACGAAAGCTCTCTATATCTTATTAATTATTGGTTCTATTAAATATGATTTATTATATGAAATGTTTAGTATATTATTCTAAATGAAATGAACCTTTATTTTTAAAATTTTATTGAAAATTAAACGAGTTATAAGCAGAAAAATATGCTTAGCTTTGTAAATCTTGAAGAGCAATCCAAAACAGACTTTATCTTGGTTGTCTAGTTGTTCATTTTCAACTTTAAGGTCTTATTTTGTTCATTATAAAATACTGAACATTTTTATATATTAAATACAATTTGGTAAGAAAATCAATCGAGTTATGAGCAGATAGCAATGCTTAACTTTGAAAATCTTGAAGAGCAATCAAAAACCGACTTTATCTTGGTTGTTTACTGGTTAATTTTCAACTTTAAGGTGTTATTTTGTTCATTATAAAATGCTGAACATTTTTGTATATGAAATGCAATTTGATATGTTACATAATTAAGGAGAAATGACTGATTGGCGAATTCTAATGACCGATATTTTGACGAAATCTCTCAATATCTTATTAATTATTGGTTCTATTAAATATGCTTTTATTATATGAAATGTTCAGTATATTATTGTGAATGAAATGAACCTTTATTTTTAAAATTTTATTAAAAATTAATCGAGTTATGAGCAGAAAGCAATGCTTAACTTTGAAAATCTTGAAGAGCAATCAAAAACCGACTTTACCTTGGTTGTTTACTGGTTAATTTTCAACTTTAAGGTGTTATTTTGTTCATTATAAAATGCTGAACATTTTTGTATATAAAATGCAATTTGATATGTTACATAATTAAGGAGAAATGACTGATTGGCGAATTCTAATGACCGATATTTTGACGAAATCTCTCAATATCTTATTAATTATTGGTTCTATTAAATATGCTTTTATTATATGAAATGTTCAGTATATTATTGTGAATGAAATGAACCTTTATTTTTAAAATTTTATTAAAAATTAATCGAGTTATGAGCAGAAAGCAATGCTTAACTTTGAAAATCTTGAAGAGCAATGAAAAACCGACTTTATCTTGGTTCTCTAGTGGTTGATTTTCAACTTTAAGGTCTTATTTTGTTCATTATAAAATGCTGGACATTTTTGTATATGAAATGCTATTTGATAAATTAAATAATTAAGGAGAAATGACTGATTGGCGAATTGACATGACCGATATTTTGACGAAAGCTCTCTATATCTTATTAATTATTGGTTCTATTAAATATGATTTATCATATGAAATGTTTAGTATATTATTGTGAATGAAATGAACCTTTATTTTTAAAATTTTATTGAAAATTAAACGAGTTATGAGCAGAAAAATATGCTTAGCTTTGTAAATCTTGAAGAGCAATCCAAAACAGACATTATCTTGGTTGTCTAGTTGTTCATTTTCAACTTTAAGGGCTTATTTTGTTCATTATAAAATACTGAACATTTTTATATATTAAATACAATTTGGTAAGAAAATCAATCGAGTTATGAGCAGATAGCAATGCTTAACTTTGAAAATCTTGAAGAGCAATCAAAAACCGACTTTATCTTGGTTGTTTACTGGTTAATTTTCAACTTTAAGGTGTTATTTTGTTCATTATAAAATGCTGAACATTTTTGTATATGTAATGCAATTTGATAAGTTACATAATTAAGGAGAAATGACTGATTGGCGAATTCTAATGACCGATATTTTGAAGAAAGCTCTCAATATCTTATTAACTATTGGTTCTATTAAATATGCTTTTATTATATGAAATGTTTAGTATATTATTGTGAATGAAATGAACTTTTATTTTTAAAATTATATTAAAAATTAATCGAGTTATGATCAGAAAACAATGCTTAACTTTGAAAATCTTGAAGAGCAATGAAAAACCGACTTTATCTTGGTTCTCTAGTGGTTGATTTTCAACTTTAAGGTCTTATTTTGTTCATTATAAAATGCTGAACATTTTTGTATATGAAATGCAATTTGATAAATTAAATAATTAAGGAGAAATGACTGATTTGCGAATTCTAATGACCGATATTTTGACGAAAGCTCTGTATATCTTATTAATTATTTGTTCTATTAAATATGATTTTTTATATGAAATGTTTAGTATATTATTGTGAATGAAATGAACCTTTATTTTTAAAATTTTAATGAAAATTAAACGAGTTATGAGCAGAAAAATATGCTTAGCTTTGTAAATCTTGAAGAGCAATCCAAAACAGACTTTATCTTGGTTGTCTAGTTGTTCATTTTCAACTTTAAGATGTTATTTTGTTCATTATATAATGGTGAACATTTTTCTTTATGAAATGCAATTTGATAAATTAAATAATTAAATAGAAATGACTGATTGACGAATTGACATGACACATATTTTGACGAAAGCTCTCAATATCTTATTAATTATTGGTTCTATTAAATATGCTTTTATTATATGAAATGTTTAGTATATTATTGTGAATAAAATGAACCTTTATTTTTAAAATTTTATTAAAAATTAATCGAGTTATGAGCAGAAAGCAATGCTTAACTTTGAAAATCTTGAAGAGCAATGAAAAACCGACTTTATCTTGGTTGTCTAGTGGTTGATTTTCAACTTTAAGGTATTATTTTGTTCATTATAAAATGCTGGACATTTTTGTATATGAAATGCAATTTGATAAATTAAATAATTAAGGAGAAATGACTGATTGGCGAATTGACATGACCGATATTTTGACGAATGCTCTCTATATCTTATTAATTATTGGTTCTATTAAATATGATTTATTATATGAAATGTTTAGTATATTATTCTAAATGAAATGAACCTTTATTTTTAAAATTTTATTGAAAATTAAACGAGTTATAAGCAGAAAAATATGCTTAACTTTGTAAATCTTGAAGAGCAATCCAAAACAGACTTTATCTTGGTTGTCTAGTTGTTCATTTTCAACTTTAAGGTCTTATTTTGTTCATTATAAAATACTGAACATTTTTATATATTAAATACAATTTGGTAAGAAAATCAATCGAGTTATGAGCAGATAGCAATGCTTAACTTTGAAAATCTTGAAGAGCAATCAAAAACCGACTTTACCTTGGTTGTTTACTGGTTAATTTTCAACTTTAAGGTGTTATTTTGTTCATTATAAAATGCTGAACATTTTTGTATATAAAATGCAATTTGATATGTTACATAATTAAGGAGAAATGACTGATTGGCGAATTCTAATGACCGATATTTTGACGAAATCTCTCAATATCTTATTAATTATTGGTTCTATTAAATATGCTTTTATTATATGAAATGTTCAGTATATTATTGTGAATGAAATGAACCTTTATTTTTAAAATTTTATTAAAAATTAATCGAGTTATGAGCAGAAAGCAATGCTTAACTTTGAAAATCTTGAAGAGCAATGAAAAACCGACTTTATCTTGGTTCTCTAGTGGTTGATTTTCAACTTTAAGGTCTTATTTTGTTCATTATAAAATGCTGGACATTTTTGTATATGAAATGCTATTTGATAAATTAAATAATTAAGGAGAAATGACTGATTGGCGAATTGACATGACCGATATTTTGACGAAAGCTCTCTATATCTTATTAATTATTGGTTCTATTAAATATGATTTATCATATGAAATGTTTAGTATATTATTGTGAATGAAATGAACCTTTATTTTTAAAATTTTATTGAAAATTAAACGAGTTATGAGCAGAAAAATATGCTTAGCTTTGTAAATCTTGAAGAGCAATCCAAAACAGACATTATCTTGGTTGTCTAGTTGTTCATTTTCAACTTTAAGGGCTTATTTTGTTCATTATAAAATACTGAACATTTTTATATATTAAATACAATTTGGTAAGAAAATCAATCGAGTTATGAGCAGATAGCAATGCTTAACTTTGAAAATCTTGAAGAGCAATCAAAAACCGACTTTATCTTGGTTGTTTACTGGTTAATTTTCAACTTTAAGGTGTTATTTTGTTCATTATAAAATGCTGAACATTTTTGTATATGTAATGCAATTTGATAAGTTACATAATTAAGGAGAAATGACTGATTGGCGAATTCTAATGACCGATATTTTGAAGAAAGCTCTCAATATCTTATTAACTATTGGTTCTATTAAATATGCTTTTATTATATGAAATGTTTAGTATATTATTGTGAATGAAATGAACTTTTATTTTTAAAATTATATTAAAAATTAATCGAGTTATGATCAGAAAACAATGCTTAACTTTGAAAATCTTGAAGAGCAATGAAAAACCGACTTTATCTTGGTTCTCTAGTGGTTGATTTTCAACTTTAAGGTCTTATTTTGTTCATTATAAAATGCTGAACATTTTGTATATGAAATGCAATTTGATAAATTAAATAATTAAGGAGAAATGACTGATTTGCGAATTCTAATGACCGATATTTTGACGAAAGCTCTGTATATCTTATTAATTATTTGTTCTATTAAATATGATTTTTTATATGAAATGTTTAGTATATTATTGTGAATGAAATGAACCTTTATTTTTAAAATTTTAATGAAAATTAAACGAGTTATGAGCAGAAAAATATGCTTAGCTTTGTAAAATCTTGAAGAGCAATCCAAAACAGACTTTATCTTGGTTGTCTAGTTGTTCATTTTCAACTTTAAGATGTTATTTTGTTCATTATATAATGGTGAACATTTTTCTTTATGAAATGCAATTTGATAAATTAAATAATTAAATAGAAATGACTGATTGACGAATTGACATTACACATATTTTGACGAAAGCTCTCAATATCTTATTAATTATTGGTTCTATTAAATATGCTTTTATTATATGAAATGTTTAGTATATTATTGTGAATAAAATGAACCTTTATTTTTAAAATTTTATTAAAAATTAATCGAGTTATGAGCAGAAAGCAATGCTTAACTTTGAAAATCTTGAAGAGCAATGAAAAACCGACTTTATCTTGGTTGTCTAGTGGTTGATTTTCAACTTTAAGGTATTATTTTGTTCATTATAAAATGCTGGACATTTTTGTATATGAAATGCAATTTGATAAATTAAATAATTAAGGAGAAATGACTGATTGGCGAATTGACATGACCGATATTTTGACGAATGCTCTCTATATCTTATTAATTATTGGTTCTATTAAATATGATTTATTATATGAAATGTTTAGTATATTATTCTAAATGAAATGAACCTTTATTTTTAAAATTTTATTGAAAATTAAACGAGTTATAAGCAGAAAAATATGCTTAGCTTTGTAAATCTTGAAGAGCAATCCAAAACAGACTTTATCTTGGTTGTCTAGTTGTTCATTTTCAACTTTAAGGTCTTATTTTGTTCATTATAAAATACTGAACATTTTTATATATTAAATACAATTTGGTAAGAAAATCAATCGAGTTATGAGCAGATAGCAATGCTTAACTTTGAAAATCTTGAAGAGCAATCAAAAACCGACTTTATCTTGGTTGTTTACTGGTTAATTTTCAACTTTAAGGTGTTATTTTGTTCATTATAAAATGCTGAACATTTTTGTATATGAAATGCAATTTGATATGTTACATAATTAAGGAGAAATGACTGATTGGCGAATTCTAATGACCGATATTTTGACGAAATCTCTCAATATCTTATTAATTATTGGTTCTATTAAATATGCTTTTATTATATGAAATGTTCAGTATATTATTGTGAATGAAATGAACCTTTATTTTTAAAATTTTATTAAAAATTAATCGAGTTATGAGCAGAAAGCAATGCTTAACTTTGAAAATCTTGAAGAGCAATGAAAAACCGACTTTATCTTGGTTCTCTAGTGGTTGATTTTCAACTTTAAGGTCTTATTTTGTTCATTATAAAATGCTGGACATTTTTGTATATGAAATGCTATTTGATAAATTAAATAATTAAGGAGAAATGACTGATTGGCGAATTGACATGACCGATATTTTGACGAAAGCTCTCTATATCTTATTAATTATTGGTTCTATTAAATATGATTTATCATATGAAATGTTTAGTATATTATTGTGAATGAAATGAACCTTTATTTTTAAAATTTTATTGAAAATTAAACGAGTTATGAGCAGAAAAATATGCTTAGCTTTGTAAATCTTGAAGAGCAATCCAAAACAGACATTATCTTGGTTGTCTAGTTGTTCATTTTCAACTTTAAGGGCTTATTTTGTTCATTATAAAATACTGAACATTTTTATATATTAAATACAATTTGGTAAGAAAATCAATCGAGTTATGAGCAGATAGCAATGCTTAACTTTGAAAATCTTGAAGAGCAATCAAAAACCGACTTTATCTTGGTTGTTTACTGGTTAATTTTCAACTTTAAGGTGTTATTTTGTTCATTATAAAATGCTGAACATTTTTGTATATGTAATGCAATTTGATAAGTTACATAATTAAGGAGAAATGACTGATTGGCGAATTCTAATGACCGATATTTTGAAGAAAGCTCTCAATATCTTATTAACTATTGGTTCTATTAAATATGCTTTTATTATATGAAATGTTCAGTATATTATTGTGAATGAAATGAACCTTTATTTTTAAAATTTTATTAAAAATTAATCGAGTTATGAGCAGAAAGCAATGCTTAACTTTGAAAATCTTGAAGAGCAATCAAAAACCGACTTTACCTTGGTTGTTTACTGGTTAATTTTCAACTTTAAGGTGTTATTTTGTTCATTATAAAATGCTGAACATTTTTGTATATAAAATGCAATTTGATATGTTACATAATTAAGGAGAAATGACTGATTGGCGAATTCTAATGACCGATATTTTGACGAAATCTCTCAATATCTTATTAATTATTGGTTCTATTAAATATGCTTTTATTATATGAAATGTTCAGTATATTATTGTGAATGAAATGAACCTTTATTTTTAAAATTTTATTAAAAATTAATCGAGTTATGAGCAGAAAGCAATGCTTAACTTTGAAAATCTTGAAGAGCAATGAAAAACCGACTTTATCTTGGTTCTCTAGTGGTTGATTTTCAACTTTAAGGTCTTATTTTGTTCATTATAAAATGCTGGACATTTTTGTATATGAAATGCTATTTGATAAATTAAATAATTAAGGAGAAATGACTGATTGGCGAATTGACATGACCGATATTTTGACGAAAGCTCTCTATATCTTATTAATTATTGGTTCTATTAAATATGATTTATCATATGAAATGTTTAGTATATTATTGTGAATGAAATGAACCTTTATTTTTAAAATTTTATTGAAAATTAAACGAGTTATGAGCAGAAAAATATGCTTAGCTTTGTAAATCTTGAAGAGCAATCCAAAACAGACATTATCTTGGTTGTCTAGTTGTTCATTTTCAACTTTAAGGGCTTATTTTGTTCATTATAAAATACTGAACATTTTTATATATTAAATACAATTTGGTAAGAAAATCAATCGAGTTATGAGCAGATAGCAATGCTTAACTTTGAAAATCTTGAAGAGCAATCAAAAACCGACTTTATCTTGGTTGTTTACTGGTTAATTTTCAACTTTAAGGTGTTATTTTGTTCATTATAAAATGCTGAACATTTTTGTATATGTAATGCAATTTGATAAGTTACATAATTAAGGAGAAATGACTGATTGGCGAATTCTAATGACCGATATTTTGAAGAAAGCTCTCAATATCTTATTAACTATTGGTTCTATTAAATATGCTTTTATTATATGAAATGTTTAGTATATTATTGTGAATGAAATGAACTTTTATTTTTAAAATTATATTAAAAATTAATCGAGTTATGATCAGAAAACAATGCTTAACTTTGAAAATCTTGAAGAGCAATGAAAAACCGACTTTATCTTGGTTCTCTAGTGGTTGATTTTCAACTTTAAGGTCTTATTTTGTTCATTATAAAATGCTGAACATTTTTGTATATGAAATGCAATTTGATAAATTAAATAATTAAGGAGAAATGACTGATTTGCGAATTCTAATGACCGATATTTTGACGAAAGCTCTGTATATCTTATTAATTATTTGTTCTATTAAATATGATTTTTTATATGAAATGTTTAGTATATTATTGTGAATGAAATGAACCTTTATTTTTAAAATTTTAATGAAAATTAAACGAGTTATGAGCAGAAAAATATGCTTAGCTTTGTAAATCTTGAAGAGCAATCCAAAACAGACTTTATCTTGGTTGTCTAGTTGTTCATTTTCAACTTTAAGATGTTATTTTGTTCATTATATAATGGTGAACATTTTTCTTTATGAAATGCAATTTGATAAATTAAATAATTAAATAGAAATGACTGATTGACGAATTGACATGACACGATATTTTTACGAAAGCTCTCAATATCTTATTAATTATTGGTTCTATTAAATATGCTTTTATTATGTGAAATGTTTAGTATATTATTGTGAATGAAATGAACCTTTATTTCTAAAATTTTATTAAAAATTAATCGAGTTATGAGCAGAAAGCAATGCTTAACTTTGAAAATCTTGAAGAGCAATGAAAAACCGACTTTATCTTGGTTGTCTAGTGGTTGATTTTCAACTTTAAGGTATTATTTTGTTCATTATAAAATGCTGGACATTTTTGTATATGAAATGCAATTTGATAAATTAAATAATTAAGGAGAAATGACTGATTGGCGAATTGACATGACCGATATTTTGACGAAAGCTCTCTATATCTTATTAATTATTGGTTCTATTAAATATGATTTATTATATGAAATGTTTAGTATATTATTGTGAATGAAATGAACCTTTATTTTTAAAATTTTATTGAAAATTAAACGAGTTATGAGCAGAAAAATATGCTTAGCTTTGTAAATCTTGAAGAGCAATCCAAAACAGACTTTATCTTGGTTGTCTAGTTGTTCATTTTCAACTTTAAGGTCTTATTTTGTTCATTATAAAATACTGAACATTTTTATATATTAAATACAATTTGGTAAGAAAATCAATCGAGTTATGAGCAGATAGCAATGCTTAACTTTGAAAATCTTGAAGAGCAATCAAAAACCGACTTTATCTTGGTTGTTTACTGGTTAATTTTCAACTTTAAGGTGTTATTTTGTTCATTATAAAATGCTGAACATTTTTGTATATGAAATGCAATTTGATATGTTACATAATTAAGGAGAAATGACTGATTGGCGAATTCTAATGACCGATATTTTGACGAAATCTCTCAATATCTTATTAATTATTGGTTCTATTAAATATGCTTTTATTATATGAAATGTTCAGTATATTATTGTGAATGAAATGAACCTTTATTTTTAAAATTTTATTAAAAATTAATCGAGTTATGAGCAGAAAGCAATGCTTAACTTTGAAAATCTTGAAGAGCAATGAAAAACCGACTTTATCTTGGTTCTCTAGTGGTTGATTTTCAACTTTAAGGTCTTATTTTGTTCATTATAAAATGCTGGACATTTTTGTATATGAAATGCTATTTGATAAATTAAATAATTAAGGAGAAATGACTGATTGGCGAATTGACATGACCGATATTTTGACGAAAGCTCTCTATATCTTATTAATTATTGGTTCTATTAAATATGATTTATCATATGAAATGTTTAGTATATTATTGTGAATGAAATGAACCTTTATTTTTAAAATTTTATTGAAAATTAAACGAGTTATGAGCAGAAAAATATGCTTAGCTTTGTAAATCTTGAAGAGCAATCCAAAACAGACATTATCTTGGTTGTCTAGTTGTTCATTTTCAACTTTAAGGGCTTATTTTGTTCATTATAAAATACTGAACATTTTTATATATTAAATACAATTTGGTAAGAAAATCAATCGAGTTATGAGCAGATAGCAATGCTTAACTTTGAAAATCTTGAAGAGCAATCAAAAACCGACTTTATCTTGGTTGTTTACTGGTTAATTTTCAACTTTAAGGTGTTATTTTGTTCATTATAAAATGCTGAACATTTTTGTATATGTAATGCAATTTGATAAGTTACATAATTAAGGAGAAATGACTGATTGGCGAATTCTAATGACCGATATTTTGAAGAAAGCTCTCAATATCTTATTAACTATTGGTTCTATTAAATATGCTTTTATTATATGAAATGTTTAGTATATTATTGTGAATGAAATGAACTTTTATTTTTAAAATTATATTAAAAATTAATCGAGTTATGATCAGAAAACAATGCTTAACTTTGAAAATCTTGAAGAGCAATGAAAAACCGACTTTATCTTGGTTCTCTGAGTGGTTGATTTTCAACTTTAAGGTCTTATTTTGTTCATTATAAAATGCTGAACATTTTTGTATATGAAATGCAATTTGATAAATTAAATAATTAAGGAGAAATGACTGATTTGCGAATTCTAATGACCGATATTTTGACGAAAGCTCTGTATATCTTATTAATTATTTGTTCTATTAAATATGATTTTTTATATGAAATGTTTAGTATATTATTGTGAATGAAATGAACCTTTATTTTTAAAATTTTAATGAAAATTAAACGAGTTATGAGCAGAAAAATATGCTTAGCTTTGTAAATCTTGAAGAGCAATCCAAAACAGACTTTATCTTGGTTGTCTAGTTGTTCATTTTCAACTTTAAGATGTTATTTTGTTCATTATATAAATGGTGAACATTTTTCTTTATGAAATGCAATTTGATAAATTAAATAATTAAATAGAAATGACTGATTGACGAATTGACTATGACACATATTTTGACGAAAGCTCTCAATATCTTATTAATTATTGGTTCTATTAAATATGCTTTTATTATATGAAATGTTTAGTATATTATTGTGAATAAAATGAACCTTTATTTTTAAAATTTTATTAAAAATTAATCGAGTTATGAGCAGAAAGCAATGCTTAACTTTGAAAATCTTGAAGAGCAATGAAAAACCGACTTTATCTTGGTTCTCTAGTGGTTGATTTTCAACTTTAAGGTCTTATTTTGTTCATTATAAAATGCTGGACATTTTTGTATATGAAATGCTATTTGATAAATTAAATAATTAAGGAGAAATGACTGATTGGCGAATTGACATGACCGATATTTTGACGAAAGCTCTCTATATCTTATTAATTATTGGTTCTATTAAATATGATTTATCATATGAAATGTTTAGTATATTATTGTGAATGAAATGAACCTTTATTTTTAAAATTTTATTTAAAAATTAAACGAGTTATGAGCAGAAAAATATGCTTAGCTTTGTAAATCTTGAAGAGCAATCCAAAACAGACATTATCTTGGTTGTCTAGTTGTTCATTTTCAACTTTAAGGGCTTATTTTGTTCATTATAAAATACTGAACATTTTTATATATTAAATACAATTTGGTAAGAAAATCAATCGAGTTATGAGCAGAAAGCAATGCTTAACTTTGAAAATCTTGAAGAGCAATCAAAAACCGACTTTATCTTGGTTCTCTAGTGGTTGATTTTCAACTTTAAGGTCTTATTTTGTTCATTATAAAATGCTGGACATTTTTGTATATGAAATGCTATTTGATAAATTAAATAATTAAGGAGAAATGACTGATTGGCGAATTGACATGACCGGTATTTTGACGAAAGCTCTCTATATCTTATTAATTATTGGTTCTATTAAATATGATTTATCATATGAAATGTTTAGTATATTATTGTGAATGAAATGAACCTTTATTTTTAAAATTTTATTAAAAATTAATCGAGTTATGAGCAGAAAGCAATGCTTAACTTTGAAAATCTTGAAGAGCAATCAAAAACCGACTTTATCTTGGTTGTTTACTGGTTAATTTTCAACTTTAAGGTGTTATTTTGTTCATTATAAAATACTGAACATTTTTGTATATGAAATGCAATTTGATATGTTACATAATTAAGGAGAAATGACTGATTGGCGAATTCTAATAACCGATATTTTGACGAAATCTCTCAATATCTTATTAATTATTGGTTCTATTAAATATGCTTTTATTATATGAAATGTTTAGTATATTATTGTGAATGAAATGAACCTTTATTTTTAAAATTTTATTAAAAATTAAACGAGTTATGAGCAGAAAAATATGCTTAGCCTTGTAAATCTTTAAGAGCAATCCAAAACAGACTTTATCTTGGTTGTCTAGTTGTTCATTTTCAACTTTAAGGTCTTATTTTGTTCATTATTAAATATTGAACATTTTTATATATTAAATACAATTTGGTAAGAAATTCAATCGAGTTATGAGCAGATAGCAATGCTTAACTTTGAAAATCTTGAAGAGCAATCAAAAACCGACTTTATCTTGGTTGTCTAGTGGTTGATTTTCAACTTTAAGGTGTTATTTCGTTCATTATAAAATGCTGAACATTTTTGGATATGAAATGCAATTTGATAAATTAAATAATTAAGGAGAAATGACTGATTGTCGAATTCTAATGACCGATATTTTGACGAAAGCTCTCTATATCTTATTAATTATTGGTTCTATTAAATATGATTTATCATATGAAATGTTTAGTATATTATTGTGAATGAAATGAACCTTTATTTTTAAAATTTTATTGAAAATTAAACGAGTTATGAGCAGAAAAATATGCTTAGCTTTGTAAATCTTGAAGAGCAATCCAAAACAGACTTTATCTTGGTTGTCTAGTTGTTCATTTTCAACTTTAAGGGCTTATTTTGTTCATTATAAAATACTGAACATTTTTATATATTAAATACAATTTGGTAAGAAAATCAATCGAGTTATGAGCAGATAGCAATGCTTAACTTTGAAAATCTTGAAGAGCAATCAAAAACCGACTTTATCTTGGTTGTTTACTGGTTAATTTTCAACTTTAAGGTGTTATTTTGTTCATTATAAAATGCTGAACATTTTTGTATATGAAATGCAATTTGATAAATTAAATAATTAAGGAGAAATGACTGATTGGCGAATTCTAATGACCGATATTTTGACGAAAGCTCTCAATATCTTATTAATTATTGGTTCTATTAAATATGCTTTTATTATATGAAATGTTTAGTATATTATTGTGAATGAAATGAACCTTTATTTTTAAAATTTTATTAAAAATTAATCCATTTATGAGCAAAAAGCAATGCCTAACTTTGAAAATCTTGAAGAGCAATCCAAAACCGACTTTATCTTGGTTGTCTAGTGGTTGATTTTCACCTTTAAGGTGTTATTTTGTTCATTATAAAATGCTGGACATTTTTGTATATGAAATGCTATTTGATAAATTAAATAATTAAGGAGAAATGACTGATTGGCGAATTGACATGACCGATATTTTGACGAAAGCTCTCTATATCTTATTAATTATTGGTTCTATTAAATATGATTTATTATATGAAATGTTTAGTATATTATTGTGAATGAAATGAACCTTTATTTTTAAAATTTTATTGAAAATTAAACGAGTTATGAGCAGAAAAAAATACTTAGCCTTGTAAATCTTGAAGAACAATTCAAAACCGACTTTATCTTGGTTGTCTAGTTGTTCATTTTCAACTTTAAGGTCTTATTTTGTTCATTATAAAATACTGAACATTTTTATATATTACATACAATTTGGTAAGAAAATCAATCGAGTTATGAGCAGATAGCAATGCTTAACTTTGAAAATCTTGAAGAGCAATCAAAAACCGACTTTATCTTGGTTGTTTACTGGTTAATTTTCAACTTTAAGGTGTTATTTTGTTCATTATAAAATGCTGAACATTTTTGTATATGAAATGCAATTTGATAAGTTACATAATTAAGGAGAAATGACTGATTGGCGAATTCTAATGACCGATATTTTGACGAAAGCTCTCAATATCTTATTAATATTTGGTTCTATTAAATATGCTTTTAATATATGAAATGTTTAGTATATTATTGTGAATGAAATGAACCTTTATTTTTAAAATTTTATTAAAAATTAATCCAGTTATGAGCAAAAAGCAATGCCTAACTTTGAAAATCTTGAAGAGCAATCCAAAACCGACTTTATCTTGGTTGTCTAGTGGTTGATTTTCAACTTTAAGGTGTTATTTTGTTCATTATAAGATGCTGGACATTTATGTATATGAAATGCTATTTGATAAATTAAATAATTAAGGAGAAATGACTGATTGGCGAATTCTAATGACCGATATTTTGACGAAAGCTCTCTATATCTTATTAATTATTGGTTCTATTAAATATGATTTTTTATATGAAATGTTTAGTATATTATTGTGAATGAAATGAACCTTTATTTTTAAAATTTTATTGAAAATTAAACGAGTTAAGAGCAGAAAAATATGCTTAGCTTTGTAAATCTTGAAGAACAATCCAAAACCGACATTATCTTGGTTGTCTAGTTGTTCATTTTCAACTTTAAGGGCTTATTTTGTTCATTATAAAATACTGAACATTTTTATATATTAAATACAATTTGGTAAGAAAATCAATCGAGTTATGAGCAGATAGCAATGCTTAACTTTGAAAATCTTGAAGAGCAATCAAAAACCGACTTTATCTTGGTTGTTTACTGGTTAATTTTCAACTTTAAGGTGTTATTTTGTTCATTATAAAATGCTGAACATTTTTGTATATGTAATGCAATTTGATAAGTTACATAATTAAGGAGAAATGACTGATTGGCGAATTCTAATGACCGATATTTTGACGAAAGCTCTCAATATCTTATTAATTATTGGTTCTATTAAATATGCTTTTATTATATGAAATGTTTAGTATATTATTGTGAATGAAATGAACTTTTATTTTTAAAATTTTATTAAAAATTAATCGAGTTATGATCAGAAAACAATGCTTAACTTTGAAAATCTTGAAGAGCAATGAAAAACCGACTTTATCTTGGTTCTCTAGTGGTTGATTTTCAACTTTAAGGTCTTATTTTGTTCATTATAAAATGCTGAACATTTTTGTATATGAAATGCAATTTGATAAATTAAATAATTAAGGAGAAATGACTGATTGGCGAATTGACATGACCGATATTTTGACGAAAGCTCTCTATATCTTATTAATTATTGGTTCTATTAAATATGATTTATCATATGAAATGTTTAGTATATTATTGTGAATGAAATGAACCTTTATTTTTAAAATTTTATTGAAAATTAAACGAGTTATGAGCAGAAAAATATGCTTAGCTTTGTAAATCTTGAAGAGCAATCCAAAACAGATTTTATCTTGGTTGTCTAGTTGTTCATTTTCAACT
Source organism: Forficula auricularia (assembly GCA_024734495.1). Classification (NCBI taxonomy): domain Eukaryota; kingdom Metazoa; phylum Arthropoda; class Insecta; order Dermaptera; family Forficulidae; genus Forficula; species Forficula auricularia. Next base: position 75,649,614 of record JALMQS010000099.1, on the reverse strand, counting down.
TTAAGGGCTTATTTTGTTCATTATAAAATACTGAACATTTTTATATATTAAATACAATTTGGTAACAAAATCAATCGAGTTATGAGCATATAGCAATGCTTAACTTTGAAAATCTTGAAGAGCAATCAAAAACCGACTTTATCTTGGTTGTTTACTGGTTAATTTTCAACTTTAAGGTGTTTTTTTGTTCATTATAAAATGCTGATCATTTTTGTATATGAAATGCAATTTGATAAGTTACATAATTAAGGAGAAATGACTGATTGGCGAATTCTAATGACCGATATTTTGACGAAAGCTCTCAATATCTTATTAATATTTGGTTCTATTAAATATGCTTTTATTATATGAAATGTTTAGTATATTATTGTGAATGAAATGAACCTTTATTTTTAAAATTTTATTAAAAATTAATCCATTTATGAGCAAAAAGCAATGCCTAACTTTGAAAATCTTGAAGAGCAATCCAAAACCGACTTTATCTTGGTTGTCTAGTGGTTGATTTTCACCTTTAAGGTGTTATTTTGTTCATTATAAAATGCTGGACATTTTTGTATATGAAATGCTATTTGATAAATTAAATAATTAAGGAGAAATGACTGATTGTCGAATTGACATGACCGATATTTTGACGAAAGCTCTCTATATCTTATTAATTATTGGTTCTATTAAATATGATTTATTATATGAAATGTTTAGTATATTATTGTGAATGAAATGAACCTTTATTTTTAAAATTTTATTGAAAATTAAACGAGTTATGAGCAGAAAAAAATACTTAGCCTTGTAAATCTTGAAGAACAATTCAAAACCGACTTTATCTTGGTTGTCTAGTTGTTCATTTTCAACTTAAAGGTCTTATTTTGTTCATTATAAAATACTGAACATTTTTATATTTTACATACAATTTGGTAAGAAAATCAATCGAGTTATGAGCAGATAGCAATGCTTAACTTTGAAAATCTTGAAGAGCAATCAAAAACCGACTTTATCTTGGTTGTTTACTGGTTAATTTTCAACTTTAAGGTGTTATTTTGTTCATTATAAAATGCTGAACATTTTTGTATATGAAATGCAATTTGATAAGTTACATAATTAAGGAGAAATGACTGATTGGCGAATTCTAATGACCGATATTTTGACGAAAGCTCTCAATATCTTATTAATATTTGGTTCTATTAAATATGCTTTTAATATATGAAATGTTTAGTATATTATTGTGAATGAAATGAACCTTTATTTTTAAAATTTTATTAAAAATTAATCCAGTTATGAGCAAAAAGCAATGCCTAACTTTGAAAATCTTGAAGAGCAATCCAAAACCGACTTTATCTTGGTTGTCTAGTGGTTGATTTTCAACTTTAAGGTGTTATTTTGTTCATTATAAGATGCTGGACATTTTTGTATATGAAATGCTATTTGATAAATTAAATAATTAAGGAGAAATGACTGATTGGCGAATTCTAATGACCGATATTTTGACGAAAGCTCTCTATATCTTATTAATTATTGGTTCTATTAAATATGATTTATTATATGAAATGTTTAGTATATTATTGTGAATGAAATGAACCTTTATTTTTAAAATTTTATTGAAAATTAAACGAGTTAAGAGCAGAAAAATATGCTTAGCCTTGTAAATCTTGAAGAACAATCCAAAACCGACATTATCTTGGTTGTCTAGTTGTTCATTTTCAACTTTAAGGGCTTATTTTGTTCATTATAAAATACTGAACATTTTTATATATTACATACAATTTGGTAAGAAAATCAATCGAGTTATGAGCAGATAGCAATGCTTAACTTTGAAAATCTTGAAGAGCAATCAAAAACCGACTTTATCTTGGTTGTTTACTGGTTAATTTTCAACTTTAAGGTGTTATTTTGTTCATTATAAAATGCTGAACATTTTTGTATATGTAATGCAATTTGATAAGTTACATAATTAAGGAGAAATGACTGATTGGCGAATTCTAATGACCGATATTTTGAAGAAAGCTCTCAATATCTTATTAATTATTGGTTCTATTAAATATCCTTTTTTATATGAAATGTTTAGTATATTATTGTGAATGAAATGAACTTTTATTTTTAAAATTATATTAAAAATTAATCGAGTTATGATCAGAAAACAATGCTTAACTTTGAAAATCTTGAAGAGCAATGAAAAACCGACTTTATCTTGGTTCTCTAGTGGTTGATTTTCAACTTTAAGGTCTTATTTTGTTCATTATAAAATGCTGAACATTTTTGTATATGAAATGCAATTTGATAAATTAAATAATTAAGGAGAAATGACTGATTTGCGAATTCTAATGACCGATATTTTGACGAAAGCTCTCTATATCTTATTAATTATTTGTTCTATTAAATATCCTTTTTTATATGAAATGTTTAGTATATTATTGTGAATGAAATGAACTTTTATTTTTAAAATTATATTAAAAATTAATCGAGTTATGATCAGAAAACAATGCTTAACTTTGAAAATCTTGAAGAGCAATGAAAAACCGACTTTATCTTGGTTCTCTAGTGGTTGATTTTCAACTTTAAGGTCTTATTTTGTTCATTATAAAATGCTGAACATTTTTGTATATGAAATGCAATTTGATAAATTAAATAATTAAGGAGAAATGACTGATTTGCGAATTCTAATGACCGATATTTTGACGAAAGCTCTCTATATCTTATTAATTATTTGTTCTATTAAATATCCTTTTTTATATGAAATGTTTAGTATATTATTGTGAATGAAATGAACTTTTATTTTTAAAATTATATTAAAAATTAATCGAGTTATGATCAGAAAACAATGCTTAGCTTTGTAAATCTTGAAGAGCAATCCAAAACAGACTTGTATCTTGGTTGTCTAGTTGTTCATTTTCAACTTTAAGGTCTTATTTTGTTCATTATAAAATAATGAACATTTTTATATATTAAATACAATTTGGTAAGAAAATCAATCGAGTTATGAGCAGATAGCAATGCTTAACTTTGAAAATCTTGAAGAGCAATCAAAAACCAGTTATGAGCAAAAAAGCAATGCCTAACTTTGAAAATCTTGAAGAGCAATCCAAAACCGACTTTATCTTGGTTGTCTAGTTGTTGATTTTCAACTTTAAGGTGTTATTTTGTTCATTATAAGATGCTGGACATTTTTGTATATGAAATGCTATTTGATAAATTAAATAATTAAGGAGAAATGACTGATTGGCGAATTCTAATGACCGATATTTTGACGAAAGCTCTCTATATCTTATTAATTATTGGTTCTATTAAATATGATTTTTTATATGAAATGTTTAGTATATTATTGTGAATGAAATGAACCTTTATTTTTAAAATTTTATTGAAAATTAAACGACTAAGAGCAGAAAAAATGCTTAGCCTTGTAAATCTTGAAGAGCAATCCAAAACCGACATTATCTTGGTTGTCTAGTTGTTCATTTTCAACTTTAAGGGCTTATTTTGTTCATTATAAAATACTGAACATTTTTATATATTACATACAATTTGGTAAGAAAATCAATCGAGTTATGAGCAGATAGCAATGCTTAACTTTCAAAATCTTGAAGAGCAATCAAAAACCGACTTTATCTTGGTTGTTTACTGGTTAATTTTCAACTTTAAGGTGTTATTTTGTTCATTATAAAATGCTGAACATTTTTGTATATGTAATGCAATTTGTTAAGTTACATAATTAAGGAGAAATGACTGATTTGCGAATTCTAATGACCGATATTTTGAAGAAAGCTCTCAATATCTTATTAATTATTGGTTCTATTAAATATCCTTTTTTATATGAAATGTTTAGTATATTATTGTGAATGAAATGAACTTTTATTTTTAAAATTATATTAAAAATTAATCGAGTTATGATCAGAAAACAATGCTTAACTTTGAAAATCTTGAAGAGCAATGAAAAACCGACTTTATCTTGGTTCTCTAGTGGTTGATTTTCAACTTTAAGGTCTTATTTTGTTCATTATAAAATGCTGAACATTTTTGTATATGAAATGCAATTTGATAAATTAAATAATTAAGGAGAAATGACTGATTTGCGAATTCTAATGACCGATATTTTGACGAAAGCTCTCTATATCTTATTAATTATTTGTTCTATTAAATATCCTTTTTTATATGAAATGTTTAGTATATTATTGTGAATGAAATGAACTTTTATTTTTAAAATTATATTAAAAATTAATCGAGTTATGATCAGAAAACAATGCTTAACTTTGAAAATCTTGAAGAGCAATGAAAAACCGACTTTATCTTGGTTCTCTAGTGGTTGATTTTCAACTTTAAGGTCTTATTTTGTTCATTATAAAATGCTGAACATTTTTGTATATGAAATGCAATTTGATAAATTAAATAATTAAGGAGAAATGACTGATTTGCGAATTCTAATGACCGATATTTTGACGAAAGCTCTCTATATCTTATTAATTATTTGTTCTATTAAATATCCTTTTTTATATGAAATGTTTAGTATATTATTGTGAATGAAATGAACTTTTATTTTTAAAATTATATTAAAAATTAATCGAGTTATGATCAGAAAACAATGCTTAGCTTTGTAAATCTTGAAGAGCAATCCAAAACAGACTTGTATCTTGGTTGTCTAGTTGTTCATTTTCAACTTTAAGGTCTTATTTTGTTCATTATAAAATAATGAACATTTTTATATATTAAATACAATTTGGTAAGAAAATCAATCGAGTTATGAGCAGATAGCAATGCTTAACTTTGAAAATCTTGAAGAGCAATCAAAAACCAGTTATGAGCAAAAAGCAATGCCTAACTTTGAAAATCTTGAAGAGCAATCCAAAACCGACTTTATCTTGGTTGTCTAGTTGTTGATTTTCAACTTTAAGGTGTTATTTTGTTCATTATAAGATGCTGGACATTTTTGTATATGAAATGCTATTTGATAAATTAAATAATTAAGGAGAAATGACTGATTGGCGAATTCTAATGACCGATATTTTGACGAAAGCTCTCAATATCTTATTAATTATTGGTTCTATTAAATATGCTTTTATTATATGAAATGTTTAGTATATTATTGTGAATGAAATGAACCTTTATTTTTAAAATTTTATTAAAAATTAATCGAGTTATGAGCAGAAAGCAATGCTTAACTTTGAAAATCTTGAAGAGCAATGAAAAACCGACTTTATCTTGGTTGTCTAGTGGTTGATTTTCAACTTTAAGGTGTTATTTTGTTCATTATAAAATGCTGAACATTTTTGTATATGAAATGCAATTTGATAAATTAAATAATTAAGGAGAAATGACTGATTGGCGACATGACATGATTGTATTTTGACAAAAACTCTCTATAATTTAGTAAATATTTGTTCTATTAAATATGCTTTTATTATATGAAATGTTATTCCTTTTTTTATGAATAAACCAAAACATTAATTTTTAAAAATTGGTTGACAAAAAATTAAGCTATGGGCTGAAATGTAATATTAAAATCTAAACTCGATCTATTCCATTGCAATCAGAATCCAATTCGGAATGGCTCCATAAGTAGATTGTTTATAAAGGGATTTTCAAAAATAAGGTGTCATTTTCTTCGCTTATTTTTCTATATGAAACGCAATTTGATAAATGTAATAATTATTGAGTTATAACCGGTTTGAAAACAGACATGATTGATATTTTTAAATTTCTTCACCACCTAATGCATGATATCTAAGTAATTATTAGTTTTATCAAATTATTTTATATTAGATTAAATATTAATCCTGTTATTCTGAATAAAACACCACCTTAATTTCAAAATTCGGTTTACAAAAAACCAAAATATGAGCTGAAAACGATTCTTAAAATATTAGCTCAAGTAAAACAATTATCAAATTTAAAGTTTTTGTGCCAAGGGTAGCAGCATTTTTATATATTGAAGGAGACAATAAAAGAGTCTCGTTATAAATAAATGAAATTTATAATTCCAGCAGATGACACACTCTTTTATTGTCTCCTTCAATAAAACAATCATGTAGAAATTTTAAATAACTCCCATATCTTCGTCGTTTCTGGGTTTATTTTCACAAATAAAGTGGTATTTTGTTCCCTATAAATTGCTGAATATCTTTGTATATGAAATCCATTTTGATAAATTTAATAATTAAACAGATTTGCGAATTGACATTAACGATTATTTGAAAAATAAAATCGAAAATTCTGTATATCTTAGTATTTATTGGTTCTATTAAATATGGTATTATTATATGGAATGTCAAGCATATTATTTTGAATAAAACGACATTTCATTTTTTAAATTTGGTTTAAAATTAACCGAGTTTGGAACTGAAATCAATGGTTAACTTAGAAAACCCTTGTATATAGAATATTCATATCCTACACGAATTGACCATCTTATCATGGTTTTTTATTAGTTGATTTTCAAAAATAAAATTTTATTTTGTTAGATTAAATATTAACCCTGTTATTGTGAATAAAACACCACATTAATTTTAAGGTTCGATTCCTAAAATACCAAGATATGAGCCGAATTCGATTAAACTCAAGTAGCACAATCAAATGAAATTCTAAATGTCTCCCATATCTTCAGTGTTTTGCACACGTTTTAAAGCCAGTAATTGAACAACTTCACATTCTTCTTGTTGTTCTAACTTATATATAGCCAAGGCCGATCCAGGGATTTTTTTATGGGGGAGGAGAATGTATATAACAGGGCTGTCCAACCCGCTGGCCTCATACGGCCCAGCAGTGCAATGAATGAGGCCCGACATAAAATTATAATCTTCCTTAAAGCATTGAGATTTTTATTACTTACTGGAAAACATATCATATAATTTGAACTAATAATTTTTTTCTTCTAATATAATAATAAATTGGAAAATATTTCTGGCTTCACAATATTTATTCACTTTTTAGAAAGTACCTGGCCACCGAGCGATGCTCGGTAACTTTTTGCTTCAGCTATATATTAATCCCCGACCCCCTCCCCCTTCACCCCACCCCTTGCACCCATCCATCCCACATTTCATGGTGGATATCATTATTCTACATTTTCAACTATCTTTTTTCATTAACAAATATCAATGGAATTTTGTTAAGGGAGAATGGTGAAACATTTTGGGCAAAGTAAAGAAAATGTTTCTTTACTTTATCAATGGAATTAGTATAAGCGAAAAGGTTGGACACCCCTGGTATATAAGGTGCCCGATGTATATAAGTTCTGCTTTTTATCTCGAAAGTGTGTCGCGATCAAATTGTCCAAGCGGGGAGGAGGGGACGGGGGTCAAAGACGCCCCCCCCCCACCTCACACACATATAACTTTATTTTCAATTTTAATAAATGTTTTTTTTTACAATTTTTTTTTTTGTCGGCACGGGCCTCTATGGGGGAGGCGGTCGCCCCCTCCGCCCCCCTTGTTTATAACTGTCTCAAATTAATAAAAAGCTTTTGGTTGATCGCTATTCGGATAATCAAGACTCTACTGTAATTAAAACAAGCGTATGTAATCTGTATCATAATTATGTATTCTTTAGGTAGGTACTGAAAAGTTTATGACTTTTGATATTACTCAGACTTGTTTTGTATATTCAATTGAAAGGAAATCAAGTAAATTTTTTACGATTTCAATTAGATATACACTTATTTCATAAATAAATTGATTAGGTATTATTTTTTGTCTCATTGGTGTTTCCATCAAATATTGATTGCCCTAGCTTCAATACAAAAACACAAATAATAAATATATATATATATATATATAAATAGATAATTTTATTTGTTTCATTCATTGACCCTTTGAAACCCTGAAGAAGGAGGGAAAAATCCTCCGAAACGTCGGTTTGAAAGGAAAGGAGGAAGGATTCCAAATAAATTACACCTTATTTTATATGTGTTAATTTTTTCTTTCCTCACTACCTCTGGGCTGCCTTCCATTACTTTCAGTATAGTTTTAATTTTTAGCCCCCCCACCCCTCTACACCTTAATTGTTGGTCGATATTCACCTGCATCTAATCAGCTCTAATCTCAGTGCACCAAAACTAGGTGTGAAATTTGGTTTTGATTTTCACACTAGTTTATGGAAACGCACAGACAACTAACAGTCTAACAGACTTTTTGACAAAACAATTATTATCTCAAAAAATATATTTTTTGGATGTTCATTATTGGGGCTTTTTTGTAGACCGTATTGCTATGGTTAGGCCCAATTTTTTAATGCATCTATTTTGATCCGTTTTTGAGATATTTCAAAAAAAGCCCAAAAAAAAACACTTTTTCATATAGTTACAATACTTGAGCATATGACCATACCGTGTATGGCAGTGGTTCCCAACCTGTGGTCCGTAAGAACTAAAATATGGTCCGCGAAAGATTTCAATCTTTGAATCAACACGCGCTGATGCATAACAAATAGCGAGCGTAGGATATAAAGATAAGAGTAAATAAATATTATTTGATAGAGATTTTCTTTAGGAGACGGACTGGTATAAATATGCAATTGGATGTTGATGAAAGCAGTCCACGGTGGTTGTAAAAATAAGACATAAGATAAGTTTTATTATTTTACATTTATTTGTTAAACCGACGTTTCGGAGATTTATTCTCTCCTTCTTCAGGGTCTATATAATTGAGGGAAGGCGAACATTAAATTAGTGACCGGGATTTTCACAAGTCATTCATAATATAAAAAATATATTTAATAACTGGATTTACTATGAGTTAAGGATACTAGGACAACTTATTACATTAAAAATGTGAAGCAAGTGACCTGTAACTCATGCGTAAATCCATATTAACCATAATATCTTATTTGCTCTTATCTTTATTAAAGATGTTTCACCTTGCACTCAACACCACAATCTCTACTAATTAGCGTAGGATATTCTCTCGGGGTGGTCCGATTGTCACCAAGTCGAGAATTTGATGAGGGGATTCCACCGAAATCGAGGAAAATCATCAAATTTAATTTTAAAACACACAAATACCTAGTGCATTTCGAATATAAATATATAATAAAAGTCGGTTAAAAGTTAGGAAATATAATTTTAAAACATACAAATAGTTCATTTCAAATGAAAATATATGTACAAATTTCGAATAAGAAGTTGCAGAAGAAATCCAAGAACAACTTATTGAATTACCAAAAAATAATTTTTAAGAAAAAAATAAAAACCGACATCAAAAATTAAATGCAACAAATAAAATACACTAAAAGGGTATAAAATAATTATTATCTTCAGTTTAGTTACAACTTAAACGACGAAATATTAACTTGAAATTACTTTTTTGAAGTCAGGTATCCAACACAAACTATACCTATAAGCGAGCATATCCTCCAAACAGTACTAAGATTCAAGATCCGTCGAGTGCACGATTCATAAAAGGTACTATGTTTGGCACACGACTTCAAAAGTAATTTCATGTTAATATTCCGTCCGTTTTAGTTGCTAATTAAATAAGATAATGAGTATTAACCGTCTACAGGAGGAGGGTTCTCTGTTCGATTGATTTTTTTTTTGTTCCTTATATGTTTGTTACCTCATGTTACCTCACATCTACCGCCAATTTTCAGCCGATTTTGAAAAGCATTTTGCATTGGGTCCAGTCTAGCTTTCGATTGGTCCCATTTTTTTCGAATTTTTTCATAGGTATTAGACCTTTTTATTGGGTTTGTTTAGACCTAACCTCTTTGTTTATGAACCGATTTCGATGGTTCTTTTTTATCCGAAAGGGGTGTCTTCAGGGATGGTGTCGTATTAATTTGGTCGAGTTCTGATGATATGATCACTATTAATGACATCACTAAAAGAAAAATAAAAATAATTTTAGAAAAAAATAAAAACCGACTTCAAAAAATTAAATGCAACAAATAAAATACACTAAAAGGTATACAAATAATTATTATCTTATTTAGATTACAACTAAACGACGAAATATTAACACGAAATTACTTTTTGAATTCGGTACCAAACAAACTATACCTATAAGCGAGCATATCCTCCAAACGTACTAAGTAAGATCCGTCGAGTGCGATTCATAAAAAGGTATATGTTTGGCACCGACTTCAAAAAGTAATTTCGTGTTAATATTTCGTCGTTTAGTTGTAACTAAATAAGATAATAATTATTTTATACCTTTTAGTGTATTTTTATTTGTTGCATTTAATTTTTTGAAGTCAGTTTTATTTTTTCTTAAAAATTATTTTTATTTTTCTCTTTTTAGTGATGTTATTAATAGTGATCATATCGTCAGAACTTGACCAAATTAATATGACACCATCCCTAAGACACCGCCTCTATCGAGATAAAAAAAGAACCATCGAAATCGGTTCATAAAGCAAAGGGGTTAGGTCGAAACAAACCTAATAAAAAAAGGTCTAATACCCTATGAAAAAAATACGAAAAAAAAATGGGACCAAGCGGAAGCTAGACTGGACCCAATGCAAAAAAAATTTTCAAAATCGGTTGACAATTGGCGGAGATATGAGGTAACATAGGCACAAAAAAAAAAAAAAATTCAGTCGAATAGAGAACCTCCTCCTTTTTTGAAGTCGGATTAAAAAGATAATGTCACATGTAAAATGCATTTTGAATCGATTCTATGAAGCAGTTTTGTCTAAAAAAGCAATTTCACACATTAAAATTACTAGAATATCGCTTTGCGTTATCTTATGCTTTTCTCAACAATTTATCTATGCAAACAAGGGTTTTCTGCACTTTACTAATAATTAAAAACAAGCCTAGGAGATCGATTGAAAGTAAGTGGTGATATGCGTGTAGCTTTGAGCAAAATATCACCCCCAAGAATTCAACAACTAGTACAGGAGATGCAACCTCAAAATCCTCATTGATGCTAAACTTAATTATTTACTAAAAATTATATGTTTTCAATAACTATAACGCTGTTAATTAATGTTACTTTTGAATTTTATGATTATGTTAAACGTTTCGAATAAACGTTATTTTAGAATTGTTAGAGTTTATTTTACTTTATCAATGCGAAGCATGGGAGAAAGTATTGGAATCGCTCTCGCGGCAAGCGCGACTTCAAAGGGTCCTCAGGTAAAGACTACGGAACCCATAGACTCAATTAAGGTCACAAATTGAAGTATTCAATGAGATTGAATTTTAGCACGTGACGGTTTTGCCAAAAATTACCTGGAATCTCGTCGAGAGGCCAAAAAGTGCCATTTTTTGGAAGTGCGTGGGGATGGATGTATGTATGTATGTATGTATGTGTGTGTGTGTGTGTGTTATCGTTTTTTTCGTCCACGATTTTTTCCACACCTTTGCGCTGATTGAAATGAAATTGAAAACCTACCATTAGTTTAACAAAATGAAGCGCTGATTAGTTTTTGGTACATATCGGTCCACAAACATTAGTACTTTATTTCAGTACTTTTTTAGTTTTTCTAAATATCTTGAAAATGACTTAACCAATTTTGATGAAATTTAATATCCTAATTAAGTACCTTGGGGACCACAAAAAAGGTTAAATAAAGTTTTTAGTAAAATTATATTTTAAAGTACTTTACTCAAGAACATATTAATATTTCAAATGAATTTGGATAAAGTTTAGCAACGATCCGTTGCAGTTTATTTAAACTTGTGGTCCTTCTAATAATAACGAAATCAAAATGGTCCCTGGTAAAAAAAAGGTTGGGAACCTCTGCTGTATGGTAAAGTAAAAATGATCAGAAATGGCCAGAGTTGAGAATTGAAAAATCTAATGTTCATTTTGAAAAATTCTATGATGATTAATTTTTCAAAAAAATTAAAAAAAAAAAATTAAGGTTTATTTTTTGGACAGCATCCCCTGGCTGAGAAGTTACCGCCCGCCACTGACGCTGTGTGTGTTTGCATATTAATTTATCATAGACGTTACGTTGGTTGGAAAGGACTCAGCGCCGCCTGGTGAGAGGTAGAGTATGCATTCAAATAGGACTCTCTGTTGTGCGGGTTGCATCAACAGGAGCTGAATATTAAAACCTTCTTTAAGGTAGTTGTTTCGCGACAATACTAGCAAAAAGTTAATGCTATGATATATAGATCAGACAATAAGGATTCATAATTCATAAGCCCAAAATTTTTTGCTGTTTATGTACCACTACTAGCCAATCCCGTGCTCGTTTGACAAATCTGGCAACACTGTCCGAGCTTTTATACATTTTATCATAGAAATGTCAGATAAAGTACATTATAATGAAGATTTATAAAACAAAAAGTTCTTTATAAACGATTGAAAGCTGTTGAGACAATGGCTGAAGAGAAAAAACGTCAAAAAAAGTACTAAAGTTAGCCCACTTTATAGGTTAAATAAATGCGTTGTTGCAGGTTGTTTTTATTGTAAATTTTTCATTTTTTATTCCTTATTATCTCAGAAACTGTGTTCTAACTAGGAATTAAAATTTTCTTAAAAAAATGAATTAGTTATTGTTTAATGTTGGTTTAGTTTTTATAAAAATGGTAAGAAGAGTTTCTTAATTATAATTAAATATGTATGTAAACTTTCCGATATCCCCTATAGTGCAATGTAAGAGGTCATTCAATAAGTTCGTAGGATAAGTAAGAAAAAAAATGTTTTTTTTGACAAAACTCGATTTTATTATTCAACATAGTTGCCTTCGAGGGTGATACAACGAGTATAGCGATTTTCCAACTTTTCGATACCACTTTTATAGTACGATTTCTCTTTCTCGTCAAAATAGGACTCAGTTTCAGCGATTACTTCATCATTGGACTTCTTTTGGATTCTGGTGATTAATAGTGAAGCCATGTCTCATCCATTGAAACATTTCGACGATAGAATTCCATTTTATTGCGGTTGAACAGCGCCAAACACTCCTCTGAAGCATCGATTCGTTGTTGTTTTTGGTCGACTGTGAGCTCACGCGACACCCACTTTGCACAGAGCTTTCACATACCCAAATGTTCGTGTAAAATGGTAAAAACACTACCATCTGATATCTTTACAATGTCAGCTAGCTCGTGCGCCTTCAATTTCCGATCGTTCATAACCAATTTGTGGATTTTTTTTGTTTTTTTGGAATAACAGCCTCATTTGGGCGTCCAGTGCGCTCTGCATCATTTGCGCTTGTACGACGACCTTTAAATTCAGCAATCCACTTCTCTACCATTTGTCTCAATGGAGTAGAGTTCGGATATATCGTTTATCAAGCCATTGTTTGGTTTCCACTGAATTTTTTTCATCAAAAAAGCTATGCATTATTAAAACTCGAAATTCACTTTTTTTCAATAATAAAAGTTGCTTTGCACAAAATACTATAACTCAGGAATCAATAGTCAGATTGTTATCAAATTTATAAACGTATCGTTTGAATGTTACTACTAAATAAAAATCATATGAAAAAATTCTAGTAACGCCATCTATGTGTCATCCTACGGACTTATTGAATGACCGTTCGTTTTGCCACCAATCGATGCACAAGTATTTAAATAATAATCTGTCTAAATTTCAAAAATATCCTAAAAAACCCCATATGGTGAAACAACTACCTTATCAAAATTTAAATAAATGTAAATAACTTCTACCTTGTCATTTGGATTCAATTAGATGGATTTCCTATGGCTTTAATTCACAATAAATTCCTAATCCCAGAAACAGAAAAATTAATCAAATACATGATCAAATTACGTGATAACAATTTCCGCCAATTGACAGATTTTAAAAGATATCTTTGAGAAAATTTCTAGAGTCGTCTCAAACAGGTATTGTCATTTGTCATGATGTTGTGTAGAACAGCGTTTCTCAATCTCTTTTGGCCTGTGGACCGGCAAAATTTGTGGAAAAATTTGTGTGGACCGGTGTTTGTTATTAAAAAAAATTTTTTAGGTATTAAAGAACTACTACATAAGTTAATTGTAACGTTTTTATTATTACTTATTTACAATAAATAAAGATAAATAACACTGCCCAACAATGAAAATGCTTCGGGCATCAAAAATGGCTTGATTCTTATGTATTTCCACCTGCTGAATTCAAAAATCACCATAAAGATTACCGATTAGCTCTTGTTTTGGAGATATAATCGATCAAAACGGTGAACAAGATCATTTTGACCTATTTTCGAGTTCGTTAGATATTAAACAACAATATTTAAGATCACAATATTTTGTTGAACTAATAGAAAAACAACTTTCTCTTGGATTTACAAATTACCACTTGTTTGTAGCTCAATTAGAACTCGAGTTATAACTAAAAAGCTAAAACTACGTGATTATAAAGGATAATAAACATTAATAAAGTAAAGGGAGTGTAGTTTCAGAGTGAATGAAATAAAACTCAAAGAGGTGTATACAATCTCAATATATTTCGGATTATTAGTCCATCATCAGGAGTTTACAGGTTAAAAACTAATCTGTAAATTCCTGATGGAACTAATTGCTTACTGGACAACAAAAAGAGGCAAGCTAAAAAACGACGATCTGATGAAGGCTCCACATAAATCTCTTCAGACACGACCATCTGTGAAGTATTATTCCAGCAATGTAGAACTCTTAGAATGTAACTACAATTTGTAAAAAAATAAAATGCACTTTCAATGTTGTTAGCATATGTATTAAAATGTATCTTTTCTCTCTTGATCCGCCAACCTACTGTATTTCACAGAAACTAGAGCTAAGAAAAATTTTACAATTGTCATATTCGTTTTTCTCAACCCAAAATTAGTAGAAATTGACTCATCAAGTGCTCGAAGCATTTAAAAATTATTTTTTTGTTGCCCAGTGTAATTATTGTAATTATTATACAAGGTACGGCATAAAGATACACCGCATTTTGAAGATGTAAAAAAAAAACATAAAATAATTTTTTTTTTAAATGTGTTTTAAACATTATATCAGACGAAAAAAAGGGGGGGTGGGCAAAAATGAAAATTCTAAACCTTTGAACCAAACTCGACCAAATTTTCTATACATATTCTGTCGACCTCCTGAAGGCTAGAAATCCAAAAACTAACCACCCAAAATGAGGGGAGGGTCAAAATTAAAAATTCTTGCCTTTTTGGCCAAATTTTCTATACATAGTAGAAAGGACTAAAAATTTTATTTTTGTCCCCCCTATTTTAGGTGATTATTTTTTTCCATGTCTAGTCTTCTGGAGGTCCACAGAATATGTATACAAATTTGGTTCACTTTAGTC
This sequence comes from Forficula auricularia, assembly GCA_024734495.1. Classification (NCBI taxonomy): domain Eukaryota; kingdom Metazoa; phylum Arthropoda; class Insecta; order Dermaptera; family Forficulidae; genus Forficula; species Forficula auricularia. The sequence goes on along the minus strand of JALMQS010000099.1, from coordinate 75,634,459 downwards.
GAAAGGGTTAGAAGTTTCATTTTTGACCCCTTCCGCCTTTTTCTTTTGTCTGATATAATGTTTAAAACACATTTAGAAAAAAGATTATTTTATTATCTTTTCAAAAATATATTCAGTTTTTTCTTCTTAAATTTACCCTGCATATACACCTGACTTTGATAAAAATCACAGATTTTTTTTTTGTAATGATATTGATACAAGAAGAAGTTGCACCAAGAAGGTACAACCTCTGTAGTCTTTCAAGAAAATATAAAGATATAAAATGATCGTAACTTTATTTTTATATTTATAAAAAAAACTTACATTCAAAAGAGATACATTCAAAGAATCACTTGACAAATCTCTAAAATACAAAGGATGATAATTACGTACTACAGGACCGGATTATCCTTAGTAACAAAAGTAGCAATTGCTACGGGCTACGCGTTTCTGGAGGCCCCGCGCTCTGAGAAAAAAATGTTCAGCTTTTAATTAGAGTCGTATTACCCTAATCGTAAAAATAGTTATTGGCGGGGAGGAACTTCTCCGCCGCCCGAGCTGGCTCTCCGTTGCAATTCGGCTGGTTCCGCTGGTCGCTTGGAGGGGGCACTGCGCTATATAAGTAGTGATTCCGTTGGGGTGGATGGTTGGGTGATACGGGATGGCTTAGAGTACACCTCTATCCAAGATATACAGGCAGGGCTGTAGTGTAGGATATATGCACCCAGCCAGCCTATTAGCCACCACAAGGTTTCATTTGCGTTAATCGTATAGAGATCAACTAACATTTTAATAGAATTAACAAATTTTGCAAGTAACGAAATATTTTATTGAGAATACTTAAGTGATATCTCGTAATAATAGAGTTCCTATTTTTTTAGGGCGGCATTGAGTTATATAGGGGGGCACTGTCTCCCTTAACTATGCCCATGGAAATAATCTTACGAATTTACTTGTCGTTAATGATTACCTACTACAGCGGAGAACATTCTTTTTCGACATTAAAGCGTGTGAAAAATAAGTTAATGTACAGGACGGGACAAGATTTTATAAATAATGAACATTGAATGTAATTTACTTAAAGAAATGTATTTGTCTACTGTTATCTCTATTTATACAACTGATATTTTTTTAAACAAGATGGTTTATTACACTCCAAACAATAACGATACATAATATATATCCAAGCAATAAAAAATGGTAATTTTTCGTAGCCATTCAAATATAAAAACAGTAATGATATTAGTCCAATAGAAGCCATCCACCATGAAACTTAAAGTAATCACACAAAAATACTCGATATAAAATGTTATACATAATTTAATTTTATTTATTTTTAACCGACTTCAAAAAAGGAGGAGGTTCTCTATTCGACTGAATTTTTTTTTTTTTTTTTGTGCCTATGTTACCTCATATCTCCGCCAATTGTCAACCGATTTTGAAAATTTTTTTTGCATTGGGTCCAGTCTAGCTTCCGATTGGTCCCATTTTTTTCGATTTTTTTCCATAGGTATTAGACCTTTTTTATTAGGTTTGTTTAGACCTAACCTCTTTGTTTATGAACCGATTTCGATGGTTCTTTTTTTATCCGAAAGGGGGTGTCTTAGGGATGGTGTCATATTAATTTGGTCAAGTTCTGATGATATGATCACTATTAATGACATCACTAAAAAGAGAAAAATAAAAATAATTTTTAAGAAAAAAATAAAAACCGACTTCAAAAAATTAAATGCAACAAATAAAATACACTAAAAGGTATAAAATAATTATTATCTTATTTAGTTACAACTAAACGACGAAATATTAACATGAAATTACTTTTTGAAGTTGGTGCCAAACATATACCTTTTATGAATCGCACTCGACTGATCTTACTTAGTACATTTGGCGGGTACGCTCGCTTATAGGTATAGTTTGTTTGGCACCGACTTCAAAAAGTAATTTCATGTTAATATTTCGTCGTTTAGTTGTAACTAAATAAGATAATAATTATTTTATACCTTTTAGTGTATTTTATTTGTTGCATTTAATTTTTTGAAGTCGGTTTTTAGTTTTTCTTAAAAATTATTTTTATCTTAGATACAAATGGGAGCCGAGTTATACTCGCCCATCAATAACTTTTCATTAATTAATAGAGTAAAAGGGTGTGTAGTTTCACAGTGAATGAAATAAAACTCAAAGAGGTTTATACAAACTCAATATATTTCGGATTATTAGTCCATCATCAGGAGTTTACAAGTTAATACTATATTATGTTAATACTAGTATTAACTTGTAAACTCCCTGATAGGTATATCGAAATATAATGAGTTCAAATCGGTGTTAGTTCTGGGTGAAACGTTTTAATATAATAATAAAACTAAGATACGAGGTAGGTTTCACAAAAAGAAATAAAACAAAATTGAGTTTTGAGTTCGATATATTTCGGGGGTTAGCCCATCATCAGGAGTCTAAGAAAACTGATTACATATTGGAAAAATAGTTTTACAAGTAAGAATTTTTAAATTTTTTAAAAATGTATGTGGTGCAGGGAATGTAGGGGAAGAGGGGGTGTAGTTGTTCTGAGGATTAATATTTTTATTGAGATTTGGGCACGGGTTGAAAGGATCTATCTATACCTGATATTATAATAGCGAATGGACAGGTACCTGAAAGGTACAACTTAAAAGTTACATCAGAGAGGTGCGATTACCTAGTATATTCAATGTTCAAACAATGGAAGGAATGTTTATTTAATTTATTATAAACATATAATCAATAATTGTATTTTTATACACTTCCAATTGATTATTTAAAATATTTGAATTATTAGAGAGGGCTATTTTTATCTCGGTGGATTCCAAGAGGTCCAATTTAAGGCCTTTTCTTTCAAAATGAATGGGGATAGGGTTATTATTAGAGGGTGAATGGTTAGATTCATGTAAAAGTGAATTGCTGAAGGCTGAGGTCGGAAGATCTAAATTAATGTTATCGGATTTGTTGAGATTGATTAAGGGCTCTTTACATGCTCGGAGTAACGTGCATTTTGAAAGCGCTGACCTGTCTGCCTTCAATATAAAAAGCGTCACAATCTTAGAGCAAGTTAATTTATACACCTCCTGATTTGTCTAATTTTATCAATTTTGTCTATTTTATTGTTAATTAATTGGGAGCCTAAATTGTTGTTGTTGTATAAAGCAGGAGTGATTCCATATGATCTAAGGGTATAAGCTAATGGAGATGTCAGATGATTAGAAATGAAGGGTATTCTTCTATATATTTTTTCAGTTCCCGATTCTAATGAGTGTAAGTGTGAAATAGTGAATTTACGTTTGATTTTATTATAAATTTTGTTGATAGTCGAAATGTTATATCCATTATTCAGGGCTATATTCTGAATGATGTTAAGCTCTTTATTGAAATTTATAGTATTCATGGGTATACTGAGGAGTCTATGAATCATTGAATAGAATGCTGCAAATTTTGTATTAATGGGGTGATTAGATGAGAAGGGAATGACTGTGTCCGTGAAAGTGGGTTTTCTATATATTTCATAGTGTAATTTTTGATGTGAAATAGTTATTTGAAGGTCCAAGAAAGCGAGAGTATTATTTGTACCTATTTCAGAAGTAAATTGTATATTTTCATGGAGAGTATTAAGATATTGTTGGAATAGATTAATTTGTCTTTTAGTGCCAGACCATATGACAAAAATATCGTCTACATATCTACGCCAGAACACAATATCTTTGAAATAGTGGTTGGTTGGGCTAAGAATGGTTTGTTCTAAATGGGACATATAAATTTCTGAAAGCAAGGGGCTAAGGGGACTACCCATGGCTAATCCTTTTTGTGGTTTATAGTAGTTATTGTTAAAGAGAAAATAATTTTGGTTTAGGCATAGGTCTAGTAATTGGCGAATATGATTATTTCGAGATGGGTCTGTAATATTTGAGTTAATGAGTTCATCTAATATTATTTTTAAGTCCGAAAGCGGGATCGAGGGGAAAAGATTTTTAACGTCGAACGAAATGAGTTTGTAGGAATTTTGAATATTTATATGTTCTAAAGCCTGTGTAAGTTCTAGGGAATTTTTAATAGAGAATTTAGAAGTAAATATATCTTGCAAGATATTATTAAGATATTTACATAATTTGTATGCGGGGGCATTGATATAAGATACTACTGGTCTAATGGGGTGGTCAATTTTATGTAGTTTGGGAAGACCATAAAGGATAGGTGCATGTGGATTCATTATTCTGAGGGAATACAAGTTTTGATTTTTAGGGAGGTAGTTAGAGGATTTATTTAACGTATTAATTATTTGTTTCTGAAATTTTGGAGTCGGATCGGAAGGTAAAAGTTGAGCACCACTTGTAGAAATAAATTCTTCGACTTTTTCGATGTATTCTTCTCTCTTCAAGATGGTGATGGCCTGTCCTTTATCTGCTTTGGTTAGTATGAGGTTGTTGGAATTAATTTTGGTTTTGATGTCCTGGATTATTGTTTTCTCTTGGTGATTAGCTTTAGGGGTTTGAGATTCCCTTTTAGTTAGTTTATGAATTTTTATAGCTATTTCTGTTTTGATTGGGGTTGGTTGGTCTCTTACGGCAATTTCAGTGTCAATGACTAGGGAATGTATTAATTTGGGAGTCAAATTTTGATTTGGGGAATATTTTAGGCCTTTGTTTAGAGTGTCCATTTCATTGGGATCGAAATGGATGTCCGTTAAATTAACCACTCTAGTGTGGAAGGGAACAGGAGTGAGATTTTTGTTATTTGCACTTACGTCTTTTTTTGGATTATGTTTATTTTGAAGAAAAGTTAGTTTTTTTAATTTTTTAATATAAAGTTCATGCCTGTATTCCACTATTTCATCTCGAATTTCTCGCTCGAAAATTTCCAGTTGCGCTGCGTGTAGTATTTTGGCCAAGTGTAGATGTATGACTTTGAGGTGTAGATTTAGAAAATATCTAGTAGCGTACCATTTCTTCAGTTCTTCATTTAACCAGGTAATTTTGGCTATGGAAGTGGCTTTAATAGCTGCAGGGGATCGAGATGCACATTTAATGTTGATGAAGTTTGGTGTGAGATGTTTCTTCTTACATGTGGTAATAAACCAGAGATGGCTATTACATCTTTCCAATTTAATCAGGATTCTTCGATAGAACACCGTTAATTTTGCTTGACTAGCATCATCAATAACTTTTAAGGAGTTCGGTGTTGGTTCTAGGTGAAACATTTTAATATAATAATAAAACTGGAGTAAGATACGAGGTAGGTTTCACAAAAAAAGAAATAAAACAAAATTGAGTTTTGAATTCGATATATTTCGGGGGTTAGCCCATCAGTCTAAGAAAATTGATTACATATTGGAAAATAGTTTTACAAGTAAGACTTTTTGAAACCTACCTCGTATCTTACTCAAGTTTTATTATTATATTAAAATGTTTCACCTAGAACCAACACCGAACTCCTTAAAAGTTATAAACAATATCAGTTCAGTTAAGATCAATTTTCCTCCTTTCACCCCCCCCCCCCCAAAAAAAAAAAAAATCAAAACAAATAACCATCAAAAAAATCATAAGTCTTCTATGGAAATCGAAGGACCCTTGCATTACCGAAGAAAAGGGGAAATTAATCAAGCAAAAGGGTGGAGACGTAGATGTTGAGCACTCGGGTATTGAAGGATTGAAGATTATAAGTTGGATGCCGAGATCGAGTTCCAGTACCTTGTAGTCATATGGAAAATGTAATTGCAAATGACGTGGTTCGATATTTTTTCAAATGAAGGTACGATTTGGGTAAATAATTAATTTTAACTCATTATAGCACATGCCTTGATAGTTTCTATAAAATAGGGAAAGTGTAGAAGCTCTTCTTTAATGGATCATCGAGTCGAAGGATGTGGTAAGTGCTGAATCGTCTAATAATCTGATAGATAGATTCCAAATTACAACCAGGGAGGTAAGAGAATTTTGTTAAAGGAGAATGGTCTGGGTTCTTGGTGAAACATATTTAAATAAAGTAAAGAAAATTTAAAATTTTTTTAAGAAACTTTTAATATTTAAAAATATAAATTCCTCTGAGAACTCCTGAAGATGGACTCATACCCCGAAATATATATGGAGTCATGCTAAACAAGCGTCTTGTCGAAGGAGACAATAAAAGAGTGTGTCTTCTGCTGGAATTATAAATTTTATTTATTTATAACGAGACTATAGTTTCGAGGGCTTACAATGGATTCACAGGAATTAATTTATGAATGAAAGGTTAAAATCTTTCATGTGGTTAGGTAAAGAAATTATACAGGGTGGGCAAGTTAAGAATTGAAATTTATACTTGTTTTATTATTTTGGCTGTAGGTGGCGTTCGTGAAGTTTATATTTTAGCGGCTATTTTTAAAATAAAGCTTTCGGGAATTTCTATTTTCCGATTTAAGAATTTTTTTGGTGAATTATTGTATGATTTTAAAATTTCTAACGATTCAAAAATACTAATTTTTAAGGGATCTAATTCTGATCTAATTAATTTAATATTTGATTCATCTGGAAAACAATGTTTCTCGGAGATTAAATGGTCTGCAAATGCACTATGCCCTGAACCCCCTTTAAAAACTCTTTTGTGTTCCGAAATGCGTGTGTTTAAATTTCGTTCTGTTTTTCCTATATAGGTCGAATCACATTCTCCACATGTTATGGAATCCATTGTAACAGACTGATGAAGAGGGCAAAGCCCTCGAAACTATAGTCTCGTTATAAATAAATAAAATTTATAATTCCAGTAGAAGACACACTCATTTATTGTCTCCTTCAATATATAAAAATTCTGCTACTCTTTCATTTTAAGCATCTTGTCTTTTATTTTTAACCGACTTCAAAAAAGGAGGAGGTTCTCTATTCGACTGATTTTTTTTTTTTTTTTTTTTTTGTGTCTATGTTACTTTCATATCTCCGTCAATTGTCAACTGACTTTGAAATTTTTTTTTGCATTGGGTCCAGTCTAGCTTCCGATTGGTCCCATTTTTTTTTTTTTTTTTTTCATAGGTATTAGACCTTTTTTATTAGGTTTGTTTAGACCTAACCTCTTTGTTTATGAACCGATTTCAATGGCTCTTTTTTTATCCGAAAGGGGGTGTCTTATGGATGGTGTCATATTAATTTGGTCAAGTTCTGATGATATGATCACTATTAATAACATCACTAAAAAGAGAAAAATAAAAATAATTTTTAAGAAAAAATAAAAACCGACTTCAAAAAATTAAATGCAACAAATAAAATACACTAAAATGTATAAAATAATTATTATCTTATTTAGTCACAACTAAACGACGAAATATTAACATGAAATTACTTTTTCAAGTTGGTGCCAAACATATAACTTTTATGAATCGCACTCGACGGATCTTACGTAGTACGTTTGGCGGGTACGCTCGCTTATAGGTATAGATTGTTTGGTACCGACTTCAAAAAGTAATTTCATGTTAATATTTCTGTCGTTTAGTTGTAACTAAATAAGATAATAATTATTTTATACATTTTAGTGTATTTTATTTGTTGCATTTAATTTTTTGAAGTCGGTTTTTATTTTTTCTTAAAAATTATTTTTATTTTTCTTTTTAGTGATGTTATTAATAGTGATCATATCATCAGAACTTGACCAAATTAATATGACACCATCCATAAGACACCCCTTTCGGATTAAAAAATTTTTTTTTTTTTGTGAAACCTACCTAGTATTTTTTATATTTTTAAAAGTTTCTTAAAATTTTCTTTACTTTATGGTGGTTTTAGAAAACCCTCTACAGAGACGCTAGTCGTATTCAAGACAAGGTCAGATTTGGACTTTGTAGAGGGTGAGAAGCTGTTGGGGGCGTGAGAAATCGTCTGGATCTGAATAAGAAGCCAATTTTCCTTGATGATGATTTCGCCACACAGATTACATGTTTTAATTCCAAGAAAGGTCAGAAGCGACTGAGACGCCCAAAATGGACACGTAAACAACCTGTCATACATCTTCAGGGTAGTCGAACCAATGAGAATGTCAGCAAAATTTTTGTTTCTCTGGAATTACTAAGGATAAAAAAATCCAAATTTTGTAAAAACGTTAATTTTGAGGTGTAAAATTCAATAAATCGTAAAAATGATTTTTAAATGTTAACCCTTTTGTTAATGGAATCAATATTGAGAATAAATTTTAAAATTAAAATTGCATCCCATAAAATTCTTCTTATTCGAATACGCTTCGGAGCATTAACATTTCGCTAAGTTTTATTACAAAGGCTTCCAAATAGCCACAATCTTTAATCATGTAGTAAAATTATCCTCTGAAGGTGTTATTCGCTATTTTGTATGGGTCTAAGGTTTTATCACTACCAAATCGCTAAGCCACGCTTAGCAAAAAACCTGTTTAATCGCCGATCCATGCATTGGCGACACACAAACAAACACTTCCCTTTGCCCTAATCAGCGGCTAGAAACACACTTCTTTTCTGAACAACTAAGGGCCGGTTGTATGTCGCAAGTGCTTTACCACTAACACAGGCAGATGGTAAATGGAGGGACTGGGATGGCCAATCAGATGCCAGGACTGTCAGTGCCTGTCATCTGATTGGCCATCCCAATCCCTCCATTTACCATCTACCCTGTGTTAGTGGTAAAAAGCATTTACTTTGCGACATACAACCGACCCTAAGTTGTAACATGCAGCGAGCAGCTCAACGGCTACACAGCGCATAAAATTTTGCGCAGGGAACTCCAGGACCGGCAAATAGGCTCCAAAACCCATACATTTCCTAAATAGTATTCTTATCATACCACTCTACACTACACTTTTTTTAAACTTTCCCTTTTGATTTCTGAATAAATTTTATATAAACGTTATATTGTTTACTTTTTGTTTCATGCCCTTTTGAACTACCTTTGGCCTCCCTTCATTTTCTTTACAGGATATTAAATATTTATAAATTAATTTTAATTTTACTTATGTACAATAATCATATAATAAGTCATCACTTTATATATTTTTACAGTTAAGTTCAATTAATGTGACCTTGCATGGTTGCTCTTCATTGACAAATTTATATTCATGCTCCTTGTTTTGTATCTACTTTATAGACTGATGATGACAAGGCATACTTGTCGAAACGTCTCCTGAATAAAATATTAAGAACCAAAAACAGAAAAATTTCTTTCATTTCTTATGGGAGAAGTACCCTGTGGCAACCGACAACTATATCCTAGTCAATGGTTTGACTCATATACCTCAGAGTATTATAGTGCTTAAATATTAATAGCTAGATAATCAAACCAGCGCATTATCGAAAAACATTTAAAAACATAAAGTTAAACACAGCTGCCTTGGGGACTTACAACCCTCATAATAAAAAGGCGCGATACTTTCAATCAGCAATAAAAGTATCATGATGTTTATATTTTGACGAAAAATTAAATATCTCATATTTTAGTGCTAGAGGGTTCCTCAGAAATAAATATAAGTGGTCTAAGGGTACCTACGTTCTACAAAAGGTTGAGAAAAACTGAACTAGGGCATCACCCCCTTGCTCCCTCCCCTTTTTGATGCGCCACTGTAATAAGGTAAAACAACGTTTCCAATATGAATTTAATGATTTTCCTTTTATATCGCTACGTTTATGTGTCCACAAAAGAGTCAATCATCCTTCAATTATTCTTTTTTCTCTCTTTCTCTTCTTTTTCTCGAACGATAGAGTTGTTATAGAATCTCTTTCTCTTTCTTCTCATTCTGTTTGGCGCCATGCCGGCGGCCATCTTGTGTTGACCTTGTTGCAAACAAGTCGATGAATAAACTCTATCTCCGTCTCTTTCCATTTTCTATCTCTTTCAATCTATCTATCTGCCTCGGCGTTCCGATTCCCCTGTCTTTCTCTATCTTTTTATCTCTGTTTTGTATGTTTAAAGCATTTGGTCTTTTCAAATAGAGGAAGGAGTATCACTCTGTCTCTCTCTCTCTCTTTTGCTCACTCTTTCGTCCCCCGTCCCCCATCGATGCTGCTATTGTGTTATTCCAAAAGAGTGGGGAGTTAAGAAGTCAGAAGGCAAGCCAGAGAAAAAGGGGGAGGTTATTCAATCTCGCTCGAATAGATAATTAAATGTTGTTCACAATCACGTCATCGGTTGTTTTTTCTCTCTCTTCTTTAATGGATATTAATTAGAAAATTTAGATCGTTTTATATAAAATTGTAAAAAGAGAGAGAGAAGAAAGAGTGTGAAGGAGTCATAGACAACTAGAGGGTAAATTATTGTAAAGTCTTTCAAAAGTCGCGCCTAGATGTTAGTAGTAAATAATTTCTGAACGATACCAAATACTGTATATATCACTACAGGACAGACTGTCAAAATCTTCGGTATCACGAAAACTGCGCACTCTAGCGGGCCAGGATGAAAATACATATAGCGCATAATGGAAAATATCACATGTAAGTGGTTAATTTGAAAAAGAAATTTGAAACAAGCACATACATTGGTGCATTGGTGCTGGGCCAGCCCGGCCACCAAGATTTCATCCTTGCCCGCATGGCGGCGCTGAAATTTTTGTTGCCAAACACCGTTAAATTTTCTATAGGATTTTGCCAGACTGTCCTGTATTGATATATACAGTATTTGACGATACCATAGTTACACGCTAGAACAACGAACAACGCATTAAAGTTATTAAAGTTACATTGAGCTATTGTGGTCTAAGTTTCCAGGACGATTAATTTCACGTAATGGTGACTAAAATCGTGCAATTTAACCCCATTAGATTACTTCCTTTGGGGGTTTTTGAAAAGTAAAGTCTATGTGAATAAGCCAACAACAATTGTACAGCTGAAAACCAAATTGATAAGCTTGATGCTGAAATGTGTGAACGCATTCTTCAAAATTTAGTTGTTCGTATGAGAGGCTGTTTTTTTTTGAACATATAGTCTTTCTCGTGGTGGACATTTAAATGATGTTATTTTTTACATATATTACATAATTGTTAAGAGCCATATTTTTATATAAATAAAAAACTTCAGAAAAATCAAAGTATTTACATGTTTTATTTAAAAAAAAAAACATCTAGACGCGACTTTTGAAAGACCCAATAGAATTCGAACACAGCTATCTTTTTCTTTATATTATAACACAATTCATGTGAATCAATTGTAATAGAATGATTAAGAGGGCAAAGCTCTCGAAACTCTAGTCTCGTTATAAATAAATTAAAAATTTATAATTTCTGCAAAAGACACCCTCTTTTATTTTCTCCTTCAATTTATAAAAATTCTGCTACTCTCGGCAAAAAGAAACTTTCAATTTAATTACAATTTCAATTAGATATTTTTTATTTATTAGAAATGACATCTCAAATTTGTGCCAAAATGTGACAGAGGGGCCCGGGGATCTTAAAAATTCTGATGTCACAAAAGTCAAATTAAAATTTTTTTAAAATTTTCAAATATATCTTTTAAATTTCAGGTTAATATTATTCTAAAGTGAAAATGTTGGTAAAATAAATCTATACAAAAAATGTCTACCATTATTAAATTATAGGGTAGGTATAAAGTGAGAGCGTGACGTCACAATACAGAGGGGCTGAATGAAAATGTGGCAGGATTTGACACAGGTGGAGGTGGAGGGGTCTAAAAAATCGTGTGAAGAAATTTATAGACGGCCCCTTAGAACAAAACATATACAATTTTGCAGGGACATTAATTTTCTACAAAATAGCATATGACCCATTTGAAAATGTTGGTAAAATAAATTTATACAAAAAATTTGTACAATTATTAAATTATAGGGTATAAAGTGAGAGCGTGACGTCAAAATACAGAGAGGCTCAATGAATGTGTGACAGGATTTGACACAGGTGGAGGGGGAGGGGTCTAAAAAATTTTGTGAATTTGTGGCGCCCACCAAAACTGTCGGTAGAGCGCGCCACATACTCAATCACCTTTAACACACAAATCTGTATTACAACACAAAACAAACAAATACATAAAATATCACTATTTGTAAAACACATCACACACATACACATATATGTAAAGTTTTAATATAAATAAATTACCACCAAGGCGAGAAATAAATTATGTAATTCAAGAATAAACAAGTCAATTTCAGAAAGTGAAATATATATCATTATTGATGAAATATAAGTCATAATCATTCAATATCAAGTTAGGTTCAAGTGGAATACACTTGACGATTGAGGTGATACCTACACAACAGGGGTCTCTTACCAGTCCGGTAGCCTGAAGTGTATTGAATAGTATCATCTCTTTCCCTACAAGTTCACCTGCGTCCAACTCGCCTTGTGTCGTGTACCAAATTTTATATGTGCATTTTTATTTAACCCTACACCTTCCCCATAAAGTAATTTATAGACGGCCCCTTAGAACAAAACATATACAATTTTGCTGGGATATTAATTTTCTACAAAATAACTTATTTGATCCATCTGAAAATGTTGGTAAAATAAATCTATACAAAAAATTTCTACAATTATTAAATTTTAGGGTATAAAGTGAGAGCGTGACATCAAAATATAGAGGGGCTAAATGAAAATGTTACAGGATTTGAAACTGGTGGATGGGGAGGGGTCTAAAAAATCTTGTGAAGTAATTTATAGACGGCCCTTTAAAACAAAACATACAATTTTGCAGGGACATTAGTTTTCTACAAAATAGCATATTTGATCCATGAATTCTCTGCTAGGTATGAACGTTTATTAGTTTATTAATTTAATATAAAAATTCCAAATATGGACTCATTAGAGTTAGACAATAATATGTAAATACTTATGTGAATTTAAATATATTGAATAATTAATAAGCCGCCAATATCATTAGAAGATTTCTCATGAAACGAACAATTTTTTTTCTCTTTTAATCTTGTATAATCGCAGTCCAATTATCTCTAAGTATTTTTTTTTATTCTATGTTAATCTGCGAAAAGAATTCTAAGTCAATTGCATTTCGAATTAATTTAATAGAGTTGATATTCCTTTGAGGAAAACATTTTGTATATTAATTGGTGTAATTTATTTACCGTCACGACGACAAGATTTATTTCAGTGTAGGTATGTTATGTGTACATAATACATTCATACGATGGCGTTGTAGAAATCAACTTGAATTAGAATAATAAAAATTTTCCACTTTTCTTGAGGGAGAATTTTTTATTGTATTATAGTTTTTAAGGAGGGCTATTAACTTCTCATTTATTTATTTATTTTTTTATTCGAATATTATTGTTTTTGGATAGAGATAATAAAACTGGGTTAGTATTATATTTAGGATATAATACATGATAAAAAACATAATTTTTTATTCGAGGATCAGGTTGGCCGAGTGGGTAGAGTCTTTGCCTCCACGGCCCATTGCCAAAATTTGACCTGTTATTATTATTATTGCGAAAATCAGAGCTGCTCGTTAACTGGGAAGTAAATGTATTATTAAATTGAAAGTTTTTGTACCGAGAGTAGCAGAATTTTTATATATTGTAGGAGACAATAAAAGTGTGTGTCTTCTGCTGGAATTATAAATTTTATTTATTTATAACTAGACTATAGTTTCGAGGGCTTTGCCCTCTTCATCAGTCTATTACAATTGATTCACAGGAATTAATTTATGACTTCATAAATTCATAAATTAATTCCTGTGAATCAATTGTAATAGACTGATGAAGAGGGCAAAGCCCTTGAAACTATAGTCTCGTTATAAATAAATAAAAATTTATAATTACAGCAGAAGACACACTCTTTTATTGTCTCCTTTAATAAATGTATTATTCTTATGAAAGAATAGAAATTGTTTCCCCGATAACTTTCTACCATCAGATTTCAGGAAAAGTGAATCCCATTAAATTAAATTATTAATTCTATATAACTCAAAGAGATGACACCTCTCAACATGATTATAGGCAATAATTCGACCAGTATACACTTTCCAATTTACACATTTATTTAATTTAACCAAATACCTACAAACCTACATGTATATATAAAATTAAATATGCCTTTGAAAAATTCAACTAATAAAGATAAAAGTAAATAAATATTTTATTAAATATTATGAGTTAGGTTTTCTAGGTCACTTATTTCACGTTAAAAATTATAAAAATAAAAGAGGTAAATTTTTTCAATATATATATTTCGGGCTATCAACCCATCTTCAGGAATTACAGAAAATAACTAACTTTTTGAATGCTAGAGTATATATATGTTTAGTGAACACAGGAAAAAAATAGTTTTCATTTTTTAAATTATTTTAAAGGATAATCTCTCTTAGAGATATAGACTATTGTTAAGTGAAAAATTTAGGTAGAGTAAACTCTATTGACATATGTATAAATAAAGGGAAAATAGAAGTTCATTGACTTTTGTCTATAGGCTGGGAATATATTTATATGTCAATAGAGTCTACTCTACCTAAATTTTTCACTTAACGATAGTTTACATCTCTAAGCGAGATTATTCTTTAAAATAATTTAAATAATGGAAGCAATTTTTTCCTTTGTTCACTAAACATATATATACTCTAGAATTCAAAAAGTTGAATTAGTTATTTTCTGTAATTCCTGAAGATGGGTTGATAGCCCGAAATATATATTTTGAAAAAATTTACCTCTTTTATTTTTTTAATTTTTAACGTGAAACAAGTGACCTAGAAAACCTAACTCATAGTAAATTAATATTTCATAAAATATTTATTTACTTTTATCTTTATTAAAGATGTTTCACCTTGCACCAACATCACAATCTCTATTAATTATAAATTCAACTAATAATCTTGAATTCTATCCCCTTGTCCCTAGAAGGTTTTGCCAACAATCCCCTGGATTAACGTTCCTACCCGCCTAATCGTCGTATTTATAGTGTTCATTATGTTGATTGCAAGCACTGTAAGTACAGTATCAATGCAAAAAACAAATTTGAATTCCATTTCGGAGCAGATTTTTTTTTTTGCTTTAAAAAACACTGAATCTAATTTTATTAAACGAGCAATATATATTTATTTATTTAATCGTATGTTTTTTCCATTTATCCTGGCTGCAAATAGAAATCAAACTTTTTACCTGAATTTAAATATAAAAATAATATTAATATACCTCTTTCAACTACGGTAACCTAAAAAATTACCAAGCAGTACTTCTTTTATATTAACAAAATATTCTAGCGGTAGCGCTGCCATCTATGTCTAACTAAGTAAAGTACTACCTACTCGCCTACCGAATTTCTTACAAACATCAAGCAAGTTGCAACCCCCTGTGGTAACTCATACCAAATACTGTATATATTAATACAGGACAGCCTGTCAACATCCTATAGAAAATTTAACGGTTTTTGGCATGATGAATTTCAGCGCCGCCATGCGAGCAAGAATGAAATCTTGGTGTCCGGGCTGGTCCAGCGGTTAGCGCAAATATTGGATATATACAGTTAACCACTTACATGTGATATTTTCTATTATGCGGTATATGTATTTTCATTCTAGCCCGCTAGAGTACGTAGTTTTCATGATGCCGATGAATTTGACAGGCTGTCCTGTATTGATATATACAGTATTTGCTCATTCATGAAAACCTTCACAGATTTAATGATCGAAACTTCGTATAATATTAAACAGTCTATAATATGACTAATTTCAAAAATTCTAATAAACTTTTAAACCACCAAAGCTTAAATCAATCAATACATTTATAAGTCACACCAATGATTAAAAAAAATCCATTTCGATCAAATTCTTTGTTCAAATACAAACAAAACCGCCTTTGAAAATTATTTCGTAAACTTTTCGAATTTTTTTCACCCCCAGCTGTTTGATTTGTTGATTCCCCTGATAGCCCCGCAATTTTCCCTTTCAATTCACTTTCTTCCGTCTCCCTTTAATTATTTATTTATTTATCATTGAATTGAAATGAAAAAGCAATACTATGTATATATATATCTATATATCGCGCGGATCAAAGAATATAAATGTGATTTATATTTGAAAGTTCCCCGGAAGGGAAGGCGAAGGAGGGGCGGAGGGGGTGGGGGGTTATCAAAAGTATAAAACTCTCTTTGGATTCTTCTTCCCTCTTTCACCTACTCTTGCCGATGCTTTCTTTTAAGAAAAAGAATATATAAAAGAGAAGTAAAAGAAAAAAACAAATTATAGTTGAAGAAGGGGGTTGAAGAAGGGAGCGGATGTCGGGATGGGGTGGGGGGGGGAGTAAGCGATAGGGGAGGTCGACTCACTAACACCCACGCATTTTATTATTTGCTGTTTCTCATCATCTCCGCCAAGGGCAAACAGAAAATCTGACAAGTGCGAGCCTGGCTTGCCTGTTAAAGAGGAAGCGGGCTAATAAGACGCGGCTCGGGAGTTAAACTAAAAATTACAAGCAATATATACTTATAATACTTTTAAGATAATTATGTGGAAACCTTAGAAAAATAAAAACCTATATACACGCCCTGGTGGCGATTTGGTGGAGCCAACATCACCTACAGATGACTTCTGATGATTAATATACCAAAATATTTATTTATTTTTTTAACAAAATGTTTTATTTTCCATATTTAAATTACATATTTATTATTTTTACAATAATTCGGGCATCGAGAAACACTCCCTTCCCATGTCCATAATTCCATATACACCCCCTAAGGTTCCTCCTTTTCAATAAAAAAATAATAATTGAAATCGAACAATAAATAAAGAAGTTATGCGAGAACGTGACGTCATCTGTAGGTGATGTTGGCCTCACTTCACTCTGTGTTGAGAGTAACAGAGGGCGTGTCTATAAGCTTTCATGGTCTAAGGTGGAAACAGCTAAATCCATAGCAAGTAAAATGGGTGGCACCCAAAATCCCGAATGTCAAAATCCAGACAGCCAAAATCACGACTAGTCAAATTTCAGACGTTTGAAAATTCAGACGTATTTTAATATTTACAAAGATATAGAGTATATAGGATCTAAATACAGGGGTCGGCGCTCGAAGTGTTACTAATTAAAAATGCCGTAATTTTGTCAATTTTTTTTTTTTTTTATTTAAAAACTTCAGTATATCGTAAAAACATTTTAAATTAAAAAAAAATATATGTTATTCTTTGATGTAGGCACCTATAGCGCGGATAATACCATCGAGTCTGTCCGGGAAGTCTTCACACGGTGCGCGAATGTGGTCTGATGGTATTATTTTTTTGATTTGCACTCTAAGCAAACACTATCGTTTTGTTTGTATACATATTGCTGAACCGTAAAAATTTTTTCATCAGAAAAGACCAAATTTTCAAGCTCGCCACCAACGTGCAAGTGTTTTAATACATTTTTGCTCTTGCTAGGCGAACTGCCTTTTGTGCAGGTGTTAAATCTTGCATTTTTTGTATTTTGTAGGGCTTAAATTGTAATTCATTTTTTAATATGCGCCTCATGCTACGAGCAGACACATTGACATTTTTTGCCAATTGAACTGAAAGTTGGTAACACTTCGAGCGCCGACCCCTGTATATTGGACAAGATTAAGCTAATTAACACAAAAAGTACATAATTAAAATATCAAAATAATAAATAAAAAAAAAAAAATTTATGAACCCCAAGTAAAATATGTACTAATGTTTGTAGATCGATATACCTAATACCAAAAACTGATCAGAGCTTCATTTTATTAAAAATATGGTAAGTTTTTAATTTCTCTTCAATAGGTTCAAAGTTTTAGATATTAGATGAGAATAGTGAATTCCATTCATATTTATACAAAAATACGTTCACATCAAATAAATAAATAAGCTGAGGTGTTCTGATGTGCCCATCCACTTGACTTTACCATAGAATCTGGCCCCTCACTTATATTTGATATTTAATAAAATTATTTATAATCATGTAGGGGAGGGGGGTTAGTTTTTGCATTTTTAGATTACAGTGGGCCCACTATGTATACGAAATGTGGTTGAGTTTGATAAATGGCCAAGATTTTTATTTCTTGACCCCCCTCCCTCCACTTTGGGTGGTTAATTTTTGCATTTTTAGACTTCTGGGGTCCCACTGATTATGTATACAATATTTGGTTGAGTTTGCTCAAACGGCCTAGATTTTTAATTTTTAACCCCCCTCCAACCCCCTTAATTTTGCGTCGATATGCACCAAAATCTAATCAGCTATTAACCTCAATGGACCAAAACTACGTGTGAAATTTGGTTTTGATATTCACACTAGTTTTTGAGCTAGCTCGTCCATAAAATTTGGTAACGCACAGAATAACAACCAGATTAACTAACAGACATTTTGACAAAACAATTATTATCTCGTAAAATATAATTTTTTCGATGTTTACTTATTAGAGCTTTTTTGTAGACCGAAACGCCATGGTTTCGTTCAATTTTTTTAATGAAAATAGTTTAAACCGTTTTTTAGATATTTCGAAAAAAGAAGGAAAAAACTACTTTTTTCATGCACGATTACAATACTTGACCATACCCTGTATGGTAAAGTAAAAAACTCACTTTTATTTCCTAAAATTCGTCCTAAATGAATTCTAGAATTTTTGACTTTGGTTAAGATCACAACATCAATACTTTAAAACCCTTTAAATTTGCCCTTTTGATGAGTGATCGAAAACAATACTTTATCCGAAAAAGCTTCACTATGTTAATCTATTAATAAAGTAAAAAGTTCATTAATGAAACATAAATCTCAGATAAGAATATTAAATATATCAATATAATCTTCCTTGTGGATCTGTTGGTCAAGGCAAATGGCATTCCGGCTGTCCGGTACACAATCCAGTGATTTATGTCCAGTATTAGAATCCGGGGAAGAGCTCAAGGCCTCCACCTCCAAGAGGGAAAGGCCAATCGACCTGAGGAATAAAAATTCCTCCAAAGCCAATGCCATTGATTATACTTATTTTTGGATTATAATTAGCGTATATCAATATAGGATCTTTACAAAGATAATATATATCTTCTATAAAACTTAACTCTCGATTTTATGATCGATTAAGTCATTTTCTCTGAGTGTTTATCTACGTCCTGAATGTTGCGGATCATCACTTGGATCATTATTGTTCTGGTCAAGGAGAACAAGGTCCTCAAACTCTGGGTTTAACCTTCAAATTCGGTCCTATTTTGAAACAACCTGTATGGGTCTAAAGAAAACACTATTCATTAAATATTTATTATTCTACTTTGGGAAGTCAGGAAAATGAGTAAATTTATTACTAAAAGATAATGTTAGAATAATATATGTGGATTCAAAATACCTAAGAATCTATATAACAGGGCTATCCAACCCGCGGCCCAGCATAGCATTGAATGCGGCCCGACATAAAATTATAAATTTCCTTAAAACATTAAGATTTTTATGTTACTGGAAAATATATCTGATACTATTTGACCTGATATTTTTTTTTTCAAATATGAATAAATTGGAATATAAAAATCGACCCACAAGTTTTCGAAGAATAAAAGGCAGTTTTTTCAATTTTGAATGTGAAAAAATATATCAAGATTTCCGAAAAAATAATCACAATTTTGGCATATTTTGAATCATTTTTATAGATTTAAATATTTTACGTGCAAACTTTATGCTTGAATATATGGAAAGGAAAGAAAAATTTAATAATGCATCTTTTATTAAAATTTTATAAAAATTATCTACTCCAAAAGAAATATTCCTCCGGCCTTCATAATATTTATTCACTTTTTAGAAATATGAATTTACATTATAGGTCCTACTTGAAGGTATTTTCGAGAATATAATTCACTAAAAGCAAAATTATAAGCTCAACTATCAGATAAAATAAACTGCAACGGATCGTTGCTAAACTTTATCCAATGAACTATCGTAGTCTAGGGTAAAGTACTTTAAAATATAATTTTACAAAAAATTTTGTATGACCATTTTTGTGGTCCTCGAGGTACTCAATTACAATATTAAATTTCATCAAAATTGGTCAAGTCATTTTCAAGATATTTACAAAAAACTAAAAAAGTACCGAAATAAAGTACTAATGTTTGTGGGCCGATATGTACCAAAAACTAATCAACGCTTCATTTTGAAAAACAATGTTAGGTTTTCAATTTCATTTCAATTGGTGCAACGGTGTGGAAACAATCGTGGACGAAAAAAACGATAACATACATCCATCCATTCGCACGCACTTCCAAAAAAAATGGCACTTTTTGGCCACTCGACGAGACCCCAGGTAATTTTTGTCAAAATCGCCACGTGCCAAAATTCAATCTAATTGAATACTACAATTTGTGACATTAATTGAGTCCATGGGTTCCGTAGTCTTTACCTGAGGACCCTTTGAAGTCGCGCTTGCCGCCAGACCGATTACAATACTTTACCCATGCGTTGCATTGGATAAAGTAAAAATAACGAAGTATCGGATATTTGAAAATTATTCTTCATCTCATATTTACATTTTTTTTTGTTTTTAATATTTATTATTTAGGTAGGTAATTAAAATTTTATGAAGTGGTAAATGATTTAAAAATAAAATCCTGAAGGAATACAACTCGAAGATTATTATGCTATGACATTTTTGCTTCTTTGTTATGGTAGAAAACATTATTCTACATTATTATATTTTTACTTTATCCAATGCGAAGCATGGGTAAAGTATTGTAATCAGTCTGGAGGCAAGCGCGACTTCAAAGGGTCCTCAGGTAAAGACTACAGAACCCATGGACTCAATTAAGGTCAGAAATTATAGTATTCAATTAGATTGAATTTTAGCACGTGACGGTTTTGACAAAAATTATCTGGGGTCTCGTCGTGAGGCCAAAATGTGACATTTTTTTTTGGAAGTGCGTGCGGATGGATGGATGGATGTTATCGTTTTTTTTTTCGTATACGGTTTTTTCCACACCGTTGCACCAATTGAAATGAAAATGAAAACCTAACATTATTTTAACAAAATGAAGCGCTGATTAGTTTTTGGTACATATCGGCCACAAACATTAGTACTTTATTTCAGTACTTTTTTTAGTTTTTTCTAAATATCTTGAAAATGACTTGACCAATTTTGATGACATTTAGTATTGTAATTGAGCACCTTGAGGAGCACAAAAACGGTCATATAAAATTTTTGTAAAATTATATTTTAAAGTACTTTACCCTAGACTACGATAGTTCATTGGATAAAGTTTAGCAACGATCCGTTGCAGTTTATTTGATTACCAACTAATATCAATAGAATATTTTTAAAAACTATCTTTTGATGAAACATTTACCTCAATGGGAATGTTATCAATGAAGGAATCGATCGAGTGTATTTTATATGCGGCCCGAGGAGTTTGTTTTTTCTTCAAATGAGGCCTGTTTAAGACAAAAGGTTGGACTGGACACCCCTGGACTATATCATAGGCATCCGTGGAGTTAAGTATTCCGTCTAATAAAAAATAATTAATTGAGCAAAATAATAAGATTCTTCTTAGTTTTAAACTTAAGAACTTATTAGCCGAAATCTACTTAAGCTAGAAGCTAGCTTCAAAAATAAACTTCTCTTTTCGTGATTTATTGGAGAGAATTTTTTTAAAAATTTACCCGGTTATTTTGAGTGAAAGTTAACGACTATTAATAGAATGCTTCACTTGCCAAATTGATTAACTCTATAAAAGTTATAATAAAAGCAATTATAGTTGTCCGCCTCCCTGGTGTAATGGTCAGCATGTCTGGCTGGGAACCCGGAGGTGTCGGGTTCGATTCCCGGCTATACCCAGACATTTTTTCTGTAAGTATAGGGTCAGGTAATAAAAATTAAGTGGGAGATAAATTTAACCTAATTTATCGAACGGAGAATTTACCACTGCTCGAAGCCCCTATAAACTTAATAAATTGGATTATATTTAACTTTCTGAGCTTTGGATCGTGATCCCGGATTCTTTCCTTCTACTCTGTTCTTTTCACGATGGAGGAGCCAGCCCATCTCGTGATCTCGGCTTCTTTCCTTCTACTCTGTTCTTTTCACGATGAAGAGGCCATCCCATACAGCCCTTTAGGGAATGCACCTTCTGGTGTTTTTTCTTCTCACATCAATATCATTAAAAAAAAAGTGGATAAATGAGATGAAATAATGTACAATATTACATTATTTATTATTCAATGGGCAAACATTTTTGTCATTTAGTTGTGTTTACTTATTATTAGAGAAATTTGTTTTGAATATATAAATTTTTATAAAAATTCAGAAAGTGGAGTTAATCGATTTGGCAAGTGAATAATTTATTTATTTATTTAAAAGACAATTCTAATAAACATATTTCTTTATTTGCATAAGTATTTAGTCTGTATTTCATTCAGTCGTAATTGATTATTTATTTATTCTGATTATATCTAAAGAGGATTGTTTTATCCAAGTGAACGGGTATTTCCAGAATAACAATAATTTCCATTCGATATTAAAACTTGTCATGACTTGTATTCTCATGTCAACAAATAACCGAGAAGAATTCTTCTTTCCACGCCCTTTTTAGAAATTAAATGATCGATTCCTTCATTAATAACATTCACATTAAATAAGTGTTTTATAAAAAGATAGTTTTAAAAATAGAATAAAATAAAATATTTTCTATTAATAAAATAAAAATGATTTTTTATGAGAGTCGGGAGTCCATTATCTAGAGGTCATAGGAATAAACGAATCGGCGAATGCATTCATTTAATATTTTTCCAATTTTTTCTATAGTAATTAGTAAAAGTTTCTATCTAAATAAACAATTTCAGTAATATTATACAATGGAAAATAAAGTCTTAATACCGAATAAAATATTTTCGAAATTTTCAAAAAATCCAAAAAATAGTAATTATTATAGGAACACTATCAACCCGGTCTTAAAATGTGTAGAATGAATAGAAGTTTAAAATAAAAAATTATCAAAATAATCGCACAGTACATAAGTTTCAAAAACAAATAAATAAATAAATAAATAAATCTTTATTTCTCGACCTGCTTAGAGGCACAAGTCCTCGGTGGCTAGGTCCTCCAAACATCAATACAATCTAGCTACAACAATACATTAATAAACATCAATACAAATTAATTACAACAATTTAACAAATAATAAACAAGTAAAAAAAAAAAAAGAAAAGAAAAAAAAAAAAAAATTAGAAATGTATGCTCATTAACAAATAACATGACCATATATTTCCATCAAAAGACAAAAAGTAATTTAAAAATTCCGCGCAAAAACCCGATACCAGGAGCAAGCGACGCATTAGCCATCCCGGCATTTGCCATAAGTTGTTAAGGAAACCTGGTCAAAACCTTAACAAGGATGGTATGACCTCTCTCTGCCTCACCTAATCTCTGCTTGCGAGAACTAAATAAAATTTTGCACAACTCTAGGACATTAGGACTTGACAAAATTTATAATTGATTTAATCATAGGGGGCAGAGGACTATAAACCCAAGTAGTAACAGACAGACTGTTCCACAAATCAATGCCAGATCCTACAAATGAATGTAAACCGATATTTTTCAAGAATCTTGGCTTACGAATCTTTTTTCTATGATCAGCTCTACCTAAATAATTTGGTTCCTGAAATCTATTCGTTATTTCCTCCCAACTCCTAAAACCCTTATAGGCTTTGAAAATCACTTTCAATTTAGCCCATTCCCTTCTCTCCAATAAGCTAGACCATCCTAATTCATTAATCATTGAAGTGACACTACTAAACCTATCAAATTTACCAAAAACAAATCTAGCCGCCCTCCTTTGTACCATATCAATTTTTCTCTCTAATCGTTGTGGGTGTTTGTCCCAAACCACAGAACAATACTCTAAATTAGGTCTTACATAAGTTAAATAAACTTTTGACTTAACTTCTCTAGATGTACCCTTCAAAATTCTACCAAACATCCCCAATTTCCTATAAGCCTTATTGACTATATAACTAATATGCATATCCCACTTTAAATTTGCCTGAATATGTATGCCTAAATATTTATAAAATTTAGATTCATTGATAATATTTCCACCAATGTAATAATTTTGTGGACTAACCAACCAAATTTCTAGTACTAAATCTAACCAAATTTGACTTGGAATGGTTTAGTTCCATTGAATTGGATCTACACCATCCTTCAATTTGATCCAGGTCATTCTGTAAAGTAAGGCTATCACAATCATTATCAATTACTCTATATACGACACAATCATCCGCGAAAAGCCTAATAGATGATTGCACGATAGAAGGCAAATCATTTACATATATAAGAAAAAGAAGAGGACCCAGAACACTACCTTGAATCACCCCAGACGTGACATCTACTCTATCAGACAGACCATTACCCACTTTTACAATTTGAGTTCTATCCCTAAGAAAACACCGAATAAATTTAATTAACTTAACAGACAACCCTGACGAGTTTAATTTTTCTAAAATAATTTTATGACTGACTTTATCGAAAGCCTTGGCAAAGTCCAAAAATACTGCATCTACACACTGACTTTTATCCAAAGCTTCCTGTAATTCCTGAATAAAAGAAACTAATTGAGAATTACAGGAATAATTTTTTCTAAAACCATGTTGCCTATGATAGAACCATCCTTGCCCTTCCAAATACGAGCGGATATGAGAGTCTACCAACCTCTCTAAAATTTTGCCCACCAGACTTGTTAAACTCACTGGCCTATAATTACAAGCTAAGCTCTTATCTCCCCCTTTATAAACAGGAATAACTAACGCTCTTTTCCAACCAATAGGCATAGTTCCCTCATCCAAACATCTATTAAAAAGTAAACATAAAAATTTTGAAATACTATCCACTACAAATTTCAAGAGATCACTATTAATTTCATCCTCCCCCGAGGCCTTTCCTGGTTTTAACCTCTTAATACCTAATGTTACATCCGATTCCAAAATGACTAAATCCTCCATCTGACTATCACTAGAACCTCCATCAACTAACTCACCCTCCTCTAGAGCTACAAAAACGGACGAATACTGTCTATTTAATAAATTTGCCTTCAACACATTATCCTCAACCAATTCACCATCATCCCCTAAAAGCGCAGGGACATTTGCCGAAACATTTAATTCCTTAAGAAACGAATAAACATTAAACCAATTTCTATTACTACAATTCCTATCTATATAATTATTCAAATAATTAACAAGATTAAAATTCGCATATTAAATCACTTAAAATAATTTTTTCAGTATTTTTTTTTCTAAAAAGTATAAAAAAACAAAAATTAAAAAAAAAAAAAAATGAATTTGGAGCATTTTTGAAGAAGGTATGAGCGAAAAACCGAAATTCGATATCTTTTAAAGCTGTGATCAAACATTTTTTTTGATGGATACTAAAAAATGTCAAAAAATTAAGGAAATCAAAAATTAAAATTTTTCAAACCGTCCGATTTGGCGTGGAATGCCTCATATATATTTAATTATATATCTTAGGCGACTTCAAATTGTTTTTATTGTAATGATTATAAAGATAAGAGTAAATAAATATTATATTTAATATTGATTTACTATGAGTTAAGGATACTAGGTCACTTATTTCACATTAAAATTAAAAGATATAAAATTTTTTATCTTTTTCAATATATATATATATATCAATATCAATTCAATTCAATATCAATATATATATATATTTCAGGCTATCGAACTGAAGTTACTTTCTGTACTTCCTGAAGATGGGTTGATAGCCCGAAATATATATATTGAAAAAGAAAAAAAAATTTAAATCTTTTAATTTTTTAATTTTAATGTGAAATAAGTGACCTAGTATCCTTAACTCATAGTAAATCAATATTAAATATATTTATTTACTCTTATATTTATTAAAGATGTTTCACCTTGCACCAACACCACAATCTCTACTAATTATGTAATGATTATATTGAAGAAAAAACAGTCTACAGAGATGTTGAAAATTTGATAAATAGTATCTTTTTTTAAAATTAAAAGAAATATTCGTATTTATTTGAAATTGTTGGGGTTTAAAAAAAAAATGAATTGTCTTCCGATATAGTAAGATTAATTGTAATGTGAGTAATGTAAATTTACGAAACCCGAATCTGCGCTCTTTAACACGCTACCCAGTATAAGCTCCCGGCGTTTCTTTCATGTTATTTGCATTGCATTATCAAAACAAAGCTGGCCGATAATAAAAGCGGAATATATATAGCACAGGAGAAGTCTCAATGTTTATTTTAGTAGTATTTACTTCATGGACCATTTGGTCTGATGGCGAGAGAGGAACGATCGTTTGTCCCCGTAAACTACCCATTACCCAAATTTAATAGATTTCGACCATGAGGGGTCAGATAGATGGCCAGACTGGTGTCGAGATTAATTGTTTTGATTGTAGAAAGAGAAGAAGAGTTTCTCGGAATTTATTTCTTTCAGATACAATAAAGAAAAGGTTAATTTTATTTTTTAAGCGCCTGGATTTATGCAACCTAATCGACAGTATTGGTTCAGGTTAGACTAACTTGCGGGCGCGGAGCGATTTCGACCAGGTTAAAATGGATTCCCTTTCGTTCAAATGGAAATATCTTGATACAAGATGAATAGTTTTAATCTGCTACATGTAATTGAAATACAATCTTCTAAGATATAAATGTAATTGGTAACTTGTACTATTTAACTATAATTTATTTATTTAAAATGAAAATTTGACAGTCTTATCTCTTTATTGAAAAAGTGGATGGAATTTTTTTTTAAAAACAAAAATTCCTCGTTTCATACTTGTATTTTAATTATATTAGAATTTCTTAAAAAAATAAATTTATTTATTTTATTTATATTTTTTTAAATTGAAAGTTTTTGTGCCAAGAGTAGCAGAATTTTTATATATTGAAGGAGACAACAAAAGAATGTGTCTTCTGCTGGTATTATAAATTTTATTTATTTATAACGATCGTTATAAATAAATAAAATTTACAATTCTAGCACAAGACACATTCTTTTATTGTCTTCTTCAATATATATTGTTTTAGTTCTCTCGGGATTCTAAATATCTATTTATAAAGGGCGATGACAGTAATCAGCTACATATAATTGAAATATAAGACACCAATTACTAGTGAAATTTGTAACTTGTTAAATATAATGTATTTATTTATTCGCTTTGTCTAAATTGTTATATTTTTTTAGTTTTTATTTAAATATATGTGAGAATGAAAATATAATGAAGGAGACAATATAAAAGTGTGTCTTCTGCTGGAATTATAAATGTTTAATTTATTTATAACGAAACTATAGTCTCGTTATAAATAAATTAAACATTTATAATTCCAGCAGAAGACACACTTTTATTTTCTTCTACAATTCATAAAAATTCTGCTACTCTCGGCAAAAAGAAACTTTCAATTTAATTGAAAATATAATGGAATGTTTTCTACATTTGATTCAATCGCGAATCTAATGTAGGGAATTTTTGTCAAATATTAAGTGAAAATAATATTTGAACCTATATATTTCTAACTTGAAATAATGATATTAAATAAAGTTTAACTTTCCTCATTAATATATCAAAGAATAATTGATATGTCAACGAGAATTATTTTGACCGCGCTGATTTGAAAAAAATATTTTTATTTCGCGAGACTACTGCGGGTTACGCTATTGGAGTCTGCGGAGTATTAAGTCTCGACCAAGAGAGAAAAAGATGTAATCCATTCAGCTACAATCCAACGTCATTTCGCGTATAGCCCGCTAGACATTCGGATGGATCACCAAGTGAATTTGAAATCTCAGATGTTATATATTCTATCTCCCAGTCCAGAGCGCTAGATTTGATCAAATAAATAAATAATATATATACAGATATATCATCTCGATATGTGTGTGTATGTTTATTTGCATCAAGCAGAGGACAACCTCTTTGTTTCTCTTTGTTGATAATGGTTAAGTACGGAATAGCAATTACATCTGTAAATGGCAACACGAAATCGGTACGTATCTTGTATTTCGTTTCTTTTTCTTTAAAATTTCCATCTTTATCTTAAGTTATCATCCTAGTAGCACAATGCTTCAGAAGTTCTAAGCTGACCACCAGTGAAGAAGGAACATCAAATTTTTAATATCCATACGATATTGACTCCATGAAAAACAACATTCATAATTAAAAAAGACCGATGATGAAGACCAAGTCTTCGAAACTATAGTCTCAAACAGATAAATAATAAATATATACTGATATATCATCTCGATATATATGTGTGTATGTTTATTTGCATCAAGCAGAGGACAACCTCTTTGTGAATCAACAACTCTGCTACTCTCGGCAAAACAAAAACTTTTCAATGAAATATTTACAACTCTATTTGAGATTCAAAGAAGACTAAGCCTGTTACTTATATATAATAAAATCTTTATGTAATCTTTGGTCTTAATTGATTTTCTTAAAATAAATAAATAAAATAATTAATTATTCAATCTAGAAGTTTTGTTTTAAAAATGTAATTGGAATTCTCTAATATCTTATCTTGTACCTCAGTTACCAAAACTAATTCTAAATTAGATTAAAGGTTTTTGATATAATTGATATTTTGTATCTCGCAACCCAACAAAATGTAAAATCCCCCTCCATCTATTCTATAATGTCAATGGAATGCTTTGTATATGGCTTTTTACCTGATTGGCCTGTGATGGTTAATCTCTATAGCGAAGGAATTCGTTGTTGGGCTTTGAACGTTTGGTGGTCGTAAAAAACGACATACGATTTCGAAAGACTTTTATTGTAGTTCAGGGGAATGTCATCTGATAATTTTGATGGAGGTGATCAGTGCTTTTTTATTTTATGTCCGTATAATAAAAGTTTTTTTCTTACTTTACCTTAAAACGACATTTTAACGGAATACAGAAATCTCGTTTACTCACCTGAAACAAAAAGAGAAAACAATTTTCATTAATAAACGAAACAAAACAAAGAGTATAAATTAATGATAAGTTAAACAAAGAGAAGAACAGTGGAGTCGAAGGTGTTTATGGTCTTATGTCTCGATGAAGTAAAGATTAAAGAATTTTGGAGGCAGGGAGAGAATTAAAAGTCCCTTGAAAAAAGTTCTATATAATTCAAATAGCTGTTGTAGGCATGCATCGAGGGGTGAACCGCGATTGAAATTAGGTGTACACGTCTTTGGAATTCATTAGATAATGCCCCTTCATCTATTGTCTTGAACTATGAAATGAAAGTGGAAGTAGGTGTACACGATATTAGGACGCGGTTCACCACTCGGCGTGAATTAAGCACGCCTTCATAGCTAAGGCACACTCCTGGCGGGTGGTGGGGGGCATCTCGGGATACAATAAATTAATTTGGGCACCCCGGAAAATTTTTTAGAACAAAAATTAATTCATATGAAAAAATATTTTTATTTTAAATCTCTTCTTTATATATGAAGAAGGAATATTTGTATGTAATATTTATATCTTAGGAATACATATATATGTAGGTTAGGGTGTCCTTATTTTGGGTATTTTTTAATTTTCACGCTTGAAATAAATAAAAAAAAATCCCCTAAATTTCAAGTCTCTATCTCAAAATTAAGCGCGATGCAAGTTTGATTCCGCGACATTTCATCCCCCGACAAAATATCCGCAACAAAACATCCCCCGACAAAATATCTCATCACAAAATAACCCTTCCCCGCGTGAATCTTATGAGTAATGCAAATCGACTCCGGTTCGGTTAATATATATTAACCGAACCTCCGAAAGTTTAGTCCGGGCGGGGTGTGTTTGGGATCCCGTTTTTTTTTCTAATCAAACACACATTGAAAACCGAACCAGCCAATCGTGGGGCGGGGTGTGTTTGGGGCTCCCATTTTTCCTAATCAAACACACATTGAAAACCGAACATCCAATCGTCGGGCAGGGTGTCTCTTTTGTATTCCCCCTTATACCGGGGAATAGTTTGTCAGAAGTTATTATGCCGGGGGATATTTTATCCTTGGGATATTTTGTCATTGGGATATTTTGTCATTGGGATATTTTGTCCTTTGTATATTTTGTCGGGGGATGTTTTGTCTGGGATATTTTGTCGGGGGATGAAATGTCGCGGTACCGCAAGTTTCCCGTGTAAATAACATGGGATTTTTGGCATTGAACGATCAATTTTTTATTCCGGCCAAAGTAATAGTTAAAAAATTTGAAACTCTCTAGACTTTTTCCTTATAATAATAGCTATCCTTCAGAATTTTTACAGATTTTCAGCTATTATAATTTTGGAGTTACAGCTAGATAAAATATTGCTATATCTTAGTGTGAGTAAGTTAGTGACTCCAAAATTATAATATCTAAAAATCTGTAAAAATTCTGAGCGATAGCTACTATTATAAGAATAACGTATACACAGTTTCAAATTTTTTTGGACCTTTACTTTGGTCGGAATAAAATATGTGTTGTGTCAATGTCAAAAACCCCTTGTTATTTAGATGGGAAACTTGCATCGCTGTGCGGCACTGGTTAAAATTGAAATAGAGACTTGAAAATTGGGGGATATTTTTATTTAAATTTACTTCGAACCATATGAGCCTCTGTCAGCGTAAAATTCGAAAATACCCAAAATAAAAACCACCCTAATTTATATTAGTATATAGAAGATAATCTGTGAAGGTAGTAAGCTGAATTTATAAATTATTTTAACATTTGAGAGCTTACAAGTTCGGTATTATTATAGGCTATATTTTTATTAATTGAAAAGTTTTAATTTTGCCGAGATTTTGTTTCTCTCTATATATTTAATTACCTTATTTTTTTTCAGAAAACTGATCAGAATTAATGATTTTGTGAATCAAACGAGTGTTTAAATTTATTTTTCTTTGTTTATTTATAACAAGTGGTTGAGTAAAAACAAAACAAGTGTTTGGATGTTTATTAATGGATTTAAGAGTAACTTTTCGTTGTAGCTTGAGACGCTTCTTGAAGGTGGTAAGTTATCGTCAGGCCGAAGACCCAGCCTACAGCTTGGGTATAAATAAAGTAAAATGCCTTTGCAATCACAGGTAGTATTGCGAGTAGATGAGCTTAGAAAGAAATACTTTTCTTATCAATTAGAAATAATCAACTTTTCAGATAATTAAGTTTTCAGATTTTTCTTTATTTTTGTTAGCATAATCTAACAAAATGTAAAATTTCAAGTATGATATCATTTCTGGACATTTTCAAAATTTTATCATTTATATAAAAGATAAAGGCCATAGGGGTAAAAGTATACTGAATCTGCCCCCGAAAGATAATTTAATGATGATTAGAGGATATGTAGGTACTAATAAAATAATAAGATCCCGAAAGTTTCAGATCCATAACTCATTTGGTTTTTGAGAAAAAGCAAAATATGTAATAAAACAGAAAAAAAAATTTCTCAGGATTGACTGAACCGATTTTTCTAAATTTTTAATATGTTTTGGGGACTGATAATAGCTTCCAGAAAAAAAATTAACTGCTATATTGGTTTATAAGATACTAGAGAAAAAAAAGTTGTTTTAGTTTTCATTTCAATTTTTAACCATGATACAATTTTGGTACAATTATGAAGCTATTTTTTTTTCAAACCTTATTTATTTGCTTATTTATATTTCTCTATAATACTATGAGTTTTTCAAATTTTTGATAATACTATGAGTTTTTCAAATTTTTAATAATACTATGATTTTTTCATATTTTTAATAATACTATGAGTTTTTCAAATTTTTAATAATACTATGAGTTTTTCAAATTTTTAATAATACTATGAGTTTTTCAAATTTTTAATAATACTATGAGTTTTCAAATTTTTAATAATACTATGAGTTTTTCAAATTTTTAATAATACTATGAGTTTTTCAAATTTTTAATAATACTATGAGTTTTTCAAATTTTTGATAATACTATGAGTTTTTCAAATTTTTAATAATACTATGAGTTTTTCAAATTTTTAATAATACTATGAGTTTTTCAAATTTTTAATAATACTATGAGTTTTTCAAATTTTTAAAAAAGGTACGCCATAATAGAAAAAAATAATAAAAACCACTTTCTGGGCCAAATAATGATTTTTTTATGAGAGAGTGGACTTTAGTAATTTTCATGCGAAAAGAGTTTAGAAGGGTGGTTTTTCGTTGCCTTACTCTATTTGGTGAGGCACTTCGAATTTTCGTCAGGGGTGAAAATTTAGAATTTTTCCGAGACATTATGCCAATGGCGTCTCAAAAGTAAAATAAAATTTAGTGAAATTTTTTTGCTGCTTTAAACATAGTAGATACTTTAGTGAATTTTTACAGATATTTTGTTCAAAGAGTTCTAAAATTAGCGAAGAGACACATGCACATCATAAACTGCTAGTAACTCAAGTAGCACAAAATTAAACTAAAATCGGATTTTAAGGGACATTATTTTTCACCTATCACTTTTGAAACAATTTACTTTAAACGTTGGTTCTAGGTTAATTTAAATACTACCTTTAATTAGGTTTGGTTAGTCAAATCGGGTGTAAATCATAAATAGGATTTTAAAAGCCCTATCGAATGATATCCAAATCGATGAGCTGAACAAATTATTTTTTCACAAGTAGATAATTTAGACATATATTTGGAGAGATGCATTAACAATTTCAGGTTGACATCCCGGAATATATATACAGTGAAACCCCGCAAAAAAGAGAGACTTATTTATTTAGTCATCAAAAAATTATGTATATATTCTACATTATAACCTTATTTTACATAATTAGTTGAAAAATTAACAAAGTGTAAATATGTCTACATGTGGTAATTATGTCATCCAGAATTGAAAAACGGTAAAAGTTGCTTATTGAAATTCTTTAGGTTAATCACTTTGCAAAAACAATGAAATAATAGAAACACACAAAATATCACTTAATCATTCACTTGATATCAGTTATCTTCAATTTTAGAAGCTGTTTTCGGCTAATCCGAACAGGGTTCAGCCCCAATTAGTTCAGATTTGAGGGGTTTCACTGTATTAAGAAAACACTCTCTCTTTTATTTTTTACGGGTGAAACAATTATTACGATCATATTAATTAAGAACTCGTAATCTCATTTAAAACATTTATTTAACAACAACATCAACATATAAATATAAATACAAACAATAGAACGATTAACAATACATCAAGTAAGCTTTGTACGCATCAATTCTCCCCTCCTTAGAACACGGACGCAGCTTCCCACAGGATCATTCTTCTTTCTTCCTAGGTTTAAAATAACTCGAATGATATTTAACTAACCTGCCCCTTTCTTGACTATTTTCAATAATTTTTGCTCCATCCATCGATTCTTCTAAATATAATTTTATTTGATGAAGTAACTCTTCCTTATTTTGATTTAATTTCATCTGACCAGCATCTAGTTTCTCCTCTTCCATTATATTCAACTCATCCTCCTTGACTTCCTTCAACCAGTACGGAATTAAATCATCTTCATTAGTTAATGCCCTTCTACTTTCCTCTATTTGTAATTCCATTGATGGCCGAATGATTTGCGAAAATTTATTCTCACAACAAATAATATGACTAGAGCTCTCACTTTCTATTCTTACTTTCTTAGGGAATTCTACTGCTTTTTGGACAAGGAACTCCCTTTTTCCTTGCCCCTTCACTGGTTTCCCTTCTTGAAGCAAGTCTCTTCCCCATGTCCTTCCCGCCTACAGAATCCACAAAAACATCTATCCTGAATGCAACTTCTATCCTGAGTGGGACTCGACTTCTCTTCTTTATCCACATCCTTTAAATCCCTTTCTATTCCTTCTACCGTCTGCATAAACCCTTCAATATCAGTGAATTCCATTCCCCTAATGGACGATCTAATACGTGGAGTAATCATCTCCACTAAAACTTGCAGGATTGAACCAGCATCTTCGTCCGGAAAAACTCTCTTATATAAAGCAATCTTATTCTCAATAAATAACCTTATAGGTTCGTCTTTTCTCTGTTTCTCCTCATAAAACATAACCTTTAACTTTGAGACTACGATTAAACTATCGTATTCTCGGAGAAATTTCATTTTAAAATCTTTCCAATCTAACGCTGGAAATTGATTGACCACCCGCCACCATGTCTAACAACTGATCCGAAACCACCATGAGCCAAACATCTTCCGGTACTTTATATTTTAATAGAGTATTCTCGACCTTTTTTAAAAATAACTTCGGATCTTCCTCTGGGAGAGCTCTAAACACCGGAAGGAATTTTCCCACGTCTGCTAATTGAATATTCCTATTAATCTCGAAATCACTTCCCTTTTCCGAATTTTCCTTCCTTTTTATTATTTCTTCCAACTCTATCCTCTTGTTTTTTTCCTCTTCCAAATCATCTTTTAACTTTTTTATTATTTTTTCGAATTCATTTTTTAATTTATTCACCTCCTCTCCCAAATCCATTACTCTATGCTCACCTTTTTTTTATATCATCCTTGATCTTCGATATCTCCCCCCTCGTTATTTCCATATTCGCAAAATCATTTTTCTTATTCCTCTTCGCTAGTGATCTACTAGGTTTTCTTATCTTTATTATTATTATTATTATTATTATTATCTTTACACATACGACATCCCAAATATTCAAAGCCTATAAAATTATAAAAATAAAAAGGGGTAAATTCTAGGAAGTTTGAGGCTCTGACAGACGGACAGACATAAAAAATTATAAAAAAAATATCATAGTAATTACGGAATTGTAATAAAAAATAAAATATTCAAATCCCCCTTAAAAACTCTTTAAACTTTGATAATGTCGAAGGTCAATGCCTTCGTAATGGAAGATGTTAATTTGCAAAAGCTTAGTAAACATTCATTTAAGAACAAAGTCCATTCAACCCTTTCACCCACCTGAACTATTCAGGCGTGAATAACATAGTTTACGTCCACGTTCTTGGACAAAATTTGTTTAACAATGTAGAAGAGTGCTTTCACCTTACTCTTTATGGGCCTGAGACTCGGGGGCCCTCCTTTGAAGCCCCCTTAAGCTGACATTTAAATATAAATGTGAATCCAGGAAAATGGAAAATACTGTTGTATCTAATTGAAAAGTTTTTAATTATTTGTTTGAACTCTTGTATTTCCAAAATTTCAATATCACATAAAGGCTTGATCACCACTTTGTTAATTTTAAGTTTAGAAAAAATTTAACCGGTATCAAGGATTAAACTGTATAAATATGTTTGTTTGAGGATTTCTTTTTTAATTTAAAAGTAAATTAATTAAATATAAAATAATAAATAAATTTTTGGAGACGGACTGATAAATGAATTGAGTGGATTTGGATGAGACAGCTCAAAATCCAAAAAAGAGGGATAATGATTAACTATCTTTTTTATTCAAAAACCGACGTTTCGGAAGTTTGTTTCCTTCTTCTTCAGGTCATTTCTTTAACTGATCTTAAAAATCCTGAAGAAGGAGGCAATAAATCTCCGAAACATTGGTTTTTGAATAAAAAAGATAGTTAATCATTATCCCTCTTATTTGAATTTTGGGCTGCCTCATCAAAATCCATTCAAATAAATTTAATATTTTTAGTATAAAAATAAGCTGACGTGTTCTGATGTGGCCATCCACTTGACTTTACCATACAACCTGGCTCCTCACTTATATTTAATATTTAATAAAATTGTTTATAATCATGTAGGGGGGGGGGGGGGGGAATTTTTCATTTTATACTCCTGGGGACCCACTGATTATGTATACAAAATTTGGTTGAGTTTGGTAAATGGCCACGATTTTCATTTTTTTGACCTCCCCCCCATTTTGGGCGGTTAGATTTTGCATTTTTAGAGTTCTGGGGGCCCACTGATTATGTATACAAAATTTGGTTGAGTTTGGTAAATGGCCAAGATTTTCATTTTTTGACCCTCCACCCCCCCCCCCCCCATTTTGGGCTGTTAGATTTTGCATTTTTAGACTTCTGGGGGTCCACTGATTATGTATACAAAATTTGGTTGAGTTTGCTCAAACGACTTAGATTTTTAATTTTTAACCCCCCCTCCACCCCCCTTAATTTTGGGTCGATATGCACCAAAATCTAATCAGCTCTTAATCTCAATGGACAAAAATTACGTGTGAAATTTGGTTTCGATATTCACACTAGTTTTTGAGCTAGCTCGTCCACAGAAATTTGGTAACGCACAGACTAACTGACTAACAGACATTTTGACAAAACAATTATTATTTCGAAAAATATAATTTTTTCGATGTTCACTTATTAGAGCTTTTTTGTAGAGCGAAATGCCATGGTTTCGCTCAATTTTTTTTATCGAAATAGTTTCATCCGTTTTTTTAGATATTTTGAAAAAAGAAGGAAAAAAAAACACTTTTATCATGCACTATTACAATACTTGACCATACCCTGTATGGTAAAGTAAAAAAACTTGTTAAAATGATAAATTTTAATAGTTAGAATATAGAATTCAGAATTAAAAATGTAAATATTGTGAAATTACTAAAAAAAATCTAATTAATATTCTAATTTCACCCGGATGATTAAAAAAAAAATTAAACTTCTAGATAATCATAAATAAATTGAAAATAGTGAGTTTTTTGAATTTTAAAAAAAATTGCATTTGCCTAAAATTCTACTAACAGGCCAAGCAAGCTAAGAGACTAAATTCCTTAAAATGAGAACATGTTAATTAAACTTAAATACCAAAAATGCTATCTGGGCAATTGGTTATCCTTTGAGACAAGCCAGCTTTGAGATAATATATATCTCTGAGTGAAATTCATTTGCGGGTTTTGTATGTTAGATGTAGTTAGTACATCTCAAAGGATCGCCAAATACTTGGGCAGCGTTTTAAGTACTTAAGTTTGATTTCTAAGAGAGAAGTGGCTCTCCTGGCTATTAAACTTATATGTATAATGAAATCTTTGATATCCAGAGGAATTTCCCATTTTGGATTTAAATTAATAATAAAATAAATATATTAATATTTGGTACTAGACTACGAAAAAAACTCAAAAATCCAAGAGTACCTAGAAAACCTCACTCCAAATGAAAAAACAGACTACTCACTATGGAAAGCCACAAGAAGATTAAAAAGAGGAAAAGAATTTAACTCACCAATCAGAAGCCAAGCAAATGATTGGGCCCGATCTAATGAAGAGAAATCCCAGGCATTTGCCACACATCTCTCATCAACCTTCCAGCCCTTCCCCTCAAATGACAAGCACATAGATAATGAAATAAGTAAATATATGGACTCCCCTCAACAAATGGACTACCCCATTAACAAATTTACTACCTCTGAAATAATAGAATTAATAAAAGAAATAAGCCCTAAAAAATCACCCGGACATGACCTTATCTCCGGAAAAATACTAAAAGAAGCCACCCAAACTTGCTACAAAGCCATTACGCAAATATTCAACGCCATAATTCGCATCAACTATTTCCCCAGCTTATGGAAGTTGGCCGAAATAATTATGATACTAAAACCAGGGAAAAAGCCGGACGAAGTAAAGTCATACAGACCGATCAGCCTCCTCCCAATCTTCTCAAAAATCTTCGAAAAACTACTCATGAAGAGACTACACCCAATAATTCAAGAAAGAAGACTCCTCCCAAATCATCAGTTTGGCTTCAGAAGAAATCATGGAACCATAGAACAAGTCCACCGCGTAGTCAACGAAATCCAAATGGCCATGGAGTCGAGGAAATACTGCTCCGCAGTGTTTCTGGACGTGACTCAGGCCTTCGACAAGGTTTGGCACGACGGTCTACTATACAAACTAAAAAGAGACTTACCATACCATTACTACCAAATCATAAAATCGTACCTAAAAGACAGACACTTCTACGTCAAATATGGAACTGACTACTCCAAACTATATCCAATTCAGTCAGGTGTGCCCCAGGGTAGCGCGCTTGGGCCGCTTCTATACCTCTTATACACAGCTGACCTACCC
This sequence comes from Forficula auricularia, assembly GCA_024734495.1. NCBI lineage: Eukaryota > Metazoa > Arthropoda > Insecta > Dermaptera > Forficulidae > Forficula > Forficula auricularia. The sequence goes on along the minus strand of JALMQS010000099.1, from coordinate 75,596,643 downwards.
ACTACAAATTTGACCACCATTGCAACTTTCGCTGACGACACTGCTATCCTCTCAACCGACAACGACCCCGAACTAGCCTCTCGTAAACTACAAATTACCCTCAATGATATCGAAAAGTGGCTCAACACTTGGAGAATCAACGTCAATGAGACTAAATCAGTTCATGTAACTTTCACCCTAAAAAAAGGCTCTTGCCCCATGATCAAAATCTTCAATAAACCCATCCCCCAGGCTAGCGACGCAAAGTACCTAGGAATGCATCTGGACAGAAGGCTAACCTGGCAAAAGCACATCAAGACAAAACGTAAACAACTGGGACTTAAACTCCAAAAATCATACTGGCTAATTGGAAGACGCTCACAAATGACTAAAAGCAACAAAATACTTATCTACAAAACAATACTAAAACCAATATGGACATATGGTATACAACTCTGGGGCTCAGCAGCCGAATCCAACATAGAAATTATTCAAAGATTTCAAAACAAAGTGCTGAGAGCAATCGCTGATGCCCCGAGCTGGGTACCAAACTGCACAATACTAAAAGACATAGAAATCCCCTCAGTCAAAGATGAAATAAGACATCACAGCCACACGTACCTAAACAAACTGACTCACCACCCCAATGAGTATGCTCAAGACATAATATCAACACTACCACCAACAAGATTAAAAAAACACAGACCAATCGACCTACCGCAGCGCTTCACGTGATCACGCCAAACCTTTTCTTTCTTTTTATATTTTTAGTTTAGTTCTAATTTATTTTTAAACATAGTTTAAATACAAAATTCACACCTTAATGTAAAGCTCAATGGAGCTCTCATTATTCTACCTCAAATATTGTTAATACTAACCATGTCATTTTTTCATTTATTGTCTGTAAATAAGCTTATTGCCCGCAAGGGCAGATTGCCGATGTATACTATGGAGTCTAATAAAAAAAAAAAAAAAAAAAAAAAAA
>JALMQS010000099.1:75538447-75595579 GCA_024734495.1 Forficula auricularia | reverse complement strand
TATGGAGTCTAATAAAAAAAAAAAAAAAAAAAAAAAAATATTTGGTATTCATTTATTTGAAAAGTTTTTGTTTGCTGAGAGTTGTTGATTCACAAAGAGAAACAAAGAGGTTGTCCTGTGCTTGATGCAAATAAACATACACACATAATTAATAGGGATTGTGGCGTTGGTGCAAGGTGAAACATCTTTAATGAAGATAAAAGTAAATAAATATGAAATATTCATTTACTATGAGTTAAGATTTCTAGGAAACTTGTTTCACATTAAAATTAAAAAAATAAAAGAGGTAAATTTTTTCAATATATATATTTCGATCTTACAGCTAGAAATCTTAACTCATAGTAAATGAATATTTCATATTTATTTACTTTTATCTTCATACACACATATACTAGCCTCGTCCCATCTCAATTGGCCCACCAATATTTTTTCTTTTTAAATAAAATTATGCTAATTCACGGTAAATTTAATTTAAGTATTTATTTTTATTATCATTTGGAACAACATTTTAAACAATTTAAAACATTTTATTGTAACATTTAATTTAAAATTATTTTTTAATTCTTAAAAACATATTTTTATAAAAAATAGTTCTTTGCTTTTTACGATTTTTTTTTTAAGAATCTTTGAATATGTGAAATAATCAAGTAGGCTATGCCTTTTTCCAACAAAAGAAAGTTTGTTTTGTTTATTATCAGTAAACATGACTCGTGGAAAGGTTGTTGATGAAAAAATTCGCTCAATTATTATCAATTTATTTAAAAAGGGAAAATCAAACGCTCAAATTGGCGATCTAGTTAATTTATCAAAGTTTACTGTTAGAAATATTATTCGAGCTTATAAAACAACGGGTTCAATAGCTACAAAACCTCGGTATGCGTCGAAATCCAAAATATCAGATGATGATAGAAGGGCATTGAAGAAGATTATTAGAAAAAACAGGCGTTCGAACTATGGTGAATTATGTGTTCTTTGGAGCGATGCTGTGGGGCGAAGTGTTTCAAGATCCACGTGCCATAGAGAAGCCCTTAAGTTAGGTTTTAAAACTTACAAGGTAATTTTATTGCAACTTGTTCCAAATTTTTTTTTTTGTAATTTTACTAATTTTTTTTAGGCGAAAGAAAAGCCACTCTTGACATTAAAACAAAAGAAAAACCGGCTTAAATGGGCTAAAAGTCACATTAATTGGACGAGTGGTGAATGGAATAGTGTCCATTGGAGTGATGACTCTCGTTTTGAAGTTTGTGTTGGGGACAATCGAAGCAGAGTGATTCGTCAGAAAAATGAAGCTTTCAATTCAGATTGTATAAAAAAGAAAGTAAAATTTCCTGCTTCAGTTATGGTATGGGGTTCAATGTCTGCTAGAGGTGTTGGAAAACTTCACTTCATTGATGGAATTGTAAACACCAATAAATATTTAGAGATTTAAAAAAAATCGTTGCTTCCAACAATGGCAGATGCATTGCAGAATAATAATAATTTGTGTTCCAATAAGACGGGTAGGCCTTCCATACATCAAGACAATCTTTAAAATGGCTCTCTGATCATAATGTTCCACTTTTGGAGTGGGTGGCAAACAGTCCCGACTTGTCACCAATATAAACTCTTTGGCACACAATGAAAAAGCTATTATGAATACAACCAGCTAGAAACGTAGTCGAATTAAAAGACAAACTTCAAAATATTTGGGATACTTTCACTCAAGATGAGTGTCAAAACTTAATAAGTACGTTGTCCAAAAGAATTCAAGCCGTAATTAAAAATAAAGGCGACGTCACACAGCGGTAAAGGTTTTGAATTTTAATGTTTTCCTAGTTTTTAACAATTAAAAAATAATTTTAAGTTAAATGTTACAATAAAGTGTTTTAAATTGTTTAAAATATTGTTCCAAATGATAATAAAAATAAATATTCAAATTAAATTTACCGTGAATTAGCAAAATTTTATTTAAAAAGAAAAAACATAGGTGGGCCAATTGAGATGGGACGGGGCTCGTAAATAAATATAAATTTTTTATTGATGCTTTGGGGGTTTAGTTATTAAAAAGTTTCAGCTAAAACCATTCGAAATTTAAATAGAATGACAACTACTTAAAAACGACTCCAGAACTAGTGTCAAAATGTCATCCATTCTGGTGAGATTATCGCACTAAAAATGTGCCGAAACTTCTCTTTTGATATATAAATATAAATAGGAAATAAATACCTAAAAACTTTATTTTTATTTAAATCAATAATCATAATATTTATCCCGAGATAAAAGATTTAATATTTTAGGTGCATGTCCTAAATATAATATATTGAGGGAGGTATTCTTTAGAGAAAATGTAGATACTTTCTAGGGCAGTGTTTCTTAACCTTTTGTAAGGCGAGCAACCCTAGAGCACATATTTATTTTTGAGGAACCCCCTTGCACTAAAATATGAGATATTTAATTTTTCATCAAAATATCAAATCATGCTACTTTTATAGGTTCCAAATATAACATATCGCCGCCAATGACGGTGTGGCCACATTTTAAAAATTTGCTAGATTTTGTGGAAATCGGGTACAAAAAACTTCAATTTTAACCTAACATTTTTATTTTTATGAATAATATTATTATTAAATTTTTTGATAATGTCATTGGGATACACATATTCCCCTTCGGATCGGAGTTTTTTTTTTTTTTATATATATTCAATGTATATTCATAAATAATATTCTCATTTATTTGAAAAGCAATATTATTTCAAACGTCATTAATAATAAAATAATTTAAATGATGTTTACATTTTGTTACTAATGTGACGGAATCGTTGTATTATAAGAAAGTTAAGGAACTTTAGAGCAACAAAAATGGTATCACTGAGACAATTATAGTGATGTTAACCGCATTCTTAAGTAACAATTATTTGACTGATTAAAATTTAGTATTTTTTTTCTTTACATGACACATTTTTTGAGTGGTGATACTACTATTTTTTCTTTGATTGACCTCTAGGCCCGGGGAACCCCAAACCTCCCTTTGAGGAACCCTGGGCTTCAGCGGAACCCAGGTTGTGAATCACTGCTCTAAGGCATCTTGAGACTTTTCAATTTAAAAGACTAAAGAGCTTATATAATTTTATTGAGGGCACTCTGCGTCTCCATTCATTTATTGTAAATGATATGAAAATAATTTGATTGTTTTTATTCTGATTTAATTATTTATTTTATATAGAAATTATTATTTATTTTATATATAGATTAAATAAAAAAATAAATACTTAAATCGAGGGGTGAGCCGTGACCTAATATGCTGTACACCTACTTCCACTTGTACTTCCAAATATTTCAAAGTACTTCCAAATATTTCAATGTATTCCAAATATTTCCGAAAATATTTCCAAGTACTTCCAAATATTTCCAAGTACTTTCAAATATTCCAAGTACTTCCAAATGTTCCAAGTACTTCCAAATGTTCCCAAGTGCTTTCAAATATTCCCAAGTACTTCCAAATCTTTCCAAGTATTTCCAAATATTTCCAAGTACTTCCAAGTATTTCCAAGTACTTCCAAAATACTTCCAAAGAGGTGTACACCTACTTCCAATCGCGGATCACCCCTCGACTTAAATTGATAATTACAAAAAATGAATAGAAGACTAGTTGTTAATAATTATAATAATTTGAATAGAAGTTAGAAGCAGAAACGAGAATTGTATAAAATTTCAAATTTTAATTAATATTTTTCTAATTTCACGATGAGCCAGTCTAAGTCCCCCCTTCAAAAAACAGATTTCCATATATAAATAAATTTTAATAATATGATTTTATTATCAGAATAAATAAATGAATAAAAATGGGATAAATATGAAATATATTATATAATAAATAATAATTTGGTGAAATTTATTGGGGGATGTGGGGTGGCTGTTAAGTACCTGTATTGCTGAGTTCACGCCGCGGGCATCCCTCCAGGAATCCCAAATCACAGAGGAAAAGAATCCAAAAGAAGAGAAGCCACTCCCGGCAACTGGACCCCACGTCGCCCAAAATACAACTGGATAGCGAAAGGGAGGGATAGAAACACCCCCCCCCCCCCCATACCCGCCACTGCAATTGCCCATCCACCCCCTCGAGACGATTTCAATGGCCTTTATAGCCTGGCGGGGGTCAGGGTGGCACGCATGCGCGCCCCCGCAGTTGAAATTCAATTACCCCCTGGTCTAACCCCTCGCCGTCTCTTCACCCACCCCAAACAACCTATCCGGCAATTTTTTGATAAACTGAATTCAGAGCAAAAGCTTATCATCGCTAAACATAAAAAAAAAACGAAGAAGAGGGGCAATTAGAGAAAAAGAAGCAATTTTAGAGAAAAAAGAATACATAAAGAATGAAAGAAAATACAAGAGGAGGGAAAAAAAGTTTGAAGAAAAGTGGAAGGAAGAAGAAAGAAGATTTTGTTTTTGCAGAGGGTTTGCAGAGATGTTGATTCATAAATTAATAGAAATCAATGAGGGTGTCCTCTTCTAAATGCGAATAAACATATTTTTATTTAAAACAGGATTAGCAGAGAAATGGACAAAAATTAAAAAGACAAAGTTTTTAATTAAATGGCCCAGGCGTTTCGTCAATTTATTTTGTCTTCCTCAGTTTCCCTATTTATCATTAGGGATGAGCAAAGCAAGACCAAGACGGCAAGACCAAGACCAATTCTGCTCATCACTAATTAATATAGGCAGAGAGTGTGTTTGTAAAGTCTTCTGTAGGGTGTTTAGAAAGTCCTGTTCACTATTAAGAAAAATATTATTATTATTTTGATTTTGAGTATTATTATTAGTGATGAGCAAAGCAAGACTTCATTAGATAATTCCCCTTAATCTATTGTCTTCTACTTGAAAATGAAAGTGGAAGTGGAAGTAGGTGTACAGGATATTAGGTCGCTGTTCACCCCTCGACTAATGATAATACCAAATAGATAGTGTTTTGAATATTATTATCCATCTCCGGTTCCAAAAAAATCTGATAATCGAATTACAAATATATAAAATATAAAGGAACTTGCCATATAATATAAGTTACAATTATATTTTTATTAATTTATAATTTTTAATTGAAATCGTAATGAGTTGGATAAAAAGTAAATTAAAAACCGAGTTGTATTCTTTAAAGTGTCAAGCGTTTATTTTATTTTTGTCTTCTTAAGCGGCTGAAATAAAATGACGAAACGTTTGGCAAATTAAAGAATAAAACTCGGTTTTTAATTTAATTTTTATTCAATTCACTACGCTTTCAATTAAAATTTATAAATAAATAAAAATATGTTTATTTGCATCAAGAAGAGGACAACCTCATTGATTTCTATTTATGAATCAACATTTCTATAAACTCTAGGCAAAAAAAAAATATTTTTTCTTCTTCCTTCCACTTCTCTTCAAACTTTTTTACCCCTCTTCAATTAAAAATGGATGGGATTAGTGAAACAATTTAATATTATTTATTTTATTATTTATTTATCTAGAAATACACGATATACTCGTTCAAATGTCGTGTCCTATAGAGTTGACAAGTCAACTGTGCATAGTACCTACATAAATATTTATATACTGAATATAAATATAATTTATTTGTTAGACTATAGTTTCCAAAGTTTGACCTTCATCATCAGTATTTGGATTTAAGGTATTGTTTGATTCATGAAACATACCTTGGTTTAAATTTAAATTCATAGATTTTTCCACGTCCCGATCCTAAGGCATTTTCACTTCTTATTAATTACATAAAAATATTCAATGTAATTATTAAAAGTAATAATAATAAACATTCATTAAGCTACAAGCAATCTTAAGTTAAATATTTAACAATTCGGGCGCCCCCCCCCCCCCCAAATTACATTTCAAAAATGACATCCGAGGTGCTATAAAAAAAATAAAAAAAAATAATTTAATATTTTTTAGCGCATCTTTGAAGTCACTTTTCATTTACTTCGCTATATATATGCTAACCTCTAATACCATTTTTTTTTTATTTTTCACAATTTTCCAAAACAAAAAATACAAAAAAAATACAAATCTTTTAGAAAACAATATTCAAAAAGTTTATTTTAAATACTAACGTTTCTCCATTTATCAATGGAAATTTCAAAAATTGAAAAGAGAAATAATAAAAAAAAGTGATGCTTTTTCTATTATTTAAAAAGCAACAATAAAAATTCTCCGGAAACGTTTGGATTTAAAATGAAATTTTGAAGATTTGATTTTTTCATTATAAAATAATCAATAATATGATGATCTTAATTTTAATGATGGCCAAATCCCATTTTAAATTGATTACAGACCCTAAATAAGGAGTGAATAAGTCTCCGAAACGTCAGTTTATGAATAAAAAGATAGTTTAAATTATCTTCTTTTTTTGAATTTTGGACTGTCTCATCAATATCCACTCAATTCAGTTATCAGTCAGTCTCCAAAAATTACTTCAATCTAAATCAAGAAATATTGTTTTCTTTTCAAAAATATATATAGGTATATATTTATTATTTTTAATTGATATTTAATTTTTAAAATTTTTATATACGAATTCTATTGTATTGATATCGTTATATAGGCATTAAAATAAAAAAAAAAAAATAACGATAATATATAAATTATTAGAAGGCTTGGTGCTTGAAGTACCATTCAATTTTTTGATAATCTGAGTTCAGCTCAAAAGAAGAGAGGCAATTAGAGAAAAGAAGCAATTTCAGTAAAAAAATATATAAATAAATAAATACATAAAATACAAGCGAGGGAGACGAAAGCTAGGAGGGGAGTGGATGGAAGAAGAAAGAGGGGTTGTTTGTTGCTTTTTATTTATTTATTTAATTTTTGTCGCCAGAATAAATAAACACAAGCCCAACGAGTTGGACAAAATTAAAATTTGGTGGCGCGCGAAAAGAAGAAATAATAAATAAACGAAGGAGAGAGAATGGGAAATGAAGAAAACAAGAAAAAGAGAGGATGGCAATTAATGTCAACCGAGAAGAGAGAAAGCAAATCAAAAGAAATGGATTCGACACACGAGAAGAGAATTTATTCTTTTAACAAAATGATCCTTATAGTCAGCCATCTATTTGTCTGTTTTTCAATTCCGGTTTTAGAGCACGATGGAGATGAGGGGATGAGGGTTAATCGAATTTTTTCAAAACTGAGTTAGTACTGAAGGGTTTTTATGGGTAACATACTATATATAAGAGCCTAGATTAATTTGTAACAACGGTGAGAGAATTTCTTTAAAAAAATTACCCTCTTGCCTAGAATCGAACCGACGAACTAAAAGCATCAGCTCTAGCCATTACACCAATGCAACATTAATATTTATATCTTGATTTCTGTTACTAAAACTATATATTTTTGATTTAGACTTTGTGTCGAGATAATATTGTATTCATTTGAACTCGAATGAAAATGAAAAAACACCAATAGATTTTAAATCAAGAAACATTAAATAAATATTAATTAACGAGGCAAATTTGAAATATAATTGTCAGCTCGGATTTTAAACTGATGGCTCCAATCGATTTTCATTAACCAGGTAAATTTGAAATATAATTGTAATCTGGGCTCGAATTTTGAAATGAAAGACTCAATTCATTTTAAATTAAGAACATTAAATATATTGATAATTATTCCTCCCTCCCCCCTCTCCCTCGCCACTCAAAAATTAAAGAGGCGAAACTTTTAAGAGACGATGTATTTTCGGTAGTTTACGGGTATACATTTGGAGTGTGGTTTTTTTAAGAGGAATAAAATTTTTGGATCGCGATGCTGCCCGCCAGGGCACCAGCCCGGAGGGTCGAGCTTCGAGGACGTCCCGAAGACACGCACGAAAAGCTCGTCCTTATAATGTTAAAAAGATTGGAAGTGAAAAAAATAAGTTAATATCGAGAACAAGAACAAAGTATATTGAAAATCAACTGGTGTGGTCACCACACGACATTCACATTAGTTTCTCCCTTATTTGAAATCATCATACCAATTTTTTTCATTCAAATTACTTCAATTTGGGATTCCCCCAAGCTGTTTTGAGAAAAAGACGAAATTGAAAAATACCAAAAATCTTCAAACAAACACGTACTTCCGGTTCTTCGATTTTATCCAAAATTATGAAGTACTTCTTCTAGGCTCTAGATCAGTGGCTCCCAACCTTTTGTGGGCCATCGCCCCTTTCTGGAGGTTTACTAACACCTATTGCCCCCTTTTCATTTTCATTGTATGCCCAAAGTGTAAATAATAAAGCAGTTGTATTATTTTAAGCAATTTTATTATCGTATATAAAAAGAACCAAAGCAGTTTTATTCGGTTCGAAATATTGAAGCCTGCCTATTTTCTAGAAATTACTCTCTTGGAAAATTCCCACGCAAAGTCGAAATTTAGAAAACCCCCAATCAATGAATTTATTATTGACATCTGGTGTTTCCTTCAGTTAAAACGGCTTCCGACAGGACTTAATCTCTTAACCCAAAATATGACAAACATAAATTAAATTTATTGAGGTTCAAAAAGTGGGAATTGTAAAGTCCCACCATCCTATTGTCAAATACGGCATGTTCCAGCATCATTGGACATACCGCCTGCTGCTCCAAAATATTACCATTAAAAAGAATTATATTATTATCAACAAAAAAATACTCTAAATGCCGCGTTAACAACATTATGTTTCTTTATAATTTATTAGAAATTTAAATATTTTTTCTAAAAAATATTAATACATTATTTATATTCGAGAATGAAAATTACATTTAACAACTCGCAAGAGAAGTGATTCCATTTCTGTGCACTTGAGGGTATCTTAATTTTTCCTCCTTTGAATACTCATCGCCCCCTACTCAATTATCGCCCCCCGGTTGGGAACCACTGCTCTAGGTGGTTTAATTTTCAAATCCTTAAGGTTTGAGACTTAAGATTAGAATGAACGAATAAAATATTTATTTTGCGACACTTTTAATTTGCACCCTCTTCTTTTATTTCAATCGGGTTAAAATTAATACACGACTAACAAGTTACGACACTTGAAATTACAACAATTTACAAAAAAAATCGGTAGAACCGTTTTTAAGAAAAAAAACTTTGCATTTCATCTTAAACGGAATAAGACAAAATAGTCTTAAAAATATTACATCTTTTGGCTTTTTGGCGAACACCTTGTATATAGTTTTGTATATATCATATGTATATTTATTGTATATAGTTTTATCTGATGATTGATATATATCAAATTTTTTTCTATATTGACAAATTTCCGGTGAGTAGAAAAGCAAAATTATAATTGATTCATGTACTCGGACAAGGCCGATTCAATTTTGTTATCATTGTTTGTCATTGTTCAGCTCTAAAGATAGCTACAACCAATAGCCGAAACGTTAGCGGGAGTTAATAAATAAAAAGAAATAAATGAAAGCTGCACGTCTCTTATTTAAGCCATTACTAAATTAAAAAAAAAAAAAAAAAAAAATTTCATGTAAATGTCAACTTCCGGTGTCCCGATTTCAACCAAAGGCTTTCTGTACTCCTTTTAACCTATATCGAGCTTAAGTTTCGAATTTCGTAGCTGTGAGACTTAAGGTTTCCAAACGCAGGAGGTAAATACGTTACGTACATAGCAATGGACTTTTGGTTACTTTTTGGCCTCTGTGGGCTATAATATTAGGTTTTATGTTCTAAATCCGGTTTCAAACTATTAAGGGCATCAATTCCTTCAACCTAGAAGTCACAAAATGAAATTAAATTTTTTCATCTCTGAGATAGAAGCTCTGAAAGAGTCAGGACCCCGGCGATCGCAATTCTTTACATTATATCCTATTATGATCTTATACATGATATAGAAAATATATGTGTGAAATTAACAAAGAGAAAATGAATTAACGAAGGCCAACAAACGCAAAGTTAACCACCCCCCCCCCAAAAAAAAAAAAAAAAACAATGAAAGTAATGGACGTGGGTTTGACGGGTATAGAAAAGGAAAATGTTAAAGTTAATGTAAATAAAATTTTATATTATTATTATTAGTGGTCAGCTATTTTCCTGCCTGTACTAACAAGCCCTATATAAATATACCCTTAAGGGAAATAACAGTTGAGTTCCTAGTAAAGTTAAGGGTGGAACTTTATCCAACTCCCCCTTTAGGCAACCCCCATTGATTCTAGAGGAATGTATATAACATGGTGAATATTAGGTCAGCTGTAGCTAGGAATACAATACAGCACACAGTCTACAATCATCCATCTAAAAATTAATTACTCAGCTTCGGGGATCATATTACAAGAACAGGAATTTTGAACACCATATTGACCGAATTCAGAAAGAAAGCAGATAAAATTTAACACTCAAGTTTGTGTTAATAAAATGTATCTCCCTGCTAAGTTCCAATTGAAAGCTTCTGTTTACTTAAAAGTGTCAAATCGCTAAAATTTTGCTTGTTTTTTTTAGTTATTCAAATTTCCAAAAAATAAATTAATACGAACCCCCAAAATAGTAGAGTTTTTTTCTTTTGGGAGTGTAGGGGTGAGTTGGATTAATATTTTTTTAAACGAAGAGTTTTATAGACCTTTTTATTTATGTATATATATGGTATCTATATTTTCTCAAATAATTTTTTCTTTATAGTCTCAAATACTGTCTAAATCCAAAAGAAATGTTATTTTTTGTGATAATTTCGTATAAGCATGTTTTTATTTTTGTGTATGTGTATTTATTATAAAGTGTGTATCATTTATAAATTTAGCTAGCTCATGCCTAGCAATGCCATAAATTTTTAAGAAGTATAGCCGTTGCGTTTTTTGTGAATCCCTAGGAAAGATGTCACCGCTCCCATAGCCTCCGAATTAAATTTCGAGCCCGGGCCCAAAATCTGAAGCGGTCCCCTTATTATGGAATAAGTTTAGTAGACTGGGGGAAGACGCCCTAGTTTTTAACTTTATTTTATATAAAATAGCACTATGATTTTATTTTTAACAAACCATTTTATCAACAATATATGTACTTTTGTGATTAATAAAAAATAAGTTTCGTTTTGAAAAACTATTTTTTCCTAAAAAAAAATTTGTAAACTTTTGCATTTCGGCATCTTACCCAATCAAAATGTTCTTTTATCCTTTTAAGTAATATTTCCGTTTTTGAAAACTTTTTGGAGGTCATTTCCGTTCCATGATCCTCGATTAGACTTTCTTATGTACTTATGTCCGCGGCATTTCTAGTAAGAAACCATCGGAATAGTTTTCAAAAATTAATTTTAAATGTATAGTAATACAAACTAACATCTTACACCAACGCGAAAACTACGGCATCTTACCCCAAACAAATGTTCGTCGTCTTCCCCCAAAGCATTGGATAAGACGCCGGCCCGCCTAGCACAGTGCAGCAGTGGCAGACGGGGGTCATTACGCGACTAATAGAAAGACCACACTTCAAACTCACTAAAACTAACCGAGATATTTCTCTTCTATCAAAACTACGGCTAATATGAATAAGTAAAGTATGTTTGGATATGATTTCGGGTACTTACCAGACCAATCGGGATGACAAAATCATTTAAAAACACCACTTAAAATTATGATTAATCAACAAAAACTATTTGTATACTCTCACTGGGCACGCGCCTTTATTCCAACTTACTGGTTAGCTGTTTTACCGCATGGGCGTGGGTGAACCACGTGATAGGGCATCTTGTACAATACGGCGTCTCACCCCAATCTACTCTATGAAGAGAAATAATAAAAAAAAATTTCCCAGCCGAGTCCGGGCCCGGGCCCGGGACCCACGGGTCCACTGAACCTTCTCGTGCGGGGGCTCCCAATATCCCTCAATAGGAGTTTCCAACGGGATGCACGCAAAACAACTACGATTGAGATAACAGTATTAATCCCAAGAGAACATAGTTTCTGAAGTGGGTTACCATTTTCAGAACAAACCGAGTCTCATGTTATTTAGCTTCGGTGATTCATTGGAAATCGCTGCTTTGATTGAACATTCCAAGACAAATAATTCTAAATTTTTAATAATTAAAACAAAAATCAATTAATAATCAAAATTGGATTAATCCACTATATTCCTTTTTTAACTAACCTCTCAAATAATATTTTTATTTCCTACCCCTTTGATTCTTAATTTAAATACAAAACATTCAGGTAAAAAGTTGTAGGAGTCGGAATTGTTACGTGTGAGTATGATGTTTTTGTTTGTTGATGACATGAGAGATTATGAGACAGGCTTGGTGGATGTTTTTTGGACACCCTGACTAAAAAAACAAAAAATTAAACGAAAAATGAAAGCCAGCCAAGAGGTGACAAAACGGACAGCAATCAACTGAAAGGAATATTAATGATACATTTTCCGAAAGGGGTTAGAAAACAGACAATCAAAAAATAGATGAGTGTTTAGAGAACACAATTTAACAAACTAACGTAAAAAAATCAATTAAAGATGGTTAATTGATGGAAAGGCAACCAGCGGATAATGAAAACCAGAAATTTAAAATAAAACAATTTATTAGAAGTTCATTTTTATCCTCTTAAAAAAAATCTAACCTTGGTTATTTGAAAAGGGTGAAAATGGCGTTGTAATAAATTGTTTTATTCTGAAAATGTTGTTGTTGTTGGGGTTTCATTATCTTTGAGCTGCCATTTCATCAATTTAACTTTGATTATCTTTTGAATGCCTTTATATCAACCAACCAATGAATTCCATTAGTTCTGATAGATAATTAAATTAAAAGTATATTATTATACAGTGAAATCCCGATATTTTGTATCTCGATATATCGTATATACCATAGGTGGGGAACCGGTGGCCTTAAGGTCACATGTGGCCTTTTTAAATTTCTTATGTATTTCATAAATTTAAAATAAAATAACATATATAAACACTTTGTCATCTCTTTATTGTCAATATTTTCCAAATATAAATCCCTTTTTTTTCTAAAAAAGATCCAATAGAAATCTGGAAAAATGCTGTTGAATACCCATGCCTAAGAGACAATGCACACCGTTTACTTTCCTGTTTTGGAAGTACATACAATTGCGAGTCAACATTTTCTTTAATGGCAAAAATTAAAACTAATTTAAGAACCCAAATTACAGATACTCATTTAGAAGATCAATTAAGACTTCGCGTTACGAAGCTTCATCCAAATATTGAACTACGTACTTTCAAGCAAGAAACAAATGCAAATATCTCACTAATACTTGAATTACATATTAAATAACGAATAAATAATTTAAATTTTTTTTATTTTTTGTTATTTACTTTTTATTGAATTAAATTTTTGTTTTGTTTTATTGATTTAATTTTATTAATTTTTGTGTTTATTGAAAATATGTATAAAAAAATATTGAATTTGAAAAAAAAAATGAATTTGAAATAAAAAAAAATTGAATTTGAACAACAATAACTTTACAAAAGTTACATTTATCGGTATTGAAACTTATGTGGCCTCCTTTGTTACTGCTATTTTAAATGTGGCCTCTCAGCGTAAAAAGGTTATGGTATATACCGATAAATCGTAAGAAATTGTTGGTCCCTTGGAAATTGGTCAATTTGCATTGCATTTTTCATTTTATTCCCCTCGGTATATTGTAATTTTTCCGTTGAATTAGAGTCGTGTTTTGGGAAAATCTCGTTAATTCATATATAAAAATATGTACATATTTATATAGTTTTAATTTACTGTACAATCAAAAATAATGTAAAATTCATACTACTGTATTTAAATACAGTATTTTTTATGTATACACATGAATGTATGTACATATTTATAATAAAATAAAAATCAATTAAAGCTTTCGATATATAGTATTTTTAAATTTTAGTCTAGATATATCATAATCTCGTTATAGCGAGATATATCGTAACTTATCCTTTGACCCCTTGAAGTTCGATATATCGAGATTCTACTGTACCATATATGAGTTATAAATTGAAAGAGCCGCCCCCCTCGCCCCAGTGATAGAGTCTACACTACTTAACTTACTATATCTTTTCAAACCAGCTTATATAAATTTACCCATAAATATTTATTAATTATAGACAAATAATTAATAAAGTAAAGAGTGTGTAGGTTAAAACTGTTTTAATCTGTAAACTCCTGATGATGGACTAATAATCCGAAATATATTGACTTTGTATAAACCTCTTTGAGTTTTATTTTATTCACTGTTAAGCTACACACCCTTTACTTTATTAATTAATATCATGTTTCACCTAAAACCTACACCACTTTCTCTAAGTAATATAGACAAATACCATGATTCTTGATAAACACTGATCTGCTCATCTGACAGAGATAATAATTAAGCGGTCCAATTTTCTCAAAACTAACCAAAACGGTTATAATAAAACATTCAGGTGTGTCCTTAAGACCACACGACAGAAGTGATAACTTATAATTCTACATATTAGGTATAAATGGCTCTGTGAAGCCAGTTGACTGAATTTGTAATATAATATATTATTATTAAACGCTTTATATTAGCTTCACCTGAATGTATGTATCTATCTATGAATGTATCAATCAATGTGACTTTTGTTCTGTTAAATTCTGCAAACATTTCTCTATAAAAATAATTGTTTACCTACTCAATTTAAATGAAATTATATAAAAATAATAAAAATAAATGCACTTCATTCTGTTAAATTCTCTATAAAAATTCTCTATAAAATAATTAAGACTAATAAAAAATCAAATGAGCGTGAGTTTAGTGTTTTTTCCCAAAGTTCCCAACGTGCCCAAAGAAGTTTTCACTTCAAAAATATATTTTTCGTTAGCCAACCGAACTGTCTAAATGGCAACCCGAAATCGAGGTATACGAACAGAAGAACATCAATACATTGACTAGTGAGTGTATACATTGACTTTGTTTAATCTTTGACTGTAGTATATAATGTATATATATATATCTATATATAACCAAACTTCTTGAGGATACAAATTCTCTTTTAAATAGGTGTAGGTTTTAATGTATATAATTTATTTATTAAGGACTATATTTTCGAAGGTTTGACTTTCATAATCAGTCTTTATATATAAATATGTATGTACTATGTATATTTGTGATTGATTTCTCTTCATATTTTTTTATTAATATTAAATAGTAATTTGATAATTTTGACATTATTTCATTGTAATTGTAAAAGTTACTCCCCTAGATTCTTTTCCCTGATTAAAACAGCTGATTTGGAAAACTTCGAAAAGTCCATTCCGGGGGATGTTATTCCAATTCTATATAAGTGAAAGTGAAAAGATAAACGAAACTCAACGAAGAGGTGACAGAATGGATGGCAATCAACTGTAAGGAATATTAATGATTAATTTTCCGAAAGGGGTTGAAAAAACACGCAATAAAAAACGCGTAGGATGAAATGTTACTTCACCACCGGCTGATGACTGAAGGGGGTGGTTTAGGGGAAGGGGTTGAGCATCGTACATCGTACATCGTACATCAGTGCTCCCTGCCACACTGCTGGATGTCTGCGGCGGTTGCCATGACGACGACCCCTTTTCCCGGGCAGTGCCCGCGCCCCCGTCTGGGCGGGGCCCACATGGGGGGAGGGCCGGGCGCGTGCCGTATTTACTTTATAGATTCCATTAAAATGCTTTATATATGTAATATATAGGATCCATGTACATGGAAAGCAACTACATAGAAACTTTTCTGTTCAATAAATTGTATATGAATAATAAAATGTATAATGAAGTTAAGCATTTCAAAACAGAGACCCCTACGGCGGAAAAAGGAGGGCGAACAAGGGGGTGAAAAAAGGGTGATTTGAAGGTGGACAGGAAGGGCAAATGTGCCAACGGCCTGGCTATAAATTCCGATGCAAATGGAATATTATAAATTTGTTTTTATTCAAGAATTGTATTTATCCAAAATGGTTTCATATACAATAGGATGTGTGCAGAAAAAATTGAAATTTTTATTTGACGAGAGTAGCAGGGTTAATGATTTATTTATAAGGAAATGAGGGTGTCCTCGCTTGATACGTTTATTGAGTGACCAGCTTACTATTACAACAAAACCTAGTGATTGAAAAAATTTTATTTTTCCGAGAATAACAGAGTTGTTGATTCATAAAGAGAAACAAAGAGGTTGTCCTCTGCTTGATGCAAATAAACATACATTTAATCCTAACTGGCTTATAAGCTGAGTAAGAAGGGAAAATTTTCAATATCCACGCGATACTGACTGAATAATATTTATAATTAAAAAAGACTGATGATGAGGGCCAAGCCTTTGAAACTATAGTCTCAAACAAATAAATAATATATAATATACACATATAAGTTAAATTTGACGTCTTAATTAATAAGTTTTTTTTAAAAATTAAGACTACAAATTCTTATGCGGTAGAGTAAATGATGGTGATGCTTGGATAGTTTATTGTTTCTTTATTTTAGACTTTTTAGATCTAATTTTGGTTGTCGGAAGTTTGTAGCAGAAAAAGAGTTTATTTATTTGAATTTTTGTTTTAATATAAAGTCTTCTTGAAAATAGTTTACAATGTTTATGTTTTTATAGTAATGTTTGTACACGAGATTTTTTAGAAGTAGACACAGCACAGTTTGAATTTAAGACACAGCGCGATTTGAACTTTGAGAGAGGAGGGTTTTGTAAAGTTAAATATAAAATTATAAAATTATACTGGGTTAGATGGAGGGTATTATGGGTCTACCGTTTAGTGTCACACGAAATGATGACAACCCAGGAGAACGAAGTGAAGTACGCGATGTTAAATACTACGGGTTATACCGGCAGAGATTCACTAATACTGTCGTAGTGAGGAGACTTATTAGAGTCTAGCCTCGTAGGAGACCTATTATAGTCTGGCCTAGGAAGTATAGTTAGTCTCCGCGCGAACCATTCTGAATTCTATGTCTGCGAACAGCCCTTCTTATATGAATCAGCTATGCTGAAACTGCATAAGCTTGTAGGCTAGCGGAGAAAGAGGAAGAGTGCAGCCGCACCTTGGGAAAGCGATTCAGCATATTGCTAGTGGCTACAGGGGGGAAGTGGAAGAAATGAGAATCTTTAACTTATATAGGTATTTGATATATATGTGTGTATGTTTATTTGCATCAAGCAGAGGACAACCTCTTTGTTTCTCTTTATGAAAAACCCTGAAATAAAGTAATGAAAATTTAAAATTTCATTTTTTAAAGTTTAGAAAATTTATAAATAAAACAATTCTAAAATAATACTTTTGTGAAACCTACCTAAAATATTTTAATTTTTAAAAATTTTTTAAATTTTAATTACTTCATTAAAATATGTTTCACCAAGAACCTACACCATTTTCCCTTAACAAAACCTATTTACCCAAATCCAATCGGCTATTTGAGCCCTAACAGAATATTACTAAAGATTTTGAAGATGATTTATATCAATAAATAATTGTAAAAAATTTTATTGACTAATTTTGATGCGTACAAAGCTTACTTTATGTATTGTTAATCGTTTTATTGTTTATATTTATATGTTGATGTTGTTGTTAAATAAATGTTTTTTAATAAGATTACGAGTTCTTCATTAATATAATCGTAATATTGGCGCCCGAACAATGTGAAAATGATAGAAAACCTAGTAGACCACTAGCGAAGAGGAATAAGAAAAATGATTTTGCGAATATGGAAATAACGAGGGGGAGATATCGAAGATCAAGGATCATATAAAAAAAGGTGAGCATAGAGTAATGGATTTGGGAGAGGAGGTGAATAAATTAAAAAATGAATTCGAAAAAATAATAAAAAAATTAAAAGATGATTTGGAAGAGGAAAAAACAAGAGGATAGAGTTGGAAGAAATAATAAAAAGGAAGGAAAATTCGGAAAAGGGAAGTGATTTCGAGATTAATAGGAATATTCAATTAGCAGACGTGGGAAAATTCCTTCCGGTGTTTAGAGCTCTCCCAGAGGAAGATCCGAAGTTATTTTTAAAAAAGGTCGAGAATACTCTATTAAAATATAAAGTACCGGAAGATGTTTGGCTCATGGTGGTTTCGGATCAGTTGTTAGATAAGGCCAAGACATGGTGGCGGGTGGTCAATCAATTTCCAGCGTTGGATTGGAAAGATTTTAAAATGAAATTTCTCCGAGAATACGATAGTTTAATCGTAGTCTCAAAGTTAAAGGTTATGTTTTATGAGGAGAAACAGAGAAAAGACGAACCTATAAGGTTATTTATTGAGAATAAGATGGCTTTATATAAAAGAGTTTTTCCGGACGAAGATGCTGGTTCAATCCTTCAAGTTTTAGTGGAGATGATTACTCCACGTGTTAGATCGTCCATTAGGGGAATGAAATTCACTGATATTGAAGGGTTTATGCAGACGGTAGAAGAAATAGAAAGGGATTTAAAGGATATGGATAAAGAAGAGAAGACAAGTCCCACTCAGGATAGACGTTTTTGTGGATTCTGTAGGCGGGAAGGACATGGGGAAGACACTTGCTTCAAGAAGGGAAACGAGTGGAGGGGCAAGGAAAAAGGGAGTTCCTTGTCCAAAAAGCAGTAGGATTCCCTAAGAAAGTAGGAATAGAAAGTGAGATCGCAAGTCATATTATTTGTTGTGTGAATAAATTTTCGGAAATCATTAGGCCATCAATGGAATTACAAATAGAGGAAAGTAGAAGGGCATTAACTAATGAAGATGATTTAATTCCGTACTGGTTGAAGGAAGTCAAGGAGGATGAGTTGAATATAATGGAAGAGGAGAAACTAGATGCTTTTCAGATGAAATTAAATCAAAATAAGGAAGAGTTACTTCATCAAATAAAATTATATTTAGAAGAATCGATGGATGGAGCAAAAATTATTGAAAATAGTCAAGACAGGGGCAGGTTAGTTAAATATCATTCGAGTTATTTTAAACCTAGGAAGAAAGAAGAATGATCCTGTGGGAAGCTGCGTCCGTGTTCTAAGGATGGGAGAATTGATGCGTACAAAGCTTACTTGATGTATTGTTAATCGTTTTATTGTTTATATTTATATGTTGATGTTGTTGTTAAATAAATGTTTTTTAATGAGATTACGAGTTCTTCATTAATATAATCGTAATAATTTCAAAAATTACAAAGGCATATATGTAGCATTTCTTCATCAGTGGAAGTCCTATGGGAGATGTTAAATGAGTGGCTTTCCTAATACTATTTATATTTAGCCAATAAAAATTTTACAAATTTTTACTAATATAAATAATATTTTCAATTGAAATCGTCAATCCCGGATTTAATTATATCGCACTCCGACAAGAATAACTTCACAGCTCAAAAATGCACGAATTTTTGTCTCTATAAGTCTGACATAGTGACAGTTCTGTAGTTGCAAAACTGACGTTTAAAGGATGCGTCGGGGGTGGTATGGGTTTTGGACGTCCAGATCGTCTCCGCGCTTGCTGGACTGGGTGTTGCCCACCGAAACAAAATAGAAAAATATAGGGGCAACTCCAGTCTGGTGGATAATATTGCGGAGCGATTTGGCGTCGGTCAGGGTCGCGGCCATCACACTCTCGTGGAAGGGAGTGTGGTGGCATAAAGCGGTGGAGGCCCTCATCGCCCTGGGTATATCCCAAAAAACAATAAACAATTTGACATATAGGGCGATGAGGGGATCTCTCCTTAATTTTTACACTTTCAGCAGAAGAACAAATAGAGCGGGTGGCGTATGATTATTTTTTGTAAATAGAAAAAAAAAAGAAGAAATGTGAAATGTGAGTCAGGATTAATCCTGGCTCTCTCAGCCACCCGCTCTGAATCTGAATTAATTTGTTCTGAAGCTGAAAGTGTGAAAGATTTATAAATAAATTTGTGTAATGGTCTTGTGTCTTGTAAGAGGCGGCCCGCTCCTCGGAGGCCCAATAAACAAAATTATTCGAGATGTCGTTCTAGTAGGCAGTCAATTTAATTCCCACTAACACAAAACAATGTCACATTACATTTATTACAATGAGATTATTACAATATATTGTGTCTTTTTGCTTAAATATCTATACTTTCCAGTTGTTTTAATCTTCATGATTGAAAGTAATAAACTTCCACATTTCTCACATAAAGGCATAACTAACAAAATGTTGATGTTCAATTCAGGAAGAATGAGAAAACTATAATAAAAGTACAATTTTCTTTACCCTAGAAAAAATATGAAGGTGCTTAAAGTATATTATATAAAATAAGTAACTCAATTACTAACTAATAAAATTACATGTTCCACTAATTGCCCTTTCTAAGCTATTTGGACTTTGATTTCCCAATGTAAGTGAACTTTATTTTTGCCGTAAACTGTAAAAATGAGGTTTTTTTGAGTTGTTACGTTATTCTTTCCTGGGTGAGATATTTCTATTTGTATTTAATAGTAATGTATAAAACATTAGTATGAGTAATTATGCAGTGGCGTAACTAAGATCGGTTCTTCAGGGTTTTTATTAGCAAAATCCGTTATTTGCTCATTTACATTTTAACAATTTCTCTATTTCTTTTTATCTGATCTATGAAGTATCCACCTCAGAGCATTATTTTATAATAAATAAATAAATAAATAAATATAAGAGTTTTTAAATTTGAATTTTCTGCATGATGTTCTACTGCCAAAAGACCGAGATTACTTAATCTATCTTGATTCATGCTGTTTCTAAAATATGATTTAATTATTTTTAATTAGTTGAAGGATCTTTCTGCTCTAGCCACAATGAAAGAAATGCTTAAAAATATAGTAATGGGGTAATAGGGCAGTTCAAACTTCACATAAATCACTTTCTATAAAGGAATAATTGATTAAAATAATATCTGTCATTTCCAGTATAGTTGTATTGCATTAATGTCATTTTTAAGAAAATATACCGCATTAATTAATAAAAATTTTCTGATAAATGATTGCAGTAATGTTTTTGTAATTCTGTTGTCGATAGAAGTTGTTTTTCTGATAATGTTAGCAAAGTTTTTGGCCTAAAAAAATTTCCAATTTTTAAAATTCCTTCAAATCTATTTTTAATTAGTGAATTGACTATGTCAACTGTCTATAAAAAACATTTAACTTTAAATTTATGTTCGGAATTGACAAAATCGTAGTCACCACATAATTAATCAAATTGACGTTTTCTTTTTGATTTTCTTGTACCTTTAAACTCGGGTATTATTTCTCATTTTTTGCAAATACTTTCAAATTCGGATTTTACTTCACTATATTTTGACCTAAAGCCAAAGATGGAATCACTGGGTTCAATAAAACACCCTCAATAAGACGTTAGGGCCTCAATTTTATTTGGCCATCTTCAGTCAATTAGGAGTTATACACAAAATGCGGTACACATATGTGATCGAACCAAGCCTTGTCAAAAATAAAAATTTTTTTAGCTTCATGTGAATTTATAACGTGCCTGGACCCAAAAGGTTCAGAATTAAGCCCACAAAAATATAGACATTCAATTTTTATTTAATAATATAGATCCAACCCCTAGAGAATTATGTAATAATATTGTCTATCAAATTAACTATCTAGATTGTCCACCAAATTCTAGCACCTATATAGGGCAAAGTTCGCGTTCAATAAAAATTAGGGTATATGAACATAAATTAAGTGTTCGAAATAAAAAGAACAACACAGCACTCTCCACCCATGCAGCTGAACATAGTAATTCTTTTGATTACGATAATGCGCGAATATTGGTCAAGATTGATAACTACTATAAAAGATCCATAGCCGAAATGCTATATATTTTGTATCTAAGTTTCTGAGATTGGCTCGTGATCCCGGCTTCTTTTCCTTCTACTCTGTTCTTTTCACGATGGAGGGGCCAGCCCATACAGGCCTTTAGGGGATCCACCTTCTGGTGCCTCTCCTTCTCACATCAATATCATTAAAAAAAAAAAAAAAAAAAAAATATAAAAATAGCAGGTGAAAAGACTATCAATTTTAAAAGAGATTGTATGTTTCTATCCAATATTTACACATCTATCCTGTGTGATAAGAGCCAACAGTTGTTCTCTTGATCTTAATATACATATAAAAACCTTTTTTGGGATTTTTGATAAGAATTGTATAATTTGATTGAATGGAAGAAATGCATGTGATTTAAAAGTAATTAAATTCTAATTTGGACTTTTGTTTGTAAATAAATAATGATGAGATTTATGATGACCTCCCATAAGGGTCAATTATAAAAAAAAAAAAAGAGACTTTCATTCTGAAACCTTTGGGTCCAGGCACGTTATAAATTCACATGAAGCTAAATTTTTTTTATTTTTGACAAGGCTTGGTTCGATCACATATGTGTACCGCATTTTGTGTATAACTCCTAATTGACTGAAGATGGCCAAATAAAATTCAGGCCGAAACGTCTTATTAAAGGTGTTTTATTGAACCCAGTGATTCCATCTTTGGCTGATACCTCCTCCTTCATCTAGTACACTAACAATAAAATTATTTAAATTAGTTTATACTTTCTCTAACACACCTACAGCTTCATCTAATGCTATATTCTTTTTTTGTGACAAATTGTGTTGTGCCCTTAACTGCGCAGCCCCCTGCATTGCGGGGTTTTGCGGACCCTATTTACGCCACTGGTGTTATGTACAAGATGTGCAGGTATACTACGTAGTACATTGGGAGGGAAAATATTTTTTCTCTTTTTGGAATAATTTTTGCAGCACCTGTGCACTACTAATTCACCGTTACTCAGAATACATAAGAGTTTTTAACTTGTTTTGGAATTATTATTGTTCACATACCAAAATATTGTAATATTTTTCAGTTCAATATACCACGTTGTGTTGCATTATCAGTGCTCTTGTTATTTTTCACAAAGTAGGGATCCCCCACTTATTTTTCCCAACACCTATGCCAACAATATAATCAAGAAACCGATAAAAACACTAAAAGTAATGGATTCCATGCTCGATATTCTTTCTCCCTATAAAATTGTCTCTTTTTATCCTTCCGTTATTATATATCAAAAAAGATAATATTTTATTTTTATTGATTTTCCTTTTATTTAATGTTCTCCCAGCTTATATATATATATATATATATATATATATATATATATATATATATATATTGGGGCTGGCACAAGTGCCCTTTATTTATCTCTCTGTCTCACTCGCGCTCGGTCTGTTGCTTTTTGTTCGTGGTCTCAATTAAATAAAGGGTGGAGGAAAAGGGAGAAGGGATGAATGAAAATTTATCATAGATTTTGAAACAGCTATTTCAAGTGATGGTTTCACCTTTTGTTCTCAACTATTGTTATTTAATTAATGGCGATGAATATTCAATTTTAATGATTTAACAATATATCAAGGACAGCAATAATAGGGAGTTTTAAATTGGTGTAAAAAATAACAACAATTTTTAGAATCGAGTCTATTATGGAGAAAATAATAAGCTTAAAAATATGTTTTGTTTATAGGCAAATAGGAATTTCAGTGAAAAGATTTATCCCAAATTAATTTTTTGACAAATAGTTTTATATATTGTTTAATTTGTAAAAGGTTAGATGAGCCAGACCAAGACCAAGACCGAATACGCAATTCCAAGTCCAAGACTGAATACGCAAGACCAAGACCGAATACGCAATACTAAGACGAAGACTGAACACGCAACACCAAGACCAAAACCGAATACGCAATTCCAAGCTCAAGACTGAATACCTACGCAATACCAAGACCGAATACGCAATACCAAGACCAAAACAGAATACGCAATTCCAAGCTCAAGACTGAATACCTACGCAATACTGTGGGATTTCGTTCTCCGCTCTTTCGCTGTAAAGTGCTTTTGAAAATAGGGATTCATTTTCGCCTTGAGAAAGACGTTTGTTGTTTGCCCGTCAAGGTCTTTCGATAAAATGACAGGTGAGCAGCAAGGACACGCCCCTTTTATAAAAGGATCGAGCGCGGGAAAAATTATCCATACGTCACGTAAAATGCGGGAAGAATTAACTAATCAGATTAATTGCTAATTAGAGCTAATTAGGTTATAAAAGAAGCCAGCTCCTCGAAGCGAATTCAGTTGTTATCATTCAGTTGTAATGTGTGAGTTGTCACTTGTTGAAACTCATTGAATGAGCAGCTCTCCGGGATGATTGCGATCACCTTGGAACGATTTGGAACGAAACGGCTTGTGTCGAAGAAGTTATTTGTATACACGTTCTGTAACGAAGAAGCAATAAATGCGGGCCTAGTGCCGTTATTTTGTTAAAAGTATATTTTCAATTGCCTAGTGCGAATTCTTATTTAAAATAGCATTTATAACTGACTCTAAGGCCGCCAATAGAGATTATCATCTCTGAAGATCATCCCCCATCCAAGCCCGGCAAATCTTTTTCCAACTAACCCTTCGAGCCAATCATAATAAAAATCATTCATCATCTCAATCATTTCCTATAATACCAAGACCGAATACGCAATACCAAGACCAAGACTGAACACGCGATACCAAGACCAAAACAGAATACGCAATTCCAAGCTCAAGACTGAATACCTACGCAATACCAAGACAAAGACTGAACACGCAATACCAAGACCAAAACAGAAGACGCAATTCCAAGCTCAAGACTGGATACCTACGCAAGACAAAGACCGAATACGCAATACTAAGAGCAAGACTGAACATGCAATACCAAGACCGAATACGCCAGACCAAGACTAGAAATATTTCAACAAGACCAAAACGGAATGTGAAAGACCAAGGCAGATACCAAGTTTCTTTGAGTTTTATTTTATTCACTGTGAAACTACACACCCTTTACTTTATTAATTAATATCATGTTTCACCTAAAACCTACACCACTTTCTCTAATAAATATATTTTCATGAATATATTCATTTTTACAAATTTAAATAGCTAAGAAGTACGAATCATATAAAAATAATAAAATAAGCTTTATTAACTTACTAAACACTGTTAATTGAGCGAACATTAAACCTGTTTAAGTAATTATTGGTCTCTGGTCTTGCTTTCCTCAACACTACACTGGATAAAGCTGTTCATGATTAAAGTATGAAAACTTGTTAAATTAAAAAATAGGTATACATTAAGTTTAAATTTGGAAGGATAATTTATATTTTCAGTTTTGAAATTGATAAAGTGATAAGACGATATTTATTTATTTATTTTTTTAAACATAGGGTAACCCATAAGTATTAAAATCTAATTTGATTTTTATTCAAAGGTACGTGAAAGCGCAGATTGTTATATTAATTTTTTTCTATAAACGAACTTAAATTCATTTCAAAATGGTGATGGGGAGAGGATGGTGGGGGATGAGGGAGGATAAACCAATCGACTTGATTGGGGAATAATGGAATTGAAATAATTATCGGAAAAGAGTTTTTTTTATCTAATTAGATTTTTCCTCTTATTAAAAACAAGGACTAAAGATGAATAAGGACACTCGATGGTGGAGAAGTAATCTCCGGAATCGAAGCAAAAATACAATGTATACATTAATTAATGTAACATAATTGGTTTAATAAAATTTCAAAATGGTCCTAGTTGTGGGGTTTTTCAAAATTTTAAAAAATTATTAAAATGAAATAAAATAAAAAAGAACATTGTTGTAAATATGGTCATGGGAAGGGAGTATTTATTGCTCGATGCTCAAATAATTCTAAAATAAAAATAATAATGTAAATTTTAATTTGGAAATAAAACATTTTGTTCAAAAAAAGTTCAAAATAGACCCGGCTTTTTAATAATAATAGTTAACTCTTAGGCTCTGCCTTAGCTCCAACTTCTACGAAACAACATGTATTAGAACTGTATATTCCTCAAAGTTCTCTTATGTAACTTAAAACAAAATCACCCTTCGCATTATTACCATATAAACCAAGGGGTAGATTCACTTACTAGTTGTAAATCCACTGTCTAGATTAAAGATTTATTAATATTATTAGACATTTCCAAATCTCTAAAAGCAATATTTAGACTCAGGGTCGTTTTTATAGACGCTTATTATTAGCTAGTTCAAATTGCAAACTTAACATTTTAGGATCGGTTTTTCACTCTATTGTCAACTTGAAACTTTGCGTGATTATGTATTCTTGATGACAATACAAGCTAATATCAAATTTCATTTGATCTGAATTTGATTAATCGCTATATAAGTACTCATGGCAAAACGTTGATTTACACGGCTAAGCACCATCAGGATTGTTGGGGTCAATGTCGTTAATAATTTACTTTTAAACACATATTCCACCAATTTAAAAACATTTGTTAAAAAAAAAGGCTTCGATAGACCGATTTGGGATTTTTTTTAATAGAAATATTTCTAATTAATTAAGAAAAAAAATGAAATAGGTACAAGAGAGTGTTCATATTCCAAGCAAAAATTTAATACACTATTTACTATTTTATTTATTCAGTGTCAAATTAGAAAAAAAATATTTCTAGTTCTCTATGTTTACAAATAGAGAGTAGGATGCAAAATGACACATTTTTCCCCAATGGACACTCGATTACTATACAGGGTGTATCTGTAATGGAGAAACTTCAAAATAAAAAAAAAAACAAAGTAAAAAAATACATATGCCCAGAAAGAGTTCTTTTACCAGCTATTTACCATTTTGTTTTGTTTTTAATTTACCATACTAAAATATGGTCAAGTACCATAATTGTAATTGTGCATGAAAAATTTTTTTTTCTTTATTTTTTAGAAATACCTCAAAAAAGACAGAAACTATTTTGATAGTGCCTCAGTATTACAGTCGCTTTGTAGAATCCTTTTTTATTCCAAAATGTAATACTAATTACTCAAAAAATACAAGACTGAATAGAGTGATGCTTGAGGCAAACTCCTCACAATTAGACTTCTTTTTCATTTAGTGTGAGGCGAAGGGTGATCCGCGATTGGAAGTAGGTGTACACCTCTTTGGAAGTATTTTGGTAATATTTGGAAGTACCTACTTGGAAATAATTGGAAGTACCTACTTGGAAATATTTGGAAGTACTTGGAAATATTTGAAAGTACTTGGAAATGTTTGAAAGTACTTGGGAATATTTGAAAGTACTTGGGAATATTTGAAAGTACTTGGAAATATTTGAAATTACTTGGAAATATTTGGAAGTACTTGGAAATATTTGGAATTACTTCGAAATGTTTGGAAGTACTTGGAAATATTTGCAATTACTTGGAAATATTTGGAAGTACTTGGAAATATTTGGAAGTACTTGGAAATGTTTGGAAGTACTTGGAAATGTTTGGAAGTACTTGGAAATGTTTGGAAGTACTTGGAAATATTTGGAAGTACTTGGAAATATTTGCAATTACTTGGAAATATTTGGAAGTACTTGGAAATATTTGGAAGTACTTGGAAATATTTGGAAGTATTTTGAAATATTTGGAAGTACAAGTGGAAGTAGGTGTACAGCATATTAGGTCGCGGCTCACCCCTCGGTGTGAGGGATATCAAAAGATATTGCTCACACTACGATTAAACTTTGTATAAAATTAAAAATAAATAATAATTTTATAATAAAATTATAAAATTAAAATTTGTATAAATTCATATATGTATATCTTCGTGTGAAAGTGAAAATTCTAACTGTGATAACTCCCGTATATCGAATAAACTAAAAATAAAAAATAAAAAAAATTAGCGAAACCATGACGTTTTGGTCTACAAAAAAGAAATAATAAAACCGAAACATTTCTTTTAATTTATTGTTACAGTAAAATTGAAGTAAACTGATAAGGACTCGTTATTAAATATTTAAGCACTATAATACTCTGAGGTATATGAGTCAAATGGTTTCTCTTCATGACAAATTTATATTCATGTTCCTTGTTTTGTATTTACTTTATAGACTGATGATGACAAGGCATACTTGTCGAAACGTCTCCTGAAAATAAATATATAAGAACCAAAAACAGAAAAATTTCTTTCATTTTTTATGGGAGATGAATCAAATATAAATTATTAGAATGACTTTTTAAATATAAAATTAATATTTAAAATAAGAGTGTGTGTTTACCTTGAGTATTTGAAGGGTTTAACAATCCTAAACATCATCTGTTAACAAAGACACCAACAAAACAGAGAACTAAACCACACGTCACTAGATAATATTCACGCACTGGACAACAGGACACATTGGAGTCTCGAAAAGAAATGAATTTGAAATAAATAAAAAATGAATAAAAGATTTCACTGTCGATAGTAACAGAATTGTTTTTATTTTAGGTTAAAAATAAAATAAAATGAGAGAGTCTTCTGTTTTTTAAATAAAATAATTTTTAATTATTTCTAGAGACTATAGTTTCGAAGGCATTGCCTTCATCATCAGTCTATCACAAATATTTCAAATTAGTTACAAATTAAGATTTATACATAGAAAATTTTGAAAAATATATAATGTCTTTTCTTCATGTTTCTTCTTGGGAGATTAGAATATAACTGGCTCAATATCTGGGTTGTTCTCTTTGTTTAGGCATTTTCTAATGAGTTTTACCTGAATGAATGGAATGTTTTTACAAAAGGGTCAAAGGGTAAAAGTGTTTAGGCATTTTCTAATGAGTTTTACCTGAATGAATGGAATGTTTTTTAAAAAAGGGTCATTGATAATTTCTAGTTTTTCATTTAAAGATTCAATTGGGCTTTTTTCCAAGGATTTTAAAAATTTCAATGGATTCTTTTAAAGAAAGAAATTAAGGGGTCATTGACTTCTTTGATCAATTTAGTTTTGGATTGATCTGGAAAACTATGATTGTGAGCATTTAAATGCTCTGCAAATGCATAATTTTCATATTTTAATTTGTAGGCTCTCTTGTGTTCATTGATCCTAATAGATAAATTTCTTTTCCGTTTTTCCCATATAAGTTGCATTGCAATCTTGGCATGTCAATTTATATACACCGGATTTTTTCATTTTCCGGAATTTTATCTTTAATTTGGACTTAATTCACTTCCTAATGTATATGGTGATCTAAAGGATTGTTGCGTACCCTAAAGATTTTAATCTATGCTTTATTCTTTCGGACATCTTACCATAATATGGTAATATTAGTTTTGGCAGATCTTTAATTTGTGAATTTTGTGAATAGATTAAATTTAAATTCCGATTTTTGAATTTTACCTTTTAATATTTGATCTATTAAATTGCTTTCATAACCATTATTTATAGCTATTTCTTTGAAGTTATCTCTAGTTCTTGTTAAAAAATGCTCTTTCTTTAATGGGATACTATTTAAACGGTGGATCATTGAATGGAATGCTGCTAATTTATGTGACACTGGTCGACAAGCCATGTTGTGAATTACGGTATCTGTAGATGATTTCTCCTTCCTATAAATTTCGAATGTGTGTTTATTTTCTTCAATTTTAATTTTAAGGTCTAAATAATTTAATGTTTTTTCTTTTTCCTTTTCCACGGTAAATTTGATTTTTTTTTTTTCTCCACGTATAATGAATTTATATGTTTTATGAATTTATTGAGAATTCTTTCAGTCCCTGTCCATAAGACAATCACATCGTCAACATATCTATAATAATATTTGATATATTGAGAGAATTCGCACTTTATATTTAAAAATTGTTTTTCGAAATGTTTTAGAAAATTTCGGCAAATAATGGTGACAGAGGGTTTCCGATTGCTAAACCATTTTTTTGTTCATAAAATTTATCGTTGTATTGGAAAAATTGTGATTTAGACATAACTCCATTAAATCACTTAGGTCTGTTTTTTCTTTTATGTTCAAATTTGGACATGTATAAATTATCTGGTCAACTAGGTCTTTTGTTTCTGAAGGGGGACGTTTGTAAATAAACTTATGATATCTAAAGAGATTAATTTTGCGTTATTGGGGATATCTATGTTTTTAATTTTATTTATTAAGTCTAATGAATTTAAAATTGAGTGATCTGGTTGAAAATTAGTTTTTTCTTTGAAGATTTTATTTAGGCTTTTGGCTAATTTTGTTACACACGCTCCTGAGTAGCTTACTACAGGTCTAATTGGTATTTCGTCTAGTTTTTCCGATTTATGAATTTTCGGAAGGGAATACAATCTAGGACACTTTGGGTTCTTTTCTATTAACGACATTTTGGTTTTTTCGTTTAAAATTTTGGAATTTTTAATTTTGTCCCTAACTAATTTGTTATATTTATTTACTGGGTTTTTAATTTGATTGAAATTTTGTGTTTTCAAGAAGGTTTCGGTTTTCTCTTTATAAATTTTTTGATCTAGTATAACTATTGAATTTCCTTTGTCACTTTTTACTACTGTTAAATTGTTTTCCTTAATTTTTGATTTTAGTGATTTTATTGTTTTATTTTCCGAATAATTGATTTTGTTCCTATTTTTTTCTATTTCTTGTCCTAGGATTTTAGCACAAATTGTTTTGTTGGTGTCATTTTCCCTATTTTTTATTAACGATGCTGCCATATTAATAGCGATGTCCTCTATTTCGTTTTGTCTAATTGGTTTTTCTACGCAATGTTTTAGACCTTTATTCAGGACGTTCTTTTCGGTTTCTGTGAAAACGGTGTTTGAATAGTTTTTTATTCTATCGTTGAATTGGAATTTTGGGTTAGTAGGATTATTTTTGAAATTTTTTTCTTTTTGTTGATTCCTATGTTTTTCTAAATTTTGTAACTTTTTATTAATTTTGTCGGTTTTTATTTTCATTATACTATCTATCCTATCTCTTACTTGAGAGTCTACTGTATCAAATTCACAAGGGTGTAATAAATTTGTAAGCCGAGTGTGGGTATTGTATAAATACAGTTTGAGTGTATCCCTGATATTGTACCATTTATTTAATTCTAATCTTACCCAATTTTTTGTTGATTTCTCGATGATTTTTGAAGCGAGCGATGATTTGGTTTTAATCTTGATCTGGACGTATCTTGGAGTCAAATTTTTGGACAGGCAGGTTTTGTTGAAGAAGATATTTTTGTTGGCAGTCGAATACTTGAGGCGGAGTTTGTAATAGTTGTTTAGAGCTTGTTGTAACGATTCAGTTTGTAGTTCCAAAATGGTATCCTTGTTTAGTACGTAAAATTTACTATTGATATTTGTTTCCATGTTGAATTATTTGTGGTGTTTTTGACAATGGATTGACGATCCTGTTTCTTATTAGTTGAATAAAAGATTTCACTGTCGATGGTAACAGAATTGTTTTTATTTTAGGTTAAAAATAAAATAAAATGAGAGAGTCTTCTGTTTTTTAAATAAAATAATTTTTAATTATTTCTAGAGACTATAGTTTCGAAGGCATTGCCTTCATCATCAGTCTATCACAAATATTTCAAATTAGTTACAAATTAAGATTTATACATAGAAAATTTTGAAAAATATATAATGTCTTTTTCTTCATGTTTCTTCTTGGGAGATTAGAATATAACTGGCTCAATATCTGGGTTGCTCTTTTGTTTAGGCATTTTCTAATGAGTTTTACCTGAATGAATGGAATGTTTTTAAAAAAGGGTCAAAGGGTAAAAAAGGGTGTTTAGGCATTTTCTAATGAGTTTTACCTGAATGAATGGAATGTTTTTAAAAAGGGTCATTGATAATTTCTAGTTTTTCATTTAAAGATTCAATTGGGCTTTTTTCCAAGGATTTTAAAATTTCAATGGATTCTTTTAAAGAAAGAATTAAGGGGTCATTGACTTCTTTGATCAATTTAATTTTGGATTGATCTGGAAAACTATGATTGTGAGCATTTAAATGCTCTGCAAATGCATAATTTTCATATTTTAATTTGTAGGCTCTCTTGTGTTCATTGATCCTAATAGATAAATTTCTTTCCGTTTTTCCTATATAAGTTGCATTGCAATCTTGGCATGTCAATTTATATACACCGGATTTTTCATTTTCCGGAATTTTATCTTTAATTTGACTTAATTCACTTCCTAATGTATATGGTGATCTAAAGATTGTTGCGTACCCTAAAGATTTTAATTTATGCTTTATTCTTTCGGACATCTTACCATAATATGGTAATATTAGTTTTGGCAGATCTTTAATTTGTGAATTTTGTGAATAGATTAAATTTAAATTTGATTTTTGAATTTTACCTTTTAATATTTGATCTATTAAATTGCTTTCATAACCATTATTTATAGCTATTTCTTTGATTATCTCTAGTTCTGTTAAAAAATGCTCTTTCTTTAATGGGATACTATTTAAACGGTGGATCATTGAATGGAATGCTGCTAATTTATGTGACATTGGTCGACAAGCCATGTTGTGAATTACGGTATCTGTAGATGTATCTTTCCTATAAATTTCGAATGTGTGTTTATTTTCTTCAATTTTAATTTTAAGGTCTAAATAATTTAATGTTTTTTCTTTTTCCTTTTCCACGGTAAATTTGATTTTTTCATGTAATGAATTTATATGTTTTATGAATTTATTGAGAATTCTTTCAGTCCCTGTCCATAAGACAATCACATCGTCAACATATCTATAATAATATTTGATATATTGAGAGAATTCGCACTTTATATTTAAAAATTGTTTTTCGAAATGTTTTAGGAAAATTTCGGCAAATAATGGTGACAGAGGGTTTCCGATTGCTAAACCATTTTTTTGTTCATAAAATTTATCGTTGTATTGGAAAAAATTGTGATTTAGACATAACTCCATTAAATCACTTAGGTCTGTTTTTTCTTTTATGTTCAAATTTGGACATGTATAAATTATCTGGTCAACTAGGTCTTTTGTTTCTGAAGGGGGGACGTTTGTAAATAAACTTATGATATCTAAAGAGATTAATTTTGCGTTATTGGGGATATCTATGTTTTTAATTTTATTTATTAAGTCTAATGAATTTAAAATTGAGTGATCTGGTTGAAAATTAGTTTTTTCTTTGAAGATTTTATTTAGGCTTTTGGCTAATTTTGTTACACACGCTCCTGAGTAGCTTACTACAGGTCTAATTGGTATTTCGTCTAGTTTTTCCGATTTATGAATTTTCGGAAGGGAATACAATCTAGGACACTTTGGGTTCTTTTCTATTAACGACATTTTGGTTTTTTTCGTTTAAAATTTTGGAATTTTTAATTTTGTCCCTAACTAATTTGTTATATTTATTTACTGGGTTTTTAATTTGAAGTGTATATAAATTGACATGCCAAGATTGCAATGCAACTTATATAGGAAAAACGGAAAGAAATTTATCTATTAGGATCAATGAACACAAGAGAGCCTACAAATTAAAATATGAAAATTATGCATTTGCAGAGCATTTAAATGCTCACAATCATAGTTTTCCAGATCAATCCAAAATTAAATTGATCAAAGAAGTCAATGACCCCTTAATTCTTTCTTTAAAAGAATCCATTGAAATTTTAAAATCCTTGGAAAAAAGCCCAATTGAATCTTTAAATGAAAAACTAGAAATTATCAATGACCCTTTTTTAAAAACATTCCATTCATTCAGGTAAAACTCATTAGAAAATGCCTAAACACCTTTTTTACCCTTTGACCCTTTTGTAAAAACATTCCATTCATTCAGGTAAAACTCATTAGAAAATGCCTAAACAAAAGAGCAACCCAGATATTGAGCCAGTTATATTCTAATCTCCCAAGAAGAAACATGAAGAAAAAGACATTATATATTTTTCAAAATTTTCTATGTATAAATCTTAATTTGTAACTAATTTGAAATATTTGTGATAGACTGATGATGAAGGCAATGCCTTCGAAACTATAGTCTCTAGAAATAATTAAAAATTATTTTATTTAAAAAACAGAAGACTCTCTCATTTTATTTTAT
Source organism: Forficula auricularia (assembly GCA_024734495.1). Classification (NCBI taxonomy): domain Eukaryota; kingdom Metazoa; phylum Arthropoda; class Insecta; order Dermaptera; family Forficulidae; genus Forficula; species Forficula auricularia. The sequence goes on along the minus strand of JALMQS010000099.1, from coordinate 75,561,879 downwards.
TTTTAACCTAAAATAAAAAATGCATTGCAAGTGAAAAGAGTAACGTTACTTTGGATTAGATTAAAAACAACGAAAATATTTATACAGAAAAATTGATTTATCAAATTCTTAGGAAAAAAAGACGCTTTGAAAAACATTTAGATATATAATCAATATTATTCGGTTATCTGTTTTAGCGGATTACAGAATATATATATATATATATATATAAGTGAATTGCATATATAAAAATTGTGTGTATCTCACATGATTTTCACTTATCTTTTAAATTTAAATTTCTTTTAACTAATATTTTTTTATTTATTTTATCAGAAATAATTATATTTATATAGAATTTGTATATTCAAATTTTATATAAATTTAATATCTATCTATTTATTTATTTATTTTCGATTTTACTTTCATATACGGAATAAGTAACATATAATGTAGTATTCTAATATCATGGATGAAAAATATTATTGGTATTTTGTTTTTACCTTATAATACAGACTATGGTCAAGTATCTGCATGAAAAAGTGGTTTTTTTTTGCTTCTCTTTTTCGAAATATCTCAAAAACGGCTGTGTTCAATTCAATTATCCGTTTCCTCTTGACGTTTTTTTTTTTTTTTTTATAAAAATTTACCGTTTTGAGTTAAATTTTTAGAGAGTCTGGTGTTGGTGCGAGGTGAAAAAAAGAAAAGTAAAATTTTTTTGGAAAATTATTATTGAGTTATTCACTAGGTCATATACTATATATATTGAGAAAACTCTCTCTCTTTTAATTCTTACATGTGAAACAAATGACTTAATGCCTAGTGAATAACTCATAGTAAATAATAATTTTCCAAAAAATGTTTACTTTTTTTATTGTTATTTTCATTTAAAAATTTTAAATGGCCGCCATTTTAAAACGTATATTTAAACCAAAATTATATTTTTTTCTAAACTAGGCCTTTATATTGCTGATTCTATGCTGAATTTCAACACAATCGATCAAGCCGTTCTAGAGATAGAAATTATTTAGCAAAAGACAAAAACAAATGGTAAAATAAACTTTTCCGGACATATATATTTATGGGATATTTTTTCTTTATTTTGACCTATATAACAGCTAACAACTCTCTGAATTATCGCTGCACTTCACAGATACAGCCTGTATCTTTATCGTTCTTGCGACACCGCAAGACATGTTCCAGTGACTTTTATATTTTGTTTTCGTCTTTTCTACTACTAAACGTAAATTTTCCAGGCTATTACAATTAAAAAAAATAAAAATTTATATTTTTCGTTCCACCCTACTGTATACTGTATAGCAGTGGTTTCCAACCAGGGAGGAGCGCCTTCCTGGGGATGCACGGAGTAGTTCCAAGAGAGGCAGATAATTTTTTAATGAAAAATATATAAAAAAATATAGAAAAATATATAAAACCATAAATATATACAAACAAATAATACTTCATATATTTATACTTTTAACAGTAAAAATTCAGTGAATGAATATTTTTTTTAATATAGTATATCTATTAAAAAATAAAAGGTGATGATTTTTTTTTCAGGGAGGCGTAGTAGTATAAATGTTGAAAAATCCGCTGTTGTTGTATTTTATGTATAGTTGTTACGTACGCTGATGTTTTCTAAACGACTTAAAGAGGTAATCATAAAAGGGGAAACTTTCTCTATTCCTATGAGACAACGACTTAATAAAAAACAACAACATTTGAAACTAATAAATAAATAATATAAATGACAATAGAATGGACATAAAAAGAAACCTTTGTATGAACTCTTCCACCCTAATGTATACTGTATAGCAGTGGTTTTCAACCAGGAAGGCGCGCCTTCCCGGGGAGAGCACGGAGTAGTTTCAAGAGAGGCAGATAATTTTTTAATGAAAATATATAATGAAAATATATAATGAAAATATATAAAAAATATAGAAAATATAGAAAAATATATAAAACCATAAATATATACAAATAAATAAAACTTCAAATAGTAATACTTTTAACAGTAAAAATTCAGTGAATGAATATTTTTTTTTTACTTTTTTATAAATATAGTATATCTATTAAAAAAATAAAAGGTCAGGATTTTTTTTCAGGGATTAGTATTTTTTCAGGGGTAGTATAAAGGTTGGAATCCCCTGTTGTTGTATTTTATGTATAGTTGTTACGTACGCGGATGTTTTCTAAGCGACTTAAAGAGGTAATCATAAAGGTGGAAACTTTCTCTATTCCTATGAGACAAAACGACTTTATAAAAAACAACAACATTTGAAACTAATTAAAAAATAAAATAAATGACACTAGAATGGGCACAAAAGAAACCTTTGTCTGAGCTTAAAATAAAAGAGATTTAGTTTAAAAGAAGCAGCCGGATAGTTGAATATCTATGCGCCTGCCTCCCTGTCACGCATAAATCTGTCCGTACTCAACAACCAAAAGCAATTCCTCTCCGGGTTCATTTTTTTTTCTTTTTTTTCTTTTGCTTTAATCTAGATAGATCAGCGTATCTAACTTCTCGCAATTCCCACCCTTAACTTCCCTTCTACGCCCCCGCCACTCTCACTCTCTTAGTCTCTAGGGCAAGGCCGTTTTTTATTTCCACCCTTTCTGTCTAGAATGATTTCCACCCACGCGCTCCATCTTTTTCCCTCCCATCTTCTCTATAAACGTCGCCGACGTCGCTAAAGAAGAAAGCACGAAAGCGAGGGAGGGAAATGGGGGGACGGGGGATGAAAAAGAAGGGAAGTTACCCTTAAGAATTCCTATGTACTTGGGTCCTCTTCCCTCTGTTCTTCCACCCCTTCGACGTTATAATGGCATGAGAGAAAAAAGCGAATGGAAATTAGAAAAGTTTTTTTTTTTTTTTTTTTTTTTTTAAAGTCCTGTTTTATATAAAGGGAGCAAAATGTGCCCTAAATAAAATATAAACTAAAATAATCGGCTTTTCATTACATTCTTAACACAATTTTTATACAGAAAATTGATTAAACAAGATGATTATAATGCGGAAACTTTTTTAGGTTATGTTTTTTTTGGTGTAAAGAGGACACAATGTGTGAATGTGACGAGGGATGAATAATTGAATTTTCTATTAGTTGAAAAGCTTTAGTTGGATTTGATAAAAACATCGCAAGAATTAATCAACTAGAAAGTTGAAGAAAATTTAATTGAAAAAATTAACACCAAAATTAACTTATCTCTTCTTCAATCTTGTATAGCTCAAAAATTGAAAATGTAAAAAAAAAAAAAAAAAAAAAAACGAAAAAATTTCGATTCTATTAAAATTTTTATTGTCTAAGACGGGGGTCGCCAAACTTTTTTGATCATCGACCCCCATAAAAGTAATTTTTCTGTTAATTAAAATAAAACTCTATTATATACTGTAATGTACATTTATTTTGTGATTTTAAACATTTATTAAATTAATAGTACATTGCGTGTAAAACAATAGTTTTATGAAAAATATATTAATGATGAAATTTAATGCTCGTCACACGTGACATTTGGACATGAGCATGCGCACATATGCATATGACTTATAAACCAGAAGTGCAGAGTTCGTGCAGTGGCACGTAAATACTTGTTTCACCCGAATAAATATATGTTATAAATTTATGTTCTATAAAGAAAATGATATTAAGTCAATTATAAAAAAATTCACAAATTTTACATACTCAATTAGGTATGTGTGATTTGCGTATTAAGAACTGTTTTTTCTTAGACCCCTAATAGACCCTTTCGATCGGATCGACCCGCGCTTTTGTTAAATAGACCCCTGGGGGTCTATATAGACCACTTTGGCGACCTCTGGTCTAAGATATGATTCGGGTCTAGTTGAACCCATCTTCAGTTATTGAAACAAAGCAACTATCCCCTCCATACAATTTACAAATTAACACTACAGCCGGGCGATATTTTAAGGACCTCGTCTCTAACTTGATTTCGTTAATTTGAAATTTTTTTCCTGAATTCCTCACCCGAACCCCCACCCCGCACCCTAATCTCATTTCACCTCCGCACCCACCCTGCACCCCACTATGCACCCATTGCATCCCCTAGCCGGGCCTCCTGTACCCCACCCCCGCACCCAGTTTTTGCATTTCTAGCTTCCTACAGGCCCACAGATTATCTATACAAAATTTGGTTGAGTTTGGTCCAAGGGCAAGAATTTTCATTTTTTGGGTGGTTAGTTTTTGTATTTCTATGCTTCTAGTGGCCCACAGATTATGCCTACAAAATTTTGTTGAGTTTGGTCCAAGGACAAGAAAGATACGAAGCCTTTTGTGTTTTAGACCACAAAATCAAAAATCCCCCATTTTTCAGTTCAGAGGTCAAAGTTCAAAAAAATAAAAAACCTTCGTGAGATTTAACATTATTAAACCTATGTACCAAATTTGCATGCTAAAACTTAAAAACTCGAGGAGATAGAGCACTTTAAAAATTTCAAAAATTTACCCCAAAATGACTATATCTCCCTTTCAGAGAGAAATAGAGCAAAATACTTAAAGTTTTTTTTTTTTTTTTTTTTTTTATTTCAATGCTTCAGCTTTCTAAACTAAATCCATATTGATATCTTTATTGGTTTAGGAGATCTTGAAAAACTCTGAAAACACATTTTGGGGCCTTTTCCCCTGTTTAGGGTTCGAATTTCAAAAAATCCCTTTTTAGAACACCCATAAATTGTTGAAAAAATATACACTCCAAATTTCATCTTTCTAGGTCAAGAGGTTTAAGCTGTGGGTTGATAGATGAAACATCACCTTCTCTTTTTATATATATTAAGATTAAGATTACTCATAAGCATATATTTACAAAAGATTAAATAATATCAGATAATTTAAAATTATTTCCAAAATCACTTTTATTAAATAGAATAGAACAAAAGGATTTATTTAAAAACCTTTCACAATGTTCCATGGATTATATATTTAATGATAAAGACAGAAGAATATTCCTCTTTAGTACTCATTACTAAATTAGAACGGTTGACCAGTTTAACATGAAAACCCCTGTTGCAGTTTTTAATTCTGGAGAGGTTCTCTATTTGTTGCTAACATCAGTTGGGCTTCGTTTTAAGTAATTCCCGCTCCCCAGGGCTGAATGAAAACAGCAATAGGGCTTCTGTGTTAAAGGCGGCTCTTTGCCTTTAATTTAGTGACAAGCAAAACAGATAATATGTAGTTTAAAACGGAAATGACTTAATTATAAGATAATTGAATAATTAATTTCAAAGCCCCAAAACAAGAAGAGGATATTTCTCTTTAAGGACGTTCCCTAATATAGCTCAGATGTAGTTCGCCCTTTACCCTACTCACACATGCGCAGAAAGGCAAAAATACTTAAACTGCGTCGTTTCTTGGATATGGCAACATTGCATTTTTACCGACGCTAAAAGACAAAGAATTAAAAAAAAACACTTCATGAAACAGCTGAATGCAAAATTCCAGATGAGGCCAGTATAGTTAGGTTGAGAGAATTAGCTAAAATTCTCAAATGAACCAGCTGCAGAAGTTTTTTTAGATATGTAAAAATTGAGTGATTTTAGTGCGACGTTGCCAAGTCGCCATCTCTCACTTGTCATGCCATGAGAGAGAAAATGAAAACCATCAAAGGTACCAACTTTTTAACATTTTTCATACAAAACGAATACCGCTTGTTACTATTATTTTAACAGAAAAACATTTGTTATATCTTCATTTAATGATTCTAAGTGTTTCAAAATGATTTCAAGAAAATTACGATTGTAATTTATTGTAACAGTCGCCTTAACATCAATCGGGATAGGGTTCGCGTGTTAAATATGCAAATTTCAATGGTCAATATTTATAAATTTACTGTCGCAATGTCTATTGAAAAAAATTCTACGTACAAAAAACACTTATAAATATGTGTATTCAAATTTTAAAAAGATTGCAAGAAAATCGATTTATTAGGGAATGTCCTTAATTTAAATCAATGCATTTTATAAGAAATTACGAAGCAAAAATTCATTCTTAATAAATAAAGAAGAAAAACCAAATGCAATTGTTATGCTAATGCATATTGTTGTTGTCTCTCGTTTCGCTCTACTTACCGCCCTAGTTCGGAGAAGCCTGGGAGGGTAAAAGTTATGAATTTTTGAATTATGCCCCAAGGGACTGGAAACGGACGAGGATATCGAAAAGCATCCGGGGCAGAGGGGGGCGGGGGGATTATTAGAGTAGAGATGTCACCGGCGAAACAGTAAAATTCCCCGGGTTTCGTTTTAATTAACTTTGCAATGAAAGGGGATGGTTTCGGTTCAATAGCGAAAATCGTAAGACGAGGAAAGAAAAAGGCCGGGATCGACGGGGGTGGAAGCTGGATATCGAATTTCCAGCCCTCGGTGAGTAGAAAGGGGCCATTTGGAATCGAGAGGGTGAAAAGATATTATAGAGATATATAGATATATAGGATATTAAAAAATGATAAAATATTTTTTTTATGGTCGATAAAAATTGTCTCGAGCGTTAAAATGAAAATCCGGGAGTTTTAAATTGTGACATTTTGTGTTTTTTTATCAATTATTATTATAGAAAATCATAACAAAAAAAAGGGTGATATTGATTAAATTTAGAAAAATAGGGGTGTACAATATTAATAGATTTTAATTAAAAATATTGACTTTAAAATTTTCATTTTGGAAATTATTGAAAAATAAAAAAACTTATTAAGGATGTAAGCTTTTTTTAATTAAAAAATGATGTTATTCGAAAAGCTTACTTCACTCTGAATGAGTTTTTTTTCAAGATTCTAAGATTTTAAAATTAAAAAAAAAAAAAATAATAATAATATAAGTAATTAAAATTTGAATTTTTATTTAAATCACACATAATTAAATATAATTATTTATTGATCACGAACAAATAATACAATAAAACTACGACGTTTCGATCGACTTATTCTGCGATCGTTCTCAAGTATGAGCACCCACTCCGATTATAGGAAAATAAACTGAGCCAATCACGTGTCGGTCAGGCTTACTATATATAAACTCTAAGTACAGTCCAGTCAAAAAACCAACACACTAACGACCTCAGCGCCACCTGTCAGTCAAAAACCAACACACTGACGACCTCAGCGCCCACTGTGAGTCAAAACCAACACACTGACGACCTCAGCGCCCCTTGTCGTCAGTGTGTTGGTTTTTTGACTGGTCTGTACATGGAGTCTATATAAGCCTGACAGACACGTGATCGGCTCAGTTAACCTATAATCGGTGGGTGCTCATACTTGAGAACGATCGCAGAATAAGTCGATCGAAACGCCGTAGTTTTATTGTATTATTTGTTCGTGTTCAATAAATAATTAAAATTAATTAAGTGTGATTTAAATAAAAATTCAACTTTTATTCAAATTAATCACAAACATAAAAGGTTCAACAGCTATTACTAATAAAAATATAATAATAATCGGTCTTTTGAGATTTTGGTTTTAATTTTTTTTTGAAAAAAACTTATGTTATGGTCGATTAAAAAATTTAAGGAAAAAATGAAATCAATGTGGGACGTGTTTTAAGTCTTTTTTTGAAAATCTATAGATAGTACATACAAAATAATAATTAATTGTGTATTTTTCTGAGAGAAGCATAAATTTTGAATTTTAATTGTATATTACTTAACTCTTAAGCCCCTATAGACCCTTCATCCTTGAAAATTCTTACCCACATTGCACCTGTTTGCTTGTATGAGTTTAGTAAATTTATAATTCATGTTTCAACACATTCTTTAGATATATAGGTCAAATAGCAATCCGGAAAAAGTCTATTTGAAAAACAGAAAATTTCAACTAAATATACATATTAGAATGGAATGAAGAAACATTCTCTATGACAAATGTTGAATTAAGGGCAGTTAACTATTTTAAGAGTTTTTCAAATTATGCCTTAAAATTCACAGCTACTATAAACTATTAATATTTTATGTTCTTTAAATTAAGAGGGTAGTTATTCCATTTATGGGTGAGAAAATGATCACAAAAATCAAATTAGGTATGCCATTTTTGTGCTTGATGCTTTGAGATTTCCCTAGAGGCCTAAGTGTAAAAGAAACAACCCTCTTATGTGAAATGATTAAATAAGGAGAACTTTTATGAGCGAAGGGGAGATCACAAAATTAAATAATGCATATTTGTGAATAGACCATTGAAATTAGCCTAGAATCTATCAAAAAATATCCATAATGTGAAATGCTTATTTCAGAATACTACCCCTGAAAAGAGGGTACATTTTATTACTTTATCCAATCAGTATAAGAAAAATATTGAATTATAAAATATAATAATAACTGTAGTAATTAAAATCCTCAAAATGTATGTAGTTTGAATTTGAACTTGATTTATGACAAGAATTGAGTATCTATTTGAGAAAGAAAGATTGAGTTTTTTCTCAAAATCAACTTGTGATATTGAATCAATTAATTTTAAGAACATGAATTTAGGTCATTTATCAAAGATATTAATAGATTAATATTAATATCTTTGATAAATGACCTAAATTCATGTTCTTAAAATTAATTGATTTATGACGTTGGTGCGCCTGTATTTAGGCAACAGTTTGCGCGCAGAAGAATGAAAGCTGCGTAAGAGCTAGGCGAGTCCAGTCGTTCAAGGAATGATCCAGAGCTTATGGCATGAAATCACCAAGTATGCATAATTCTTAAATAAGCTTTAAATATTAGGTAGAGAATAGAAAAGGTAGAGTTTACCATATAAATATTCGAGTTATCCCGATTTGGTGCCTCAGTTCCATTTTATTAATCTTATTTTGCTTTTTACTTTATCCAATGCGAAGCATGGGTAAAGTATAAGAATCTGTCTCACCCCAAGCGGGACTTCAAAGGATCTTCAGGTAAAGACTACGGAACCTATGGTCTCAAACAAAGTAACAAATTGTAGTATTCAATTAAGTTGAATTTTAGCCCGTGACGCTTTTACCAAAAATTACATGGGAGTCTCGTCTATAGGCTAAAAAATACGATTTTTTAATTTATTTTTTCGACGACAATTTTTTCCACTCCGTTGATTGAAATGAAATTGAAAACATACCATTACTTTAACAAAATGAAGCGCTGATTAGTTATTGGTACATATTGACCTACAAACATTAGTACTTTTTTCTAAATATCTTGAAAATTATGTAACCAATTTAATATTCTAATTAAGTACCTTGAGGTCCACAAATAAGGTTATATAATATAATATAAAGTTATTAATGAAATTATATTTTAAAGTACTTTGCCTTAAAATTAGAAAGTACATTTTTTAATTCTTCAAAATTTATTCATTTAATTTAATCTACATCAAACATGTAATCTAATAAGGTAATTAGATAAGAATCGATCGTTATTTTTGATTTTAAGTCAACATGGATTTCAAATATCCAGTGATGTCTGAATACTAATAAAGGAATAAACATATTCATATTTCAAATCACTTTGGATAAAGTCTAGCAACGTCCCATTACAGTTTATATTTTCTACTTTTTTTAGAGGTTATAATTAACAAAAATAATTAAAAACTGGATAACATTTTTTGATAACATTTTGAAGGATGCGTTCACACATTTCAGTTTATCAATTTCGACCCGAATGTTGTTTTTCAGCTGTGCAATCGTTTTTGGCTTATTCACATAGACTTTACTTTTCAAAAAACCCCAAAGGAAGTAATCTAATGGTGTTAAATTGCACGATCTAACACATCGGCTGAAAAGTCCCGGGCCTAACAAAGAAAATACGTTTTTTTGTTGTTCAACATTAGCTTTATTCATCAACGTAATCTCCATCAAGAGCAACGCAATCATTACAGCGCCGCTCTAACATTTCGATACCACTTTTGTAGAATGATTTATCCTTTGCCTCAAAATAGGCCTAAGTTTCAGCAATAAACTGTTCATTCGTGAGAAATTTCTTACGTGCGAGCATTTTTTTGAGGTCTGCGAACAGCCAGTAGTCGCTGGGAGCCAAATCTGGCGAATACGGTGGATGTGGGAGCAATTCGAAGTTCAATTCATGTAGTTTTGCCATTGTTTTGATTGACTTGTGACACGGTGCTTTGTCTTGATAAAACAACACTTTTTGCTACTTCAAATGGGGTCGTTTAATTGCAATTTCGGCCTTCAAACGCTCCAATAACGCTATATAATATTCACTGTTGATGGTATTTCCCTTCTCAAGATAGCCGATGAATATTACACCACGCACACCCCAAAATACCAAGGCCATAATCTTTCTAGGTGTCCAGTTTACGTCACCATTAACTGAAATTAATCGGCCTGGAAACTTAGACTGCCAACTTTTATAACTTTAATGCGTTGTTCTAGCGTGTATCTATCCATGGTTAAAATCTTAGACCATGAAATATATAGACACGCCCTTTGATACTCTCCACACAGAGTGAAGTGAGGCCAACATCGCCTAGAGATGACGTCACGTTCTCGCATAAATATTTTGGTTTTATTAATTTAATATTAATTTGCGATTATTTGAATCCAAAATAAATAATCTAAACTACGATAAATTTATCTCAATGTATAATAATTCCTATAGTGGCCATGCTGTTTCTGGGTTTTCCTACCTATAGATGACGTCAAGTTCTCTAGTAGATGTTGGCCTCACCAAATCGACACCAGGGCGTGTCTATATATTTCATGGTCTAAGGTTAAAATTGTACATGTAGCCACTTTACAAATGCCAAAGATGAAATAAAAAGAAGGTATCGTTCAGAAATTATTTACTACTAACATCTAGGCGCGACTTTTCAAAGACCCTTTACAATCACGTTAAATTAAATTGAAAGTTTTTGTGCCGGGAGTAGCAGAATTTTTATATATTGAAGGAGACAATAAAAGAGTGTGTCTTCTGCTGGAATTTCCAGCAGAAGACACACCTTCAATCGCGTTAAATTTTAAAATTTAATTTCGAAAACTTCATTTTTAAAATAAAAAAAAAATAATAATTTAATTTATTAGCAGGTTAAAAAAAGAAAAGAATTTTAATATTATTAACATTTTAATCATTTTTGATTGGATTTATTTATATTTAGTAATAAAAAAAGTTTTGTTCTTTGACTTTTTCCTTTCTCTTGTCTCTCTCTGTCTCTGTCTCTTTTTCTATTACGCTTATGCAATTAAGTTGATGGCATTAACGCAGAGGGTGGCTGGAAGGGCAGGGGCGGGAACCAGTTTACTAGAAAAGGGCCGTCGTCGAGACTTTAGTTGATTATAAAGTTTAAGACGTGAAGTTTGTTCGGCAAAGGGCGGGTGGACTTGCTGTGGAGCTGATGGTGGTGGGGACGCCTCCAACTACAGACCGTTTACGTCACCCAGAAAATGGACCAAAGGGATAGCGACCTCCTCCGATTGCTACAAGTTTATTTAATGAGGCAACTTTAATACCGGATTAGATCGAAAGAAAACGGAGAGGGAAAGAATGCCCAGAAAAGAAAAGAAGGGGAAAATAAAGAGGACTTAAGAAAAAAGTATATATCTAAAAAACTACCTACTTTCCAATAAAGTTCAATTTATGGTATTATTATCAATAATGAAAAAAATCTTAAACCAATTATTTATTACTAGCTGCAAGACGCCCGCCTTCGGCGGCCGTCTTGGAAGCCAGGGGGCTATGCCCCTGGACTCCGCCACTCATACACGAACCCCACTAAACCCCACCCCGAAACCCAAACACCACCCCCGCACCCCAACCCCATTCCACTTCCGCACCCAGTTTTTGCATTTCTAGTCTTCTTGTGGACCAGAGATTATGTATACAAAATTTGGTTGAGTTTTCTCTAAGGGCAAGAATTTACATTTTTTCAGCCTCCCCCCCCCTTTTTTTTGGGGGGAATTTTTTTAAACAAAAGTTGTCAGAAATGACATCCCCTACAACTTTGCTCATAACGAAATTCCCGTAGAGTCAATAGCGAGAGGTGATCCGCGATTGGAAGTTGGTGTACACCTCTTGGAAGTATTTTGGAAGTACTTGGAAATATTTAGAAGTACTTGGAAATATTTGGAAGTATTGGAAATATTTGTAATTACTTGGAAATACTTGGAAATATTTGTAATTACTTGGAAGTACTTGGAAATATTTGGAAGTACTTGAAAATATCTGGAAGTGCTTGGAAATATTTGGAAGTACTTGGAAATATTTGAAAGGACTTGGAAATATTTGGAATTAGGTGTACAGTATATTAGGTAGCGGTTCACCCCTCGGTTAATAGTTTAGGAGTTATTTGATAATTCCTATTAGTCCGCCCCTCAAACCCTCATTTGGGGTCAAAATATCAAAACGTTGTATAGCAATAAATGTAAGTTAGAAGACATCTGATCCAAATATGAAATTTCATAATAATCCCTTCAGCCGTTTTAACGTGAATCGTGAGCAACTTTTCGTGGAAACCACGGAAACATACAGACATACATACATACAGACAGGAGTTTTGTTGAGGGTGTTTGCTTTCATAACTATGTTTCAAACGTGTGCAACCAAAATTTGGCGTGATTTGGACCAATGTCCAGACAAACTCTTAACTTTATATAAAAAGTAATATTGAATAAATAAAACTCTAAAAATGTCGATAAGTATCCATTCATGGAAATAGGGTTTTTAGAAAATATTTTATAAATATTGATACATTCAGATAAGACTAAAAACCTTAAAATCTTTCGAAACAAATAATTACTCGATTTTGAATTATTTAGCAGCAAAATATTTGGCTAAAGTTTTAAAGTTGCCTTAGGAAATTTAATGGATGGATTTGAATATTTAGTGAGGCGTTTTAGTATGTAGCATATTTGCTTATTCGTTAATTATTTGATGGTTTTTGTTTAAATATTTAGTGTATAAAAGTCTTAGGTGGAAGATATTAATTTCTGCTTTCTTCCCCAGGATAGTCAATATTTTTATTTTTGAATTTTTAAATTATTTAAAATACTCGTTAGATTAAAATTGAGACATATCAAAATTTGGCCTCCATAAATCTGGCACAATTTAATTTAAATCAAAATGTACTGACACCATTTTTAGGTTTTTATTTAAAAGTAATAAAATGTGACTCTATTAGTGTATATCTGTCAGACTAGACTAAATAAGATTAAATTTGGAATTAACCAATATATCTATATGTTTTTAACTTCAAATTCGGACTATTTCAAATAAAATTCAGAATTTATTAATAAGCAGTTGAAAAAAATAGGAAAAAGTTATAATTAAGAAAAAGTTTTAATTTAATTTAACTTTCAGGAAACGTTTCCAAGTAAACTCAAGTTTGTTGAATGGTAAGATATTTGTGTACCAATTTTCAGCTCATTAACTAAAACCTTTCAAGATTAACATTTTGTACTCTCAGGAAATGTTTTCAGGTAAAAAGGTATAATTTAATATGTAAAATATGCATGGTTTTATACAAATTCAGAATTTGATTTGAAAATATATGATTTTGATTTTTAAAATCCTCAATTTTATAAGGAAAAGTCCGAATTTGAAGTTAAAAACCTATATATTCATTTTAACAGAAATCAAATATTGTTTTAAAATTTTAATCAAATTATTTTATTAGGAGAGTCAAATTTTTTGTGAGGCCTAAGATAAAAAAATACCATTTATCCAGGGGTGTAAAACGTCATTGAAAATATCTCTACATTGAGTACATAGAGTAAAAATGTATTTTTAACCGACTTTAAAAAAGGAGGAGTTTCTCTATTCGACTGATTTTTTATTTGTGTCTATGTTACTTCATATCTCTGCCAATTGTAAACCGATTTTGATGATTTTTTTTGCATTGGGTTCAGTCTAGCTTCCGATTGGCCCCGTTTTTTCATTGGTATTGGACCTTTTTTTGATGTTTGTTCAGGCATAACTTCTTTGTTTATTAATCGATTTCTATGATTCTTTTTTTCTTGGAATGGGCCTACTTTAGGGGTGGTACCATGTTAATTTGCTCAAGTTCTGAAGATATGATCAATGACGAAATAACGTAAATATTCAATCCAAATAATCGAAATTATAATAAATAAAATCTTTTATAAAAAAATCTTAAAACATTCATTTAAAACCCGCAAACGTTTCTAGAGAATTTCTATATTAATGAATTGAATTTTATTATCATTTTCTGATTCATTCGCCGGACGCTTTCTCTTACGAGATGGTATAAAATAATTATCTTATTTAGTTACAACTAAACGACAGAAATATTAACATGAAATTACTTTTGAAGTCGGTGCCAAACATGCACATTTTATGAATCGCACTCGACGGATCTTATTTAGTACGTTTGGCGGGTACGCTCGCTTATAAGTATAGTTTGTTTGGCACCGACTTCAAAAAGTGATTTCATGTTAATATTTCGTCGTTTAGTTGTAACTAAATAAGATAATTATTTTATACCTTTTAGTGTATTTTATTTTATTTTTAAGTTATTTTTATTTAATTTGTTGCATTTAATTTTTTTGAATTCGGTTTTTTTTTTATGTTAAATAATTATAAATCTTTTTAAAATGACTCAGTAAATGGGCGGTAAAATACCAATTTTAGGCGAATTTTGTACTTTCCAAAATCATTCATGGCCTTCTTATAAAACATAGAAACATGGAGGTGAGAAGGTGAGTCAACCAAGTCTTCAGATTTAGAAATTCACAATGAATACATATTACATTCTGAAAATTTAGATTATTTACTAATTGTGTGTATATTGTGAACAAATATTAATTCATGGTCAACGGGTGGCTCTGATAACATTATTAACCTAAAGTTAAAAACTAAATCGATAATTTCACAGTTGGATATTATCTAATTATTTAATTGTATGTACGTAATAATAAATCATAATTTTAGTAAATTTATCTTTATTTTGTAATTTAAATTTTGATATAAATGTTTCGGAACATAAGGGAGTAATTAATTTATGGATATAAAACTTTTTAGCTCCCTATGGTGCCCCTTTTTCCCCCTATATCTTGTAGAGGTCTTTATCTACCATTTTTCAAAGTAATTTCCATATTTTTCCGCTAAGCTTATGAAATATCACTATTATTATTTTTTTTAAGAAAAAAAAAGATGATTTCTCTTTTCATAAATCTACTTAAATTAATTTTCTTAAATTAAGTGATTCTTTTTGACGTAAAGAACAAAATCTTTTAATATAATCTATTAAAACAAAAATCCAATTTCCAAGGGCAAACTCGACGTAAACGATACGTTTATCATAATTACATGCCTTCTATTTCTTCAGAATAAAAACAAATCATAAAAATAAATTCGTGGATTAGTTATTTCTTATTTATCGAAATCTTCAAAAGTTTCAGGAAATCAACCAGTATTTTAAAGTTTTTTTCCGTTTATTCATATGAAAAAGTATAAAATAAGGAATAGTAGGGAATTGGATAGATTTAAAAACACAGAGTTTTTATTAAATTGACGAAACGTTTCGTCAATTTATTTTGACTTCTTCAGTGGCTCATTTTATCACTATTTTTCAAAAACAATTCTTATAGTGAAATTGTTTTTTGACAAATAAAATCAAAACAAATTAACGAAACGTTTCATCAATTTATTTTTACTTCCTCAATGGCTCATTTTATCACTCATTTTCAAAAAACAATTCTTATAGTGTAATTCTTATAGTGAAATTGTTTTTTGACAAAGAGTGATAAAATGAGCTTACTGAGGAAGTAAATATAAATTGACGAAACGTCTGGCCCATTTAATGATTTTATCCAATTCCCTACTATTCCTGTTACAAATTTACTATGAATGTGAATGGTGGAACATTATAAAATATCTTTGACAAATAAATTATTATTGAATTACGTTAGATGAATGAAATTCAATTGAATTAACTTGTCATCATCATTATATAGGTACATAATTTTATTTGCATTATTTCATAATATAATATTTATTCGTAATATATGATAATAAATACAATTTTGAACCTGTTTACCTAGCTTACTTTTGTTTCCCAAACACGTGAACACGGGAATCAATACTGATTTGGCTTGTGAAATTTTATCAAATGGATATGATAATAGAAAGGAAAATCATCTCAGTAAACGATTTTTTGGGAGAATACTAAAAAGAGAAGAGTATTTTTGAGGGTCTTAATTAATTATTAGTTCTTTCGGGGAAAGAGGCATACCTACCTATAGTTTTTTAAAGATATATGACATGAAGTAGATGCAATGGTATATTTATTTGATATGAGTTCGTGGAAGTATAATAATTTCATGTGCTGTGAATTAGGCATATCTGATATATTTTCTTTTATCGGCGAAAGGTATTAATTCTTCAAAATAATCACATATATTTTTACATCAGTTTAGGTCAGGGCTGTCCAACCCGCGGCCCGACATTAAATTATAAACTTACTTAAAACATTGAGATTTTTATCTACTTACTGGAAAACATATCTGATACAATTTGACCTTATAATTTTTTTTTCTAAAATAAGAAGAAAATGGAAAATATTCCCAAAAGTTTTTTAAGAATAAAGGCAGACTTTCAATTTTGAATGTGAAAAAATATATCAAGATTTTCGAAAAAAAAAACCCAACAATTTTGGCATATTTTGAGTCCATTTTTATTAGATATAAAAATTTTACTTCATCCAAACTATTTATATAAATTTTAAAATTTTTAATGTTGATATATAATTATAATTGTACAATGTACATATGTAAATTTAAAAATGTAATTTCTGTAACTTTTTAAAAAAAGAAAAGGAAGTGGCCAAATGGATTCATTTCCGAGGTGATTAAATAAATATATATATATATTTTACCTGTAGACTTAATTATAGAACTGCAATCAGACATAGAACTAAAAGAAAAATTCAAAAATGTCTCTTTATTAGAATTTTACAAAAATTATCTACCCAGAAACAAATACTCCTGGCTTCACAATATTGATTGCCCTTTTAGAAATATGTATTTACCTAAGTACATAGGTGAAGCTATTTTCAAGAATTAAATTCACTAAAAGCAAAATTATAACCTCAATCACCAGGTAAAAAAATACTGAAGTTTCGAATATTTAAAAATTATTCTTCATCTCATATTTTCATTTACTAAAATACTCTTATTTATTAGTTAAGTAATTAAAATTTTTCGAAGTGCTAATTGATTTAAAAATAAAATCCCTAAAGAAAAGAACTCAAAGATGTTATGCTATTCCATTTTTGTTTCTTTGTCATGGTGGGTATTATTATTCTATTATATATTATTAACTTTCTTTTTTTGATTAACAAATATCGATAGAATTAATATACTCTATATCTGCGGCCAGAGAATTTTTTTTTCTTCAAATGTGCCCTGTGTAGGCCAAAAGGTTGGACACCCCTGGTCTAGTTAGAGTACACTTGCGAAGAATGGGAAGAAAAAGAGAAGAAAGTGATTTTTATATTTATGTATTTTGAGTGTAACTTTCTTTTAAAGTAGCTATTTTTACTTTGATTGAAAACCATATTTTATCTTCAATAAATATATAGAGTTTGGTCTCTTAAGACTACAGTTTCGATGGATATTATGATTATAAATTAAAGTTTTCGGGTGAAAACTTCTCCAAAATAATAGATAGAGCATTAAATCCTCATTAATGACTCTGCAGTCGCCTCCTCCTGGAAAGTAATGGCAACCTACCAAGAGTATAATTGCCTAGTAACCTCTCCAAATTAGCCGTTCGGAACCAGCGTTAAAAAGTAGGTCTCGTATATCTGTGTAAAACAACTAAACACACTCAGCACAGTTATATGTGGAGAGGAGCCGACACCCGTTTCAGGTATGGCACTCGAAGAAGAAGAAGAATGACTCTTGAGTTATTTTTTAAATTGTTTTAAGATAATTTTATTAGTAACTTAAAAGATCACGAACATGTTCGGAATATCTATCACAAACGAAGATAATAGTGGTTCAATAGGCTTATAAAGATTATGATGATTAAGCGTTGTATTTTCAATTTATTTTTCCACATTGTCTTTACATTCTAATCTCAATTCAAAGATTGGAACTTACCTTTGTCAGAGTTGGGCGATGTGGTCCTCTCCGCCTGTTGCTGCTGTTGTTGCTGTTGCTGTTGTTGTTGTTGCTGCTGTTGGTATTGTTGTCTTGCTGTACCACTTCTAGTCTTTCTAGGGGAAATAGGACCGGGGGTGACGGTAACAGTAGTGGATGATGGAATCGACGAGGTCACTATGTCCAGGAGGGCTTTGGTCGAGGGACTTTCAATGACACGTTGGGTGCTGCTGGTGGTCGTGGTGCCAGTTGTGGCAGTGATCTTTGTCGAGGTCGAGGTTGTAGTGGCAGTGATTTTAGTCGAGGTAGAGGTTGTGGTAGTAGTGGTTGTAGTGCTGAATGACGTCGAAGACGTAGTCGTCGGCGGAGTGACCACTCCGCTTGAGAGGGTGGAAGCACGCTCCACTCGAGACTGAAAAAAACAAAACCAATTATTAGTCTTTGATATGCAATAATGCGTTACCAAATTTTTGTGGACGAACTAGCTCAAAAACTAGTCTGAATATCGAAACCAAATTTGACAGGTAGTTTTGTTGCATTGAGAATAAGAGCTGATTAGATTTTGGTGCATGTCTACCCAAAAGTAAGGGGGTGGATGGGGGGGGGGGTTAAAAATTAAAAATCTAGGCTATTTGAGCAAACTCAACCAAATTTTGTATACATAATCAGTGGGACCCCAGAAGTCTAAAAATAACCCTACATGATTATAAATAATTTTATTAAATATTAAATATAAGTGAGGGGCCAGGTTGTATGGTAAAGTCAAGTGGATGGCCACATCATAACACGTCAGCTTATTTTTTGATAATTTGCCACTTTTTTATAATTTTTTAAAAATCTAAATTTTGTTATTTTTATTTTTTGATTTTTAGAAAATTGAACGACTTAAGACACGCATGGCCGGGTTTCTCATGGCAATACTGGAGGGAGCAGCCTGTCATACAAACAACATCTGATCTCTTTTAAATATTTGGAGCCAATATCGATTATCGGATTTAAAAAAAATGATATAATATAATTCTCCTCTTCGCACGATTTCACTTATTTAAATAAATCTATTTCCACACAAAAATATCACAATGCTGTAGATTATAGAAAAAAAAATACTTCCACATTCATATCTAGAGCCTCATTTCTGTAGCTGTGTCAGGACGAAAATGAGGCGAAACTTTAAGAGACTATGTATTTTCGGGAGTTTACATGTATACATTTGGAGTGTGGTTTTTAAGAGGAATAATATTTTTGGACCGAGACGCTGCCCGCCAGGGCATCCAGCCCGGAGGGCCGAGCTTGGGGGCGTGTGCCAAAGGCACGCACGAAAATCTCGTTGCAAATATTTGACCGGGTATAATCTGATCACCAATTTACACACACTTTCCCACACACACAAACTGTGACGACTGGCTAAAATGGACATTTAGTTTCTGAGGGCATTAAATAAAAAAAAAGACTGAATTATAGAATAAAAGAAGAGAATGACTAAAAAAATACCATTTTACTCTTTTCAACTCCCCCATAGAGATGAAATGTCCTCTTGATCTCTTGAGATAAATGTATAAAAAATTCACTATATTTCTGTTATTTTAAAATGGTTCAAAGTAAGAAGCATGCAATTTTCTATCTTGTTTCCTCTCTATGAGTACCTATATGTAAAATGAACTTTCAAGATATACTCGTAAATGGTTGAGAATTCGACATGCTTCTTGAATATTAATATTCACGGAAATTTGAATATTCCTTCCTGTTCTTCGTATGTAGTTCAAAGGAATAAACTTGTATATGAATAGAAATTGGTGTCATGAACATCAAATTCATCTGTATATGTATAGCTGAGGATTGTTGTAAATTTAGATAATGACAAGCTGGTAATCAATAGGTTTGTTTTTACAGCAGTTGTCAGCAATGTTAAACTAGCTTTAGAAACAAACCTAAAACCTGAAATGCTCAATGCAAGTTTTCCCTTATGCCAACTTGCATACAAAAATACATTTTCAATATAGTATTATAGGAAATGATTAAGATGATGGATGATTTTATTATATTTGGCTCGGAGGGTTAGTTGGAAGGATATGAGCCGGGCTTGGATGGGAGATAATCTTCAGAGATTCGAATCTCTCTTGTCGGCGTAAAGCCAGAAAAATGCTATTTTAAAATAAGAATTTGCACTAGGCAGTTAAAAATTTGCTCTCCAAAATATGAACTTGCCAGAAGCAATTGGAAACATGCTTTAAATAAAATAATGGCTCAAGGCCCGCATTTATTGCTTCTTCGTTACAGAACGTGTATACAAATTACTTCTTAGACACAAGCTGTTTCTTCAGCAAATCGTTCCCTGGTGAGTTATCTCCTTCGATGAGCTTCAACAACTGACAACTCACAAATGACAACTGAATGACAACTCCCAAATGACACTGAATGACAATTCGCTTTGAGGAGCTGGCTGCTTTTATAACCCTGGCTCTAATTAGCAATTAAGCTGATTGGTTAATTATTCCCGCTTTTAGGATGACGTGTGCATAACTTTTGGCGCTCTTGATTCTTTATAAAAGGGGCGTGTCCTTGCTGTTCACCTGTCATTTTATCGAAGGATTCTGACAGGCAAACAGCAAGCAAACGCCTTTTTCAAGGCGAAAACAAATCTTTATTTTCAAAAGCATTTTACATTGAAAGGAGCGGAGAATAAAATCCCACAGTATAGCAATAAAGATATACATTAAAATTTTATCAGGGCCTAATTCGACTATTTGGGTGGAAGTCTACTTAGGCAAAACTTGACTAGTGTAGTTCAGGTATAACCAAATTTAGAATTTAATAAATAAATGATGAAAAACCCTCACGAAAGCTCGTATGGTCAGTTTAGGCTCAAGGATTCATCCAAATTAATTGTTGCCTTATCAGATTAGACTATACTCCTATTCTTATTGACTTCTAATAGCTGAATTTACTTATCTCTGATCAAGACTTTGTTCAATAGTAAATTTATAAATTCCGATTGGAGATTTATAAAGAATAATAATATAATATTCAACACTGGATTTACACTAGGGCCACTAGGGTGTCCAGGGGGGCAAAATTTGGAACGTGAGAAAAAATTTGAAAACATTCATAAATTAAAACAAATAAAATACTTTTTCTCATTTCTAATAATATGTGTGAGATTATAAGCAGTGCAGTTTTATTAACAAAATTGTGAAAAAAACTTTTAGAATTTTACACATATATTTAGTAAAGAGAATATGTATTTTTTATTTACAATTTTTGAAAGTTTTTGGCTCTACAAAAATCTATTATATTGTCGCATTTTATGATCCATCGTTTTGTTTGTTAATTTATTATTTTCAACACGAAAAAAATTGTTTTTGTGTAATTATTCTATTTATAATAAAAAGATTTTCCGACTATAAATTTTAAAAAATACAAATCTTTAAAAAACAATCAAGAACACGTTTATTTGAAACGTTTCGTGAGAATTTCTTCCTTTTTCAATGGTAAAATTTGTAAAAAAAAAAAAATAGAAAAAAGAAAAAATTGCTTCACTAAATTTTGAATGCAACACTTAATTACAAATTTACCATTGAAAAAGGAGAAATTCTCCCGGAACGTTTTGGTTTCAAATAAACGAGTTCTTGATTGTTTTTTTAAAGATTTGTATTTTTTAATATTTGAAATGAAATCAATAAATAATTTTTTCTTTGAATCATTATTTATTTTTTTGTAAATTGTCTATCAAAAATTTACCCATTTTATTTGAGGCTTTATGTAATGGGGTGGCATTTTTCAGAGTGCCCAGGGCGGCACTTAGGATACTAAGGTAATAATATTAACTTTTATAGCCAAAATCAACCTAATTATCAAATTTCTCTCGAATATACAAATTTTTTTCAATAATATTTTTCAAATGAGGTTAGATAGAGTAGTCTGAGAGGGTAGAATCTCCGTCTGCGCAACAGGAAGCTCGAGTTCAAGCCTGGCTCACTGTGAAAATTTGACCAGCTATACCATGACTATAATCTGACCCCTACACCAATTTACACACATAAGACGTATTTTTCTGTTTGTTATTTTCATATAGATACATCAAGGCGCTAAACAGAAATAAGCTGACATGTTCTGATGTGGCCATCCACTTGACTTTACCATACTACCTGGATTCTCATTTATATTTAATATTTAATAAAATTATTTATAATCATGTAGGGGAGGGGGTTAGTTTTTGCAATTTTAGACTCCTAGGGGCCCACTGATTGTGTATACAAAATTTGGTTGAGTTTGCCCAAATGGCCTAGATTTTTAATTTTTAACCCCCCTTCATACCCCTTAATTTTGGCTCGATATGAACCAAAATCTAATCAGCTCTTGATCTCAATGGACCAAAACTACGTGTGAAATTTGGTTTTGATATTCACACTAGTTTTTGAGCTAGCTCGTATACAAAAATTTGGTAACACACAGACTAACAACCAGACAGACTAACTAACAGTCATTTTGACAAAACAATTATTATCTTGAAAAATATTATTTTTTCGATGTTCACTTATTAAAAAGCTTTTTTGTAGAGCAAAATACCATGGTTTTGCTCAATTTTTTTAATCGAAATAGTTTCAGCCGTTTTTGAGATATTTTGAAAAAAAAAGAAGGGAAAAAACACTTTTTTCATGCACGATTACAATACTTGACCATACCATGTATGGCAAAGTAAAAAATTCTAGTTTTTTTCTTCAATTATATAGAATACATTTTCTCTCATTTTAACAGACATTTCAGATGAGGAGGGATCAAATTCTGGTCATCCCCTCACTGGCTACGGCCTAGCATATATCTTATGCGGAAATCCAATTCCCGTTTTATTAACCGTAGTCAATCAAGTTGTTCAAATCTAAATAAAAAGTAAACATCGAACTAAAAAATAAACAGAGAACGTGTTAGGCTAAGCTAATGATTGTTTAAACAGGGTCAATTTTTAATAGAAACATTTTGTCGTTACAAGTTGATAAATTGGCGTTTAAAAATAACAACCCCCTTAATTTAGATTCTCATTTTCTTTTTTTCCTTGTCTCTCCTTCTTTTCATTTTATTTTTTTTTCTTAAATAAATTCCACTCGTTTGGCTTGAAGGGCGTAGTCTTTGTTTCCTGGCGGCAGGTCGTTCACCAAGGGGTGAGCTGATGGGGAGTTCGATTCAGAATCGACGACCCCAGCAAAAATAAAAAAATATAAAAATGTTGAGTCCTGCCAAATAACAGCCAAAGAAATAATCGGTCCTTTTTAGCCAGGATTTTTTGCAAACATAAAAAATACTAAAAGTAATTCATAAGGAATGCAGTATTGGATAAATTTAAACACAGAATTTTTATTAAGTGGGCCAGACGTTTTGTCAATTTATTCATTCATAAAATGAGCCACTGAGGAAGTCAAAAAATTGACGA